>CM024267.1:11857574-12312556 GCA_013621005.1 Aeschynomene evenia | reverse complement strand
GATTAATGTGATTGGTTTTAACAATTGTTGAAAGTGAAACTAAGGGTAAGATCTCACTGATTAATCTCATTCTAGGCAATTAATCATTAGAATCACAACAAATGAGTTAGATCTAACTCCGGCGTAATTAATCAACTCATGCATTCTTTGTAGCCGATGATAAACACCCTAATGAATGTTCCACCCCATAAACCACTGTTTTTATTATTCCAATTTTATTCTGAACTATTTTCCTTGCAAACAAAAACCCCCAACTTGTGACAAGCCTCATACAACTAGTTTGTGTATTGCTCTCTTAGCCATTCCTTGTGAGAGACGACCCTAGTTTCCACTAAACTATATTAAGGGAACTTGGTTTTATAAATAATCAAATTTATGGGTGTTGCGACAACAGCCATCAAGGTCTCAGAGTTGCAACAAAAGGAGTTGTGATTCAAGAACCATCCACTCAGGGTGATGACTCTGAGGATGAAGAATCTGTGACAGAACCACTGGTGAGAAAGAAAAGGGCGGTTCAAGAAGAACCACTGATTAAGAAGAAAAGAAAAGCTATTTTTGCTTCAGAATTTGAATCAGATTCTGATGATGAAGAACTGAGAAGAGCCAAAATGGAATCACTTGCTGAGATTTCACTGAAGGAGAAGGAGGATTTTGAAAGAAGAAGAGGAGCAACCTCCTCAAAAGGGTCAGAAGCTGAGAAATCAACTTCAGAAGCTGCAGCAAAGAAAGCTGCAAAAGATGCTGCAAAAGCAAGGGAAATTACTCAAGAAGTAATTTTTAGTCTTGCCAGAAACTACCCTGGAGTACTTCCTAACCCTCCAACTTTTGGAAGATTCACCACCCCAACAAAAGGTACCTCTCATGTTTTTCTCCTCAACCTTTAAATTTCTCTGCACCTATTCTACCACCTCCTATCACTCATACTTCTCCACCTCCCTTACAAAACCAATCACTCAGTCCTATTCACTACCTCTTTCTTTCACTGAACTATCTCTTACCAAACTTCACCCACTCCACTCATATCATTAGAAATTGACTAAACCACAAGATCCTACACATCCACACATCACCAACCACAACATAGAATCTGAACAATAATATCATTAACACCTCATTAATTCCACCTAGCTAGAACCTCAACCTACCACTGCTACAACATCCTTACCTCTTCACAACCTACCTACATCGTTACAACATTCATGTTTCACAGACTCACCATAACAACCACTATCACAGAAACACTAACGACCACCCTCAACCCTCTTGTTCTTCAAATTTTACACCTCCATCCACGAAAACATCTTCTCAAATAATCCACCACCGCCACCTCACCACTCCACTCAACTTATTAATCCCATGATGCACAGACTCTCAAACTATTTGAAGAAGTGTCACACTTCTAAGGAAATCTTCAGGAGACAATTAACCCTAACCTCTAAATTTTTATGCCCTCCTTTGCTGATAACAAGGGGAGAAGAAGTGAGAAATGGAACTTAGAGGAATACAACTCAGGGAGCAATCAGTCAGAAACTATGCAGAACTAAGGGGAGCTCAGAATCTGGAAATCTGGCTCTGGAATCATTTTGTTTTAGCATCTATATCTGCACATTTACATTTATGTTACTGCATTTTTTATATAATACATGCTTATGTTATACATAGTACAATATCAATTCATACTGGCATGTTCTGAAAATTTCTTACTTGAAACATCTCTTAAGCAAGAATATTAGCACTGATTATGCAAGTATATGAATTTATATGAATCTTACATCTCAACCAAAATATTTATCTGTAAATGATTTGTTATCATCAAAAAGGGGGAGATTGTTAGCTCCAGAACTTTCTGAATGTGTTTTGAATGATAAAAAATCATTTCATATGATAAACATTTTGTTTGAAGCTCTGAATTTATTAATACATTCTAATATGTTCAGAAGCTGATATAGTACATGATTGCTGCAATTTACTTGATCAGAAGTTGGATTAATCTTGTTAAACTAAGAATAAGTCTAACAAAATGAATTTCATTATAACTGACATAGTTAACTAAGTTCAGAAGCTAGATAGACACTAGATCCTCATCTCTCTAGTTCAGAAGCTAAAAGTATAAACGATTATCTCTTAGAAGCTGTTTCTCTGTATCTAGCGTTTTTAGCTCAAGCTTAGAAGTTGTTCTACATGGATATCTCTTAATAAGAATGCTTCAGAAGCTACATGATATATTCATTATGATCAGAAGCTAAGCCTGTGTTATTCTATCAAGCTCAGAAGCTAAGTTCGCACAGAACTATTTCAGAAACTGTTTTTATACTCATATTATATTTTATTCTGAAACAAATTATTTTATAAATGTTATACATATTGTTTTATTCAAAACCTTTGTAAAATATATTTGAATTGAACCGTTCCACAAAAAGAGCTTTCGAAGAAGCAAGATAATATATTATATTCATAGTGGAGCACGTTTCACAAGTCGAGACATGGACAGTGCATTTAAGCACTAAGCACATTTATTCTTAATATTCTAACATCCATTGGCTTGATTCTAGCTAAAGCATTGCAGGACATCGTAGCATGGGCATTATCTCGAACATATCTGAAATACAGGAATCAAAGCTTCGAGTTGCAAATAACAAAGACTCAATGTATTAAAAATACATTTTGAATCAAAAGCATGCAACGGATACTCAAACGGCTAGAAGAAACATCCCAGGCTATAAATGTGAAGCATATACTACTGGAAGAAGTATAAAACAAGCGAACAAATCAATTCTCAAGCTTCTTATTCTCTTGTAAATTAGTATACAGCTTCTTACACTTATTCTTTATTGTAAATCATTCATAAGTGTCTTAGCCTTTCTTGTAAATCCTTCTCTGGAAAGAAAAACACTTCCTTGTAACAAAGAATATATTCTTGCTCTAGCAAGTCAGTTTAGAAGTGTCATTATTTGGGTTTAGTTTCATCTAAACTCTCAAATAATCAACCTACGAGTCTCCTGGACTCAAATCATCATATTGTTTAAGGTCAAAAGTCTTCTCAGTTGAGGAAGCAAGTGAGAAGTCCAGCCTCTGAAGTGAGATTGGCAAAAGTCCTTTTCAAGTGAAGAGAATGCAGAAGTCTTGCCTCTGAGGGAGGTGAGCAAGAGAAGTCCAGCCTCTGGAGGAGATTGGCAGAAGTCTTTCCCTAGTGAAAGGGTGAGCAAGGTGTTTGGATTAAAGAAATAGCAATCCTGGTTTGTAACTTTGATTGAAAGTTAGTGAAACTCAAACTAGTTGGTTTGAGAACTGGAGTAGGTAATGGATTGGCCGAACCAGTATAAAAATACAAGTGTAAAATCTCTCTAAACCTTAAACTCTTTTAATTATATGTTATAAATTGTTATACTAACTTTTGAGTTAATTCAAAGGATCCTAAGGGGTTCAGAAGCTACTTCAGAAGCTTCTGAAATCACTTTTCTAAGATTTAAAGGTAACCACAGCCTCTGAACCTATCTCAGAAGCTTGATTACGTTTAAAGTCTAGAATCTCATCCTCTGAAATAATTTCGCTGCCATCTAAAGAGTCAACAAGCTTTTCAAAGCTTGAAAAGACTATTTTTACATTTTAGAGAAAATTTTAAATAGGTAAAGAGGCACGACTCAACCCCCTTCTCGTGCAAAACATTACTTTCAATGTGGTGACTACAATAATTGAGTCACACGACATAGACACAATGACAGTTGCTGAGTTGCAAGAAGCATAGAAAGTCATGTCAGCAGGATTTTGGAGAAGATGGAAAAAGTCAACAGAAGAAGAATTGAAGAGTCAGGTGAATTTCAACAAGTTTGCAGAGTCTAGCCAGAGTCTAGCCAAGATGGAGAAGACAGAGGCTATGGTCAAGGCAGAGGACACTTTAGAAGCAGAGGCAGAAGCAGAGGAAATTTCAGAGGAAGAGGTCGTGTCAATAATTTCAATCATGGAAGAAGCAACAATTTCAGGCCACCAAATCAAGGCAAAGGAGAAAATAACTTTGGACCTGCAAGCCATTAAAGAAGAAGAGGTAGTTTTCAAGAAAAAACAAATTTTAATTGCTTTCACTGTGGAAAATTTGGGCACAAAGCTGCAGATTGCATATTCAAGCCAATGAATCAAAGTTACTACACTTAAGCAAATGTTGCTGAAAATTAGTACCAAAATAATGGTGAGAATTCTAATCCACAAAGTCTATTTTTCACAAGTAGTTCACTTACAGAGTATGAAAATACTTAGTATTTAGACACTGGTTGTAGCAATTATATGTGTGGCAAAAAGAAATTATTTTCTTCACTAGATGATACTGAGCAATCGTCAATGGAGTTTGGCAACAATTCAAATATTCCTATTTTGGGAAAAGGTCAAATATCAATCAGATTGAAAGATGGCTCTCACAATTTTATTTTTGATATATTTTATGCTCTTGGTCTTCATCACAATTTGTTGAGTATTGGACAGTTGGTACATAAAGGTTACAATATTTAGATTCATCAAGGATATTGTACAATGTTTTACAAGAATGGTAGATTTATAGTCAAGGTAAAAATGACCTCAAACCGACTTTCCCATTGAAAATTCAAAATGAGAAATTTTCTTGCTTGAGTTCAGTAATAGTTGGTGATAACTGGTTGTGGCACATGCGCTTTGGACATTATCATTTTTCTGGGTTGAATTATCTATCAAAGAAAGAACTTGTTTCTGGTTTTCCTGTTGTTAAAATTTCTAATTGTGTTTGTGAGACTTGTCAATTGGGAAAGAAACACAGAGAATCATTTCCAACCGGAAAATCCTAGAGAGCAAGAAACCTGTTGGAGATTGTGCATTCAGATTTGTGCACCGTTGATGTTCCATCACATAGTGGAAGCAGGTATTTCATAACTTTTATTGATGATTGTAGCAGAAAAGCTTGGGTGTATTTTTTGAAGCAGAAATCATAAGTTTGTGATGTCTTCAAGTCATTCAAAGCATTTGTAGAGAAACAAAGTGGTATAGAATCAAGACTTTGAAAACTGATCGAGGAACAAAGTACATTGCATGTGCAAATTTCTTTAAGTAGCATGGGATTCAACATCAGATGACAACCAGATACACTCCCCAGCAGAATGGAGTAGCTGAAAGAAAGAACAGGACAATCATGGATATGGTGAGGTGCACGTTGCGATTCAAACAATTTCCTAAAGAATTTTGAGCATAAGCAGTTGCCACTGCTGTGTATATTTTGAACAGGTGTCCAACAAGAAGTGTTCGTGACAAGACTTCTGAAGAAGCTTGGAGTGGAAGGAGACCTTCAATTCGTCACCTCAGAGTATTTAGGTGTATTGCATATGCTCATGTACCAGATCAACTAAGAAAGAAATTGGATGACAAAGGCGAGAAATGCATTTTCATTGGTTATAGCACCAATTCAAAGGCATATAAATTGTACAATCCAGACAAAGACAAAGAAAGTGATCATCAATCGAGGTATGATGTTTGATGAAGAAGGAATGTGGGAATGGTCTTCCAAAACTCAAAAGGAGCCAATGGTGATCCCTGAAGGTTGTGAAGAAGAAGAAGAACAAGCAGGCACGTCAACTCAGCCAGAGTCATCTAGTCGTCCTCAAAGGAGTCATCAATTACCATCAAGATTGGAGGACTATGTTGTGAGTAATGATAATGATCCATCTGATGAGGAGATTATCAATTTTGCTCTATTTGCAGATTGTGAACTAGTAAGCTTTGAAGAAGCTTCCACTGACAAGAATTGGAGAAAATTAATGGATGAAGAAATCTCTGCAATTGAGAGAAATGATACCTAGATGCTAACAGAATTGCCTGCAGATAAGAAGGCTATTAGAGTGAAATGGGTATACGAGATGAAGTATAAGCCCAATGGTGAGATTGATCGCTTCAAAGCAAGGTTGGTTGCAAAGGGATACAAACAAAAGCCAGGTATTGATTATTTTGAAGTATTTGCTCCTGTTGCCAGACTAGATACCATTTGAATGATTATTTCACTTTCTGCTCAAAATAAATGGAAGATTTATCAAATGGATGTTAAGTCTGCTTTTTTGAATTGTACTTTGGAAGAAGAGGTGTATGTTGAGTAGCCTGTAGATTATGTGATCCCTAGAAAAGAAGATAAAGTGTATAGACTGAAGAAGGAACTGAATGGTTTGAAACAGGCACCAAAAGCATGGTACAAGAAGATTTATTCTTATTTTATTAAGAATAATTTTCAAAGATGTCCATTTGAACATACTTTGTACATTAAGTCTGTTGAGCCCGGTGATATTCTCATTGTGTGCCTTTATGTTGATGATTTGATTTTCACTAGAAACAATTTAAGATGATTGCAGAATTCAGGGAGGCCATGGTGAAGCATTTTGAAATGACAGATTTGGGATTAATGTCATACTTTCTTGGAATTGAAGTTGTCCAACAGGAACATGGCATTTTCATTTTTCAAAAGAAATATGCTAATGATATTTGGAAAAAGTTCCAAATGCAGAGTTCAAAACCAGTCTCTACTCCAATTGAAGAAAAGTTGAAATTGATGAGAGAATATGAAGGTAGAGTTATGGCTCCTACTCATTACAAGAGTTTGATTGGGAGTCTAAGATGTTTGACAGCTACAAGACCAGACATTGTTTTTGGAGTTGGTTTACTAAGCAGGTTTATGAAGGAGCCTCACATCGGTCATTTGCAAGCTGCTAAAAGAATACTTCGCTACATCAAAGGTACCATAAATGATGGATTTTTTTATGGTGATACTAATGATGTTAGACTTGTTGGATACACAGATAGTGACTGGGCAGGTGATGTAACACCCTACTAGATAGCCCTTAGTGCTATAGTCATTCAGGGCCATTTCATAAGGGTTACCTCCTGTTATCATACTTATACTTGTTTTTAAAATACTTGTACGTGGAAAATACGTGGGAGAATTTTTCGAAAAATCGTTTGCGGAATATGAACATAAGGGCATAGCGCATAATATAACGATATTGTATAACACGTGATATGGTCTGAATAATACCTCATAAAATAAATGAAATAAAACAAACATAGTCTCCCCAAACATACAATCAAGAAATTAAATAGTAATAGGTGTCACCTCATGAGCCTAAAACTGAGACCCATGAGACTCCACAATACATATCCATAACTGAAACATAAAAGCCGGCTAACATGTGTCCGGACTTAGAAAGGGAAAATACCATAATGCTAAAATCCAAAAGAAATATAATCCATAATGTAGCAACGGAAAAAAAAAAGTATATAGTAATAATAAAAGCTCTAATAAACTATAACTGCGCGGGCTCTTCATCCGCTCTGGTATCCTGCTGAACCTCATCATCTATAATGGGGAAAAACATGGGGTGAGTACTGGGAAGTAACTCAGTAGGGGAGCCGCTCCGGGTTTATTAATAAAATAGGCGTGACATGAATGCATTCAATTTCAATTATAAGTTCTAAAATCATCTTTCCCGGAACGACTTTCCTAAGTGCCTCTTGTTCATTTTATATCATATGCATACTTAATATAAATCATTATATAACTCTTGTGTGTGCTCTGCGTGCCATTCAATCATATGTGGGAACTTAGTCAATCATTACTCTATATCACAGTAATCTTTAAGACTTAGACTTAACTTCTAACTTTACTTTACTCGGTTATACACTTTTCTCTTTTAGCCTTCCCACCCTCTGAACCTTTTCCTCCACATCACCAACCCCTAGGCATGAGCTCATCCTAAACTATATTGGGGACAGGGGGTACTCGTCTTCCTTCAGTGATAGAGTTGCATGTCGAGGTTGCCACACCTCCCTCAGCAACAACTACCACATGTCGAAAGCTACATGTGTTTTACTTTAATCTTGAACTTTTAACTTTTTCACCTTCCCTCAGTAATGGAGTTGCATGTCGAGGTTTAACTCACCTCCCTCAGCCACAACCATCACATGTCGAAGGCTACTTATAACACATACTCATTTACATAGTCATGCATAATCATATAGCATCAAGTCACATAGTTCACATAGACATCACATAGCATCATGTCATTCATTAAACAGCATATTTATAGCATACAATGCATAATTAACTCATATATATCAGTTACATAAGTTGTAGAACGCATTAGGGTGCATAACGGGTCAAAACAGTTCATTTTCGCACAAACAGCACTGTTGTAATCGATTACACGGGTTGGTAATCGATTACTGTAATCGATTACACAAGCTGGTAATCGATTACTGTAATCGATTACGCAGCTCTGTAATCGATTAAGAGAGAGCAACGTTTTCTCGCGATTGGGATTTCGAGCATTGTAATCGATTACGAAGTCGTAAAATACGATTCTTGGGTTTCCAAAACACGTTTTTCAATAGCCATTGGCCAAAATATGAACCTAACATCGTCCCAATCGATAGAAAACATTGTCATACCAATTCCAATCGTGAAAATACGTTTAAAACACTTTCCAATTTGTAAAACCCCTTTCTTTCTCAAAACCAATTTCATAAATCAACCCTTTCATGAACCCTAATGGGAAAAGCAACGAACATCATTATAAACTTCATCAATTCTTTAATATACATGAAATTTCATGACAATTATAATGCCTAACCCCTACCTCTTGAAGACAATCCTTGTTCTAGACGAAACCCTAGCTTTACGAACGGCCCGATTCCAACGATGACCCTTTCCGGAGAAAAACAACCGATAGAAAAGTCCGGCTCGGTGAGAGGTTCAAGGATATATAATTATTTTTGTGATTGGGTGAGTATTTGTGGGTGTTTCTTAACGTGGAATGGCTATGACTATGAGAGTTCTTGAGAGAGAAAACTATGGAGGCTCTGGGATGATGAGAGAGAGTGTTTCTGACCAAATGAAGTGGAAATTAGGGTTTACTTTCTTATATACTGAGCTAATAGGGTTTAAGAGTCATCATGGGGCCCACCCGTCACTTAAAACATCTGAAAACTCATTCTGCGCGCTGTGTAATCGATTACATCGAACTTGTAATCGATTACTGTAATCGATTACCCAGTTCTGTAATCGATTACAGGCCTCCGAAAAAGCCCAAACCTGAAACTTGACTTGCTGTAATCGATTACCAAGGAGCTATAATCGATTACTGGGCATGAAAAATGCCCCTAAACACTTCCAAAGCTTCTCAACTCATACAATAACATACATACATACATAGCAACTCATCATAACATCAAAACACACATGAACACTCATCAAAACACATAACATGGATACTTTAATCTAGGGGAAACATGTTCACTCAAATCCAATTAAGCTCCAATTAAAGTTCATTACCCGTAATTTCCTTTAATTAGGACTTAATAAAGATCGGGGTGTTACAGGTGACATTGAAACAAGAAAAAGTACTTCAGGCTATGTTTTTTATCTTGGAATTGGTGCAGTATCTTGGTCTTAAAAGAAGCAGCCTGTTGTTGCACTCTCCACAGCTGAAGCAGAATACATTGCAGCAACCAATTGTGCTACACAAGCAGCATGGCTGAGAAGAATTCTAGAAACATTGAAGCAGAAGCAAGATGCTCCCACAATAATATTTTGTGACAACAAGTCTGCTATTTCACTTTGCAAAAATCCAATGTTCCATGGAAGATCTAAGCATATAGATATTCGTTTCCACAAGATCAGAGAATTAGTGGCTGAAAAAGAAGTGTTGATTGATTATTATCCAACTAATGAACAAATTGCAGATATTTTTACAAATTCATTGAAGACTGAGTTATTCTACAGATTGAAGAAAATGCTTGGAATGAATCATGGTACATGCTTGGTTTAAGGGAGGCAATGTTAGAAAAATAATAAATTAAACCAAGCATGACTTAGAGTTAATGTTATATCATGCTTTGTATTTAATGTTTAGCATACTTCTTTGACTATGAAAGATGTTATTAGGTAAAGAAAATTTCCAAAAGGTAAGATCTAGTTTGTCATGCTCATATATTGCATTAAACAAGGTAGATAATGTTTTTTTTTTTAACTTGTAAGTCTATAAAGACTCATGCATATGTTGAGTAAAAACATATGAGTGCAAAACTTTGTAGGTGAGTGTTTGTAATATAGAAAAAGTATAAAGCTTATGTGTTGTGTTATGTGTTGTATTTCATGAGTGATAAATAAAATTTCTCTTCCTATATTGAGCTTTCGTTGTGCACTATTTTGTGAGAGATGGTGTGTTTCTAATATCAGTTTGCACCATTTTCATTGGTAATTGCTATGATATCATTGATATTTAAAGGGTACAGAAACCCTTCTTAGTTGGCACCATTCATATTGAAACATGTGTTTATTAATACCACTTCATCACCAAATAGTCAAACATGTATTTAGACCCTAATATTTATTTTAATTTACTCTTTTATCACGACTATTTATTAAAAATTTACATTTTTAATTTGGAAAAATAGAGCTCTCTACATTCACGAGGTCAAAATTTGGATTTCAAAATTCGGATTCCCCTTTCCGCCATGGACGTGCTAGAAACCTCATCTCCTCCTCAAATGGTGTGTTTCACAAAGAAATCATTTGTCGGCAATAAAAATCATGTTTAGGTTCTCTTGAATTGCACAACGTCCTCCCTTTTTCAGACGTCTCTACCTATTTTTGGTTTGGATTTCGAATTTTGCAGAATAAACTTGAATTGGACATTGTTCAAACCAGGAATCTCATAGTTTGGAATTTGAGTATAGGTTTGGTAATTCGTAATCCTTGTTTATGTTGTGGTCAAAATATTAGCGCCGATTGAGTTCCTCCACAGTTCTTGGTGGTCATAAATAGGGTGAGGCCCATGGCGGCAGAGCAGAGGATGCTGCAAACAAGGAACGAAGATAGATGATTGAGAAAAAGTAAATTTAATTAATTTCTGAGGTTAAACTGTAAATATAAATAAATGTTTGACCCTTAGTTGATGATGTGGCATTAAATAAACACATGTCTTAATGTGAATGGAGCCAACTAAATAGGGTTTAGGTAGCCATTTTATTCTAGGGGTACACTAGCTATCACCTTTTTCATTTTGTCTCTTGGTTTTGACATTAGGTTTTATGAACTAAAATTTTATTCTTTATTTTTCTTGCAATTTATGATGTAGTCATTAATGAATTGATTCTTCGTTATATATATGAACTGAAAAAATAGTGTATGTATTTAGTTTAAGGGATAAACTTCATAACTTTCAATATTTAGGAACTTCTATTGTAATTATGTGAAATTTTGGATTAGAACATGTGCGCTAATAAGCCCTCTTTTTACTAAATCATACTTAAAAAATTGATATGTTTGCGAGATGAATATAGTTGGTTTCGTTAAGGATCAATTATACAAATTTTTTTTCTTTAATTTGTAATTATTGTCAACTCAAGTACAACGGGGTTCTCTAGATTTATTCATGATAGAGATTCAGAGAAACTAGATCTCTAACTTAGATGTTCTTTTAGCTAAAACTGTCTGTTAAATTAAATAGAAATTGAATTAGTAAATTATTGCTGGATAAACTCAATCCTCATGCATGTGATGATATTTATACCTTGCATAACACTTAATACCCGGTTGATCCCTAACCTAATCATGCTTCAAACAAGTTTAAAATAATAAAAATTGTTATTTGTACAATGAAAAACTAGTCAAAACAAATTCATATATAAATTTTGGGTCACAATAATCCAGCCCACTAAAAATTAACTTTTAAAAAAGAATTTTTTTTTCTAAAAAATTATCAAATAGATCAATTGGTTAATTTAGCTATTTTTTTATTGTTCACTAAATATTATTATTTAAAAAAATAAAAATCAAGGTAGCCATTCTCCGATGGAGCTTTGAGAGATCCTATACTAATGAGGACATTAGCAATCTCATAAAGTGTTATTAGAGCTTCAATTACAATTAAGTTTATTGATTTTTTTTTTTTTGGGTACACTTAGTTGAACGAGTTTCTAAAAAAGAAATGTTTTCATTACCATTACATTTGTCGTTTCTACATAAAACAAGCAATACACTCTAGACAAATTTACTAATTTAAAAATCAGTCACATCCTCTTGAAGTTAATGCAACCATACACAATTAACCTAATCATGAGATGTCAAAATCCAACATCTCCCTTAGCTATAAATTCTTGAAGTCCTACTCTTAAAAAAAAATAAAATAAAGGTAAAAATTAGCAAAAATCTACATCTACATCATTTGACTTAAACTGAGTAAGTTCCAGATGCCCAATAAATTCACCAAATCACCTTCTCCTTTGAGGGGACCAACGTGGCAAATCTTGGCTAAAGTGGACAGACACCACCCTAGAGTCCAATAGCTCCATTATGGGTGTAAAATTCACACATCGTGGCACCTTATATTGGTTAATGGACGCACCCCTTGATATTGCGTAATCCATAAGCTCCTCAAACGTACCACTTTTTACAACCCTTATCTCCAAAGGCCCAATTGAATGGTCAGCGACTCGACACTGCCTATAAACCGAGTTCAACGATTCCTCCATCTCCAAACAGCACCGATTCAGCACATCATGACTCGGTGAGTTGTCCGAGTCTTTGGTCAAGAGCTCCCAATATATCACGTAGTGACCCGGTATCGTCCTCGTATCTGCAAAGCTTGTATATTCCACTACACTTGTGTTGAACTCGGTCAATAGCTTCGAAGCGTTCTCCACGGCTCGCTGCAACTCAGACTCATCCGTTTTGTCTGAGTCAATGCTTAATAACACGTTCTTCCGGCGCACGAAGTGAAATTGCGGCGCGGAGTTGTGGAACCCGGTGACTCGGAGGATGTCGCCGACTCGGTAGCGGTTTAGCCCCGCGTAGGTTGTGATCACCAGCTCATATTCTTTACCCACTTCCACGTCCGCGAGATCCACGAGTCTGGTTGAGTCATGAGAACTGGCCAAGCTGTGGTCCCCAGATTCGTGGGGAAGGAATTCGAAATAAGCCATGTTTGGCATGATGGTATAAGAAACCTCGGAGGGCTTGCACATTGGGTTGAGGTTCAGTCCAAAGTAGCACTCTGAGGAAGCATACATGGTGCATGCAAGTGGCAACCCACCACTGTAGTAGTTGAGTGTTGGGATGTATTGGGCCATAGCACCAGTTACTATGACGTCTAGGTATTTGGTGTTGGGCCAAATCCTTGTGATGATTCCTTCCCAATTTTCTTTCGAGCATTCTTGGTCCACAAATGAGGCCAATTCTGGGTCAGGCTTTATGACCTGATTCATGCAATCCCTTATTGCTGGGTCAGTGATCCGAGAATTCAGACTCCCGGTTCGGATGTCGTGGGCCAATTCGGGCCAATTGAGTTGGAGGAACCGAATTGCACGGAGGAGGCTGGAGGCAAAGACGGCACCAAGGCGGAGGACTTGGTTGCGCTCAATGAGGCCGCATAACATTTGGGTGTACATGCTCTGGAATGAGTCTGGGCACAAGATGGCTTCGTTTGGGCTGGTGTAAACATTGTACGGGTCATAGGGTCGGGTTTTGAAATGGTCACTCTTGTAGTAACTGGTCAGAACCGGACGGGCCAATAACCCACTCGGTGTTCTTGTTTCAGACTTCACAAATAAAAAGTATAGGCCCTTCCCTTTGTCCAAATCCGGCACATAACTGTTCCATTCAAAATAATAAATATCATTAGAATTAGGATTAATGCACTGCTTAATATATTTTCGGTAATGGCTTAATTACTTGACTCAGGGCAAATTTTCTAATTAATTACGCAGGAAAGAAAACCAAGGACCATTGTCTAGAAACACTATGAAAACAGTTTTCCTAAGGTTACTTATTAGCCGTGTTTTACAAACCAAAGCGGAGAATGGTTCAGAGAGATTCAACCGGTTTGACTGGGATTCAACCATATATAATAAAATATATATATAATATTTATTTATCTAACAGTATATATACATATGATGAATTATGTGCTATAAAAAATTAAGGTATATTAAAAATATTAATTGAAAGTTAAAATATAGAGTATTTAATAAATTTAGAAGTTTAGTAATCTTTAATTTTGATAATTATATTATATTATATATTATATTTAATTATAAAATAGTTATTAAATTTTAATTTTTAAATTGATTCACTGTTTCAACCAATTTTTTTGAGGGGTCACCGATTTTTACTGGTTTTGACCGATTTTTTTAATTTTTTACCCATTTTTTTAAAATCGGTTTTTTGACCCCCACCCGGATCGGACAGAGGTCCGGTTCCCGGTTTAACTGGTCGGACCAGCCGGTCCGGTCCGATTTTTTTAACATTGCTTATTAGTATCTAAAAATACTAAAAACGGCAAATTTAAAATAAAAAAGAATTGTGAAATAGGCTTTTAAAAATCTATAAATATAAGATAAAACTTTTTTTTCACTTTTCAACCAATGTCAGTCCATATGAAAATTATATAAACTACTTTTTGTTGGCAATTGATGGTTTGTTAAGTTAAATAATAAGCTTTCACCAAAAGAAAGGAAGAAAGAAAAGCTACTGGAGTAGTAGACAATAAGCAATTAAGCATTAATTGGACAGGCATAGAGTTAAGGGAGCAGCCACCAAAAAGTATTATACTCCCTTCATCAACTTTATTTGTCTTTCTAAGTAATTTTTTATCTAATATTATTTATTTATTAAATTAAAATTTTAAGGAAATATTCATTATTTTTTAATTTTACTCATATATATATATATTCTCTCTTATAATAATTATTGTCTAAAAAATTATAAAAATAATTTTATCATTATATATTAATTTTGATATAAATTTATGTATTTTAAGTATACTTTTAATAAGTATGCAATTCTCATCCATTATTTTTTTAAAATTGATATTTTGATATCCATAATTAAATATATCAAATATACATTTATTTTTTTACCATTATCATGGTAGTTCTCATTTAACAAATTTTTAATGATATTTAATAGTATAGATTTAGATAACATTTATAATAAATGTTCAAATAGCATATTATTTTTTAATGGAGAAAGTAAATGTTTTGCACAATTATTTCGAGGTGGTACTTACAGGTTCATAACTGGCATGAGGAGGCTGTATAGAAGTTGGCGACGATCCAGCTCTTCCTTAATTGTGGGCATGAGCTTTCTCTCACCAGCTGATGTCCCAGAACTGTAGATTCAGATTTCCCAACACAAAATCCAAATTGGAATCAGTTTGCAACTCTAGAAACAATAATAGTAAAATAAATAAATAAATAAATAAACAAATATATTTTCTAATAAATAGGAGTATCAATTAAGAAAACCAAAAATTTAATTATCTTTAAAAGCACTCCTAGTGACTTTAATATCTCTCACTACTAAATCACTCATAATTATTTATAAAAGCATTTTTAAGAAATTAAAAGTAAAAGAATATTTTGGCACAAGAAATACAAGAAGAGAAATTTTTGGATACTTATGTATATAATATTTAATAAGTGATTTAGAAATATTTATGATTATATATTTTAATTTATAATATTAATAAAAAATTATATAAAATAAAAAATATATAATTATAAATATTTTAAATCATATATTAAATATAATTCAATATCGCCTAAAATTTGTCGTTATTAGCTGTCCAAATAGTTTTAAAGTCACTTTTTTTAATACCCATGTAAGTGTACTTGTTGAATAAATCCATTTCAATATATCTAATCCATAAAAAAATTTAAAAATAGACTTTTTTAACAGAAAATTTTTTAATTTTACTTCTTTATCTAGTGTTGGATAAAAAATTATGAAAAGATGGTATAATTTAGCTGCAGCTAGTTAAATAAATGTTTAGAAAATAACATTTTTCAAGTCAAAACAGTAAATAAAATTCATTTAAAATATTTTTATCCAAATAATATTATTAATTATGTGTATTTATTTTTTTAATGAGTTGAGTAATTTAGGTTCAATTTTCTTTTGTTGATGGTTTTGACCAGTTTTTTTTTTTTTTTATCTCTAACCATATTCCTGAATCTATGAGAAGCAAGACATGCTAACTGACCTGGTGAGGAATTCAGAGATGGGATAAGCTGACAAGATTGCGGAGCGGTCGCCATTTGCGATTCGCTGAATCTCGGGCTGGACATCCTCGTACGTGATCACGGGAACCTTCGACTTGAAGGTTTCACGGTCGGTGGCGCCACCCAGTTTGAATCGTTTGAGGTACTCTGTCTCGGCGTTGCGGCTCAGAATCTCCGCCAGCACTTTCTCCTGGACGGCGTCGGCGTTTCGGGTCATTTCCTCGATGAATCGCAGTGCCTTTGCGTCTTTTTCGCACGCAGGGGGGCCCAACGGAGATGAAATAGTTGAATCCACGGCCATTAAAACACAATTGTGCACAAAGTAGAGAATTATTAAGAAATCGAGTGCTGAATTTTGAGAGTACGAGTTAATTAGAGAATAAATGGCTGTGCTGAATCAAAGTGTGTGTGTGTTGGAAAAAGAGAGTGGAGAGTGAAAGTAGAAAAGAGTATCTGCAATTGAATTGCAGGTAGGGAGGGAGAGGGAGAGAAAAAGCGTGTGGTGTGGTTTGGTTTGTTTAACTGTGTTGTGAGTGAGAGGAGTTCACCTTACAGAGTTTATATAGAGAAGTTAAGGACTCGAGACGCGGGGGTTGTAGGAGTGCCATGTCATCAAAGTAGGACCATTCAAAAGGAGAGGTTTCCCGGAGATTCTATGTTACTACTTAGTGTGTGTTTGGGGAACGCGTTGGCACATTTGTAACGGGCGTTTAAAATTTTGAGCGCTGCAATTTAATTGTTTGGCTGTATCATGTTTAGCCAACGTGAACATGATTTTATGAGCAAACTCCAGATCAATCAAAAACTTAATTTTATAGCTTTTCAGTTTGTATGTTTCACGTTGAAAGTATCAAGATTTTTTAATTACTCATTTTAATCTTTTTTTATCAATAATACTAAGTGTACAATGAAAAATCAGTCAATATAGCTAATGAGCCTATTTTGACTTTTGGCTTTGGCACAAATAATCATTGAGATTGTAATGAGCTGAGTAATTATGACCTAAAATCTCATTTATTGGCTGGTTGGACTGATTTTTTTATTGTGCACCTAGCATCATCTTTTTTTTTTATTTTTTAAATTGATAATTAACTTCTATTTATGTTATTAAACAAAATAATTTATTTATTTTTATATAATAAAATTTAGCTTCTTTCATCTTGTTGAATAAGTTTAATTTTCTTATAATCTATATCAGAATTTTACTAATTAAAATTTTACTTTAATTATTTTTTTTTCATTTATTCTATGTATATTATTTTAAACTTTATTCATAATCTAATTAACAACATTTTTATATATAGATAATAATATCATAAGTTTTAAAAATAATGTTTAAGTATTTTATTTTTTTATTAATGTTTTATAAATTTTATTCAACTCTAAAATATACTTAAAATAAAAATGAAAAAGTAAAAGAATACATTTATCATATAAAATTTATATCTATTTTAGTAACTTTAAATTTGAAAGTGATTTTGACTATATCATCCAAACAAAATTCATTCTCTTATAATCACTTTTAACATAAAAGTTACCAAACATAAATCACGTTGACACTAACTCAATTTTGAGCAAACTCAATTCTACAAAATTAAGTTTGAACAAACTCTCGTTTGCAAACGTTAATCCAAACACACCCTTAGGAGAACTGTACAAGTACCTGATACTACCTTCTATTGATTTTAAATATTTTTTTTAGTTATACAATAATTATTAAATTTTATTAAAAACTTAAATATTAAAGTTAAAATAATAAAAGGATGCGATGACATTTTAAATTTTTCATAGTTATTAAAAATGCAATGAAAACACAAAATTTCATATGTAAAAATGATATATAATGATTAAATTATCATTTTTTAGAATAAATTATTATAAGAGATATTAGAGAAAATGAATTTAAAAATAAAATTAGAAAAATATAATAAATATTTTCTTAAAATTTTAAAGTAACAATTAATATTAAATAAAAATATTTTTAAAAAAATATTATTTATGAACGAAAAGAATAATAAAAAAATAAATTTTTTTAAAATTGTAAAAGACACCATTAAAATCAAATTAAAAAAAATTTAAAAAGAGCAGAAGAAGTAGTAAACTAGTAATAAACCTTTTACGTTTCCACTTTGACAAATTGTTAATAATATCTATCACATTATCCTATGGTTTGGCCATCAAAGAAAGAAAGTTGACCAAAAGCATAAAAGGGCATGATCCACAAAAACAAGGCCAAAGAACACGTACTTTACTTTGTAGTTTATTTTTTATTTATTTACACAAAAAAGAGCTTGAACAGTAACACGCACAAAAAAGAGAAAAGATGGAAAAACCAGAAAGGGAGTTGAACACGGTGGTGTAGGGGAAGGAGGAGACAAAGTGGGGGTCCACAACACGTAGAGAAAGGCAGAAACAGGAGCTAGCATATGTGGATTTGTGGGGGTGGGGGCCCCATCCATGTCAATGTGAGGAAGCAAAGAGGTGGTTTTCCTTTTGGAAGGTTATACGCGTCGGCCAACCATGAAGCCCATTTTAGGTACCAATGTTGGGCGTCGAAAACGATTGCTTGCCGGCGTAGCAGGCACTTGCGCTGAATTTTTTAGATGTAAAAAGTTATTTTTATGCTCCTCCATTTTAAAATAAGAGTTTTAAAATGAAAATATTCATCTTAAAAATATATATTTTTATATTTTTTATGTAAGAGTTCATTATTATATTTAAAATTTTTTTTAATGTTAATATTTTAAGTATTTTTAATAAGTGTCCTTAGAATACTAGTTAGAAAAAATTTTAAAATAATAATTATTTTCTAATATTTTAATTAATTTATATTAATATTTTATAAAATAAAAATAAATAAAAAGATATTTCTATTAATATTCATATTTTACATAATATTAAAAATATAATTCAAAATTTATGAAGGGTAAAATAAAAAATAAAATAAATATGTATTAAAAATCAAAAAATTATTTATATTTTAGAATAAAAGAAAAAAAGCTAAAAAGACTTACATAATACAGTGGAGGAGGAATTGTTTTTTCACAAATGTTCGGGTAACAACGTTTTTTCAGTTAAAACAGCTAACAAAACCTATTTAATATTTTATGGTTCAAATAGCATTTTAATCATGAGTATATTTTTAATGGGCTGAGTGATTGTGGCCCAAATTCCTATTTGTTGGCTGTTTTGGCTGATTTTTTGTTGTACCTCTAGCAATACTCTTATTTTTTATATAAAAACTTTATTTTAATAGTTTTTTTAACAAATTATTTTTAAATATTTTAAAAATATTTGTTAGTAAAACTCATAGAATATTAGTTATCCGAAGTGTTAAGAATATATTTTTTTTAGGAGATGTTTTAAGAATATTGATGTTCCGTACCGTAGATCCTAGGTCATAATTGTTGTCGGTGTGTGCTCCACGTGCCGCTCCTTTGTCCAACATTGGGGGTGGTTCCCTACAAGGACTTCAAAGCTTAAGTTAGTATTTGCTCGGTAATGAGAATCTCATTGAAATTGTGCATACCTTGATAGTGGGATAATTCCCTTCTATTTATAGAGTGAGGTTTGATGGGAGATTTCAAAAATTCCTAAGATGATGTTTTGAAAATAGAGATGAAACTTTTCGAGAAAAACATTTGTATTGGATCATGGACCCTAGGAAAGTAAGGATCAACTTGCCTTGTAAGATTATGGAATCATGCTTTTATCTTGAAAAATGTATTTCAATTGTCCTTATGTTTATGCAACAGATGTTTTGTTTCTCGAACTTGTTTTTCTTGGTTTGATATGATTTGGTGTTTTGGCCAGATTGGCCCTAGCCAAAAGAGTTAAGTTGATTTTCTTATGCATGGCTACTCGACGTGGCTTGTTTTCCGCACGACCTGTTCATTCGGGTTATATGCTTGCATGTGGACCTTCCCTCGAGTCTACGCGAGGGTAGGAGTTGTTATGTCTTGTGTTGTTATTGTGTTAGAATTGTCGAATTTCGAAGACAAAATTCTTTTTAAGGAGGGGAGAAATGTAACACCCCGATTTTCATTAAGTCCTAATCGAGGAAAATTAAGGGTAATTGACCTTGGTTGAATTTAATTAAGTTTGGGTGGATAAGTTTCTCCTAGTAAACCATTACGTGTTATGTGATCTAAGTGTATATATATGTGTTTATTATACGTTATGTGGTTTATGTGTGTTTATCATGTGCTATGAGATTTATGTGTTTGTATATGTGTATTCATTGTATGTTATGTGATTTAGGTGCATATATGTGTTTTATTTGATGTTTAGATGATGCATGAGGTTAGGAATGATGTATAGATGTTTATAGCACGAGTCGGGACGTTTTTGAGGTGTTTTGGGACTATTTCTCAGTCTAGTAGTCGATTACCACGGGATGATAATCGATTTCAGCCATTTGATTTGCATATCTGAGCATTTTTTCTATCTGTAATCGATTACGCATACATGGTAATCGATTACATAGTGTGTTGTGAGCGTTTTTAGTGCGTTTTAAGTTACGTATGAGCCACACAACGTCTCTATAACATACATAACCGTGCCACTCTCTTAGAAACCCTAAACCCTTGTTTCTGAAACACCAAGAACACTCTCTCTAACCCTTGTGCCTAGCTCCATTGTTCTTTCTCTCTCTTAAGAACTCAAAGTCATGGCCATTCCACAACACCAAACTCATATCAAACCTTACCCGATCACAAAAATAAATTACATATTCTTAATCCTCTCATCAAATAGAGCCTTTCTACCAATTGGAATTCTGGAAAAGGAGCCATCTTTGTATTCCTACCGTTCGTGGGTTAGTGAGAGAAAGTGAGAACGCATTCTACGTCGGGAAAGGGTGTCTCTATGCATTGCATAGGAAGTCTACAAGAGGTAGGGGTTCTATGCATTCTTTATTATTTGTAATTTCGTGCATGATGATGTGTATTTGATAAGATTATTGTTGTTGTTTGTTTTTCCCATTAGGGTTCAATAAAGGGTGATGTTTTACCGATTGATTTTCAAAGAGAAAGAGTTTTTACCGATTGAAAAGTATGTTTAGAAAGTATTTTACTGATTGGTTTATGTTCATCTTTATTTTCTATCGATTGGGATGATTCTAGATTAAAGTTTTAGTATTTGGCTTGTGAAAAACGTGTTTTAGAAACCCTAGAATCTGAGTTCTCGCATCCATAATCGATTATTGTAATCGATTACAGTCCCGTTGTAATCGATTACAACACTGCATATTTTATGAAAATTAACTGTTTTGACCCTTAATGTACCCTAATGCGTTCTACAACTTGTATAAGCGTTACATATTCTTGGAATTGGCAAAGTAGGTAAGTCCCCCTCTACCTCCATTGAAAATGTGTTACTTGTTGAAGGATTAGCACATAACTTAATTAATATTAGTCAAATATGTGACAAAGGTAATAAAATTTTATTTGATTCTAGATATTACACCATTGAAAATAAAATAAGTTGAAAAGTTGAATTTATTGGTCATAGAGTAGATAATATTTATAAGATTGATTTAAACGATATATCTTCAAAAGAAGTTAGTTGTCTTTTGAGTGTGGAAGATGATTTTTGGCTTTGGCATAGAAGAAATGCTCACATTCACATGGATAATTTAAACAAACTAGTTTCAAAAGATCTTGTAATTAGCCTACCAAAGCTCAAATTTTTGAAAGACAAAATATGTGATGCTTGTCAAAAGGGAAAACAAGTAAAGGTCACTTTTAAATCTAAAAACATTGTTTCAACATCAAGATCTTTGCAACTATTGCACATGGATCTTTTCGATCCATCGGTAACTGTTCCCTCAGGCTAGGGTTTAGGGTTATGGTGTTTATCGACAGATATTTATCTTCACTATCCGTCAGTGACATAAGTTTTAGCCAAAAAAAATTTTGAGCGGGATTTTTCCTACCCGATATACTGCCAGATATATTATGCCACATCCATCGGTACAAGGAATATTTTTATTACCGATGGATATCTCTTAAACTATCTGCTGGTAATGAGTGCAACTTTATTCCCATTTCTTAGAATCTAATAATCCGTCAGTAAATCTGGCGGTAACGTGGATGTCGAAATCCGTCGATAACATCCATCGGTAATTCGCGATTTTCTAATAGTGTGGGTCTGAGTTCAAGATGATCCCCATACCTAGGGATTCTCACATGTATGAGCTCCAGTTGTGATTGATGGGTGTCTTTTCACATCCCTTCGTTTTGTTTGATAGCTGACACACAACATGGGGAAACGAAACAATTTTGAGATAGGATTTTCTTTCCCTTTCTGCCTCCGAAATCGCTGCGTGAGGTGGTGCTTCTACCCCTCCTTTTAGGTGGTACTTAAGTGTGCCTTCTCCTTTCTTTTTTCTTTTGTTCTTATTCCTTCTTCTGCCCTCTTCTCCCTTCATCTTCTCTTATTTTCTCCGGTTATTCCGAGCTATCTCCTTCGATGATTTCCTGCTACGGCGAAGCTTGGGTTTGCTACTTCCTAGTCTGTCTCCACCTCATCATCATAAGACGGTTAATTTATCTCTTCTTAGATAAGTTTGCTCTAGACAATCTCCTTTTGTTGTTTTTGTGTTTTCTGGGGCCTCTTAGAGATTTTGCTTTCTGAGCCAACCTTTGGTATTGAGTGTAGGTATTGAGTGTATGTTTCTTCAAACTTTGTTATATCCATTTTTTTTTGTTTTGGGAGTTTGTTTTGACTTTGAGTGAATGTGTTTTACTTTTGCACTCTTTTCTCTTTCTCGTGATTTCTACTTCGTGTGTTGTTTCTTTCGTGCCTTAATTGCGCACTTTCGTTTTCCTCTGAGGCCATTATTGCTCGTTTTTCTGAACCTCCACCTTTTGATCTTGTTTTCTGAATTCCAGCTTTAATGGTTTCCCTTGTAGGTAATGGGAAAGCGACCTAAGCCTGTTCTCGGACCTCCGATGTTCTTGAATGACAGTTATAGATGGGCTAAAGAGGAGGGCCCTCGGTATCATGTATCGTGTTTGTTGCCAATTATCAGGAGTATGTCGACACGCTCTAGGCCCGATTCGACTTCTTTAAGGGAAGCTCCAGGGGGGATATATTTTTAGTCCTTCAGGGTCCGATGAGCGTGTTCCTTATGGGAACGACAGTGAAGAGACTCCTATTTTTATATTTACGACATTTTGCTTACTCGAATCGGGATCAAAATTCCTTTTTCCAAGTTTCAAATGAAAGTGCTTCGATTTGCTCAAGAACTTCCTTCCCAACTTCATCCTAACACATGGGCAATGATCCGAGGTTACGAACGAGTGTGAATATTCCTCGGGGTGGAGCCCATCCTTCACACTTTTTTCTATCTCTTCAAAATTACCGCCCCTCATGGCAAGGGGGACACTACTGGCTGGATATCATTTCGGGCAAGCTCAGACCAGGAGATTTCCACTCTCTTTGAGGAATCGGTCCACAACTTCAAAGAGATGTATGTTAAGGCTACTTCCGCAGCTGGGATGCATCCCTTCTTCTTGGATAAAGGCAAAAAGCCTTGATTTTCATTGTACTAGAATCACGACGTTTGTAAATTGGCTCTGGAGTAAAAGGATTTGAGGCCACACGAGATGGCCCTCGCCAACTTCCTTCTTGGCCATTGGAAGGATAACAACTTGAATTTGAAAAGGATAGTTAGGGATAACAAGTCCGATTTCCAACAGGACATGGGTATTTTTGTTGTTTCAAGCCTTTTTCCCATATATTTTCGTGCTACTACTTGGGACTAATCCTTTTGTCTTTTTCTTCAGGTAAAGGAGCATGAAGCCAAAAGTGGGGAGCTCGAGAAGACCGCCGCCCGAGTTGGTCCATTGCAAAAGGAGTTTGATGACTTTCGATTTTTGTCAGTGACAACCATCTCTCGCCTGAGAGCAGAGAAGGGAGGATCGAAGACGCATGGGTTGATTCTGTTAGGACCGGGGAATTCCAACAACCGGGGAGATCACAACCAATGGACTAAGTGAGCATCACATAAGTAGGTCGGACGCCATATCCCAACCCAAAACCTTAAGGCAATGAGTTTATGGGTATCCCAACTTATAAACGTCTCACTTAATCCATTATTAACTGATGTGGGACATCACCTCTCACACTTGAAACCCACAATCTCCCCCTAAGTGTGAGGTCCAACACATCTCTACCCCATCACCGGCCCAAGTATTCAATGGAAAACCCGCCATTTTTCCGAATACACCACAATGAGACCGCCTAAACCATAACTCTGATACCACTTGTTAGGACCGGGGAAGTCCAACAACTGGGGAGATCACAACCAATGGACCAAATGAGCATCACACAAGCAGGTCGGACGCCACATCCCAACCCAAAACCTTAAGGCAATGAGTTCATGGGTCTCCCAACTTATAAACGTCTCACTTAGTCCATTATTAACTGATGTGGGACATCACCTCTCTCACCACTTGAAACCCAACAGACTTTTCCAGCTAACTGGTGGAGAATATAAAAGAACAAGTCCTTACCCTTTATCTCGATCTCGACCTATCTCAAGTCAACCTTCTGACCCAGATCGAAGGGGGAAGGCTTGTTGTGCTGCAATTTGATTCCTGGGAAGGTTCACCTGCTTGACGGTGTGCTCGATGTTACCATTGTTGATGCAGGTCAGACTGGGCCCAACACTGGAGTCATCGATGATAATAGGATCCCGGAGCCTATTTTTGATGAATTTTCCAATTAATTTTCTTTCTTTTGTATTTGTATTACTATTTGGTACTTTTGTTTGTACTTTAACTTGCTACATTTTGCTCGTAATTCCAGGTCCTCTAAGTTTTGTTATTTTTTGGATATTGTGCATGAGATCCATGTTTTAATAGTCATATATTAATTGATTGGGGTTTTACCCTCCCACCTGCACGTTTTTACCTTACTTTTGTACCTTGTGAGTTTCTCGAGTTAGTCATGTCAGTTCGCTTCAATAAAATTTGGAGTTGGTACTTAGGAACTCTTAGACTTATCTTTCGTTTCTCGTGCATTTCCCGAGTGAGTCACTTCAGTTCGCTTTAATAAAATTTGAACTCGATACTTAGAAGCTTTTTTGTAGCTAACTTTTGTATCGTGTACATTCCTCGAGTTAATCCTGTTGACTTGCTTTAATAAAATTTTGACTAGATACCTAGGAGCTTTTGTAGCTCACTTTTGTATCCCGTGTGTTCCCCGAGTTAATCATGTTTGTTCTTTTTAATAAAATTTGATTTTGATACTTATAAACTTTTGCAGCTCACTTTCGTATCATTAGCTTATCATACCATACCGAATCAGTTATCAAATTAAAACTTGATATGGTGAACGTCTTTACTGATTAAGAATTGACGTCTGAAATCAGCCTTGTTAAATCCTCCTTGGACAAAGCCCTCCTTAGGGCAGAATTTTGGGCTAGGAAAAAGAGTACATACTGAGGGATATACAATTGTAAGCTTTATACAATGCATTTAAATGAAATACTTCCTAAGGTTGGCATCACCCTAGTTTTCCGCCAGCTTCCCGTGTCCCAGAGTTAGAGCTCCGATATTTGCTCTCCTCAGGTCCCAGTCGTCTTCGAGTAATCTTCTCAGGAAGAAGCCGAGGATATATCTTCTTGCTACCTTCTTTTTGAGGGCATCTTCTCTTATTCGAGCTTTTTCCTGATCTTCTTCTACAATGTCTATTGTAACACCCCGATCCTTATTAAGTCCTAATTAAGAGAAATTAAGGGTAAAGGACCTTAGTTGGGATTTAATTGGGTTAGAGTGGATAAATTTCTCCTTATTAAAGTGTTATATGTTATTTATTTTATTTTCTTTATGTGCCTATATGTGTATTTTTAATTCAAGTTTAAAGATTAGAAAGTTAGTTGAGCGTCATAGTATTATTTGGGACGTTTTAGAGTATTTTAGTAATTTTAAGTCACGTGTGGGCCCCACCACATCTCTATATAATACCCATCAATGCCTCTACTAAGAAAACCTAATTTCCATCTTCCAAAACACTCTTGGTAGTCTCCATCAATCCTTGTGCCTCCATTTTACTCTCCCTCTCTCTAAAACCAAAAACCATAACCATTCCACAACCCCAAATCCATACCAATTCTCACCCAATCACAAAACAAATCACATATTCTTAATCCTCTCACCAAATAGAACACTTCTACCGTTTGTATTTTTTAAAGAAGTCATCTTTGTACCGTTCGTGGGGCTAGAGATAAAGTGAGAAGGAAAAGGGTGTCTCTACGCATAGAATAGGAGGTCTACGAGACATAGGGGTTCTAGACATTTTATATTCACTATATTTTCATGCATAATGATGTGTGTTTGTTGATATTATTGTTGTTGTTCGTTTTTCCCATTATGGTTCATGAAAGAGTTACTTTTTGTGAAATTATTTCAAAGAGAAAACGTTTTTACCGATTAAAAGTGTTAGGAAAGTGTCTCTATGAGTTAAATGTGTTTTGAGAAAAGTTTTCATCAATTGGAAGTTTAAAAATGACTTTTTGGAGAAAAGAACCTTGAAATCGCGAGACTCTGCTGCAGGACGACGCTCAGACCGCCCAGCGGTGGGACAGCCGCCCAGGCGGTGGCGTCCTTGCGCGAGACCGCCCCAGCGGTGGGAAAACCGCCCAAGCGACGGCGCCGCAGTGCAAGACCGCCCCAGCGGTGGCTGCTGCACTGTCTCTTGCCCCTTTGTCCGAAAATTGACATGTTTTGACCCTTTTATACTCCCTAATGCGTCATACGACTTGTGTAAGTGTTATATACGATTTATGCATGATTTATATGTGTTGGTATGACTTGTTATGTACGTTTACATGTTGTTATGTGATGTATTGATTCTATATATGTATATATATCCCGTAAGACATTAATAACGGCAAAGACGTCAAAAGGGACGCAAAGACAAAGTTACAGTTATGATAAAACTCTCCCGTCTTCGGCTACCGGTGAGGATGGAAACCAAAGGATGATTTCTTTGGTGATCAGCCTCATTGGTAAAAGAAGACGGTACCCCCTCTCCCCATAGTATAGGATGAGCTCATGCCTAGGGGCCGGTGATGTGGAGGAGTACAGGAGGGCAGGCAGTGCCAAAAATTAATGCAAGATAAAGTTATTTGATTAAATGTATTATGTTATCTTATGATTTATCCATTGTATATGTTTAGGGGCACTAGTACATTACACTAAGACGTTATTTATTTATGCCATATTAACTGTATAATTAAAATGGACAAGACGCACTTAGGTAAGACGTTTCGGGAAAAGACTTCTTTTTAGACTAATACCGGAATTGAATGCATTCATATTTCACCTATTTCTTAATTAAACCTGAGGCGGCTTCCTCTACTGAGTCACTTCCTAGTGCTCATCCTATGTTTTTCCCCATATTATAGAGGAGCAGACAGAGCAGGACCATGGAGCTAGCGAGGATCAGACCCAGCCTTAGTTTATTTTCAGTCTTCCGCTTTATAGACCTATATACATTGATTTACATTTTAGTTATGGATTTATTTCAGTCGTTTGTTTTATTTGCTTTAAGTCCGGACCTATGTTAGCTGGCAACTATTTATTTGACATGTACTTATGGTGGAGTCTCATAAGTCACTCTCTTTGGCTTATGGGATAAAGCCTAGTATTTATTCCATTTATGTTCATGATTGTTGGGAGCTATTTACATGATGAGACTATTTAGTGTATGTGTTGGCATGACTTTTATTTATCAATTATGTATTCCGCAAAGCCCTTATTTTTATATCGTAAATAAATTTAAAAAATTTTACTCCCGCCTATTTTCCGCGTATATATATTTTAATGTCAAAGAATAAAACATGATAACAGAAGGTAACCCTTATGAAATAGCCTAAAATGACTTAAGCGTTAAGGGCTATCTAGTAGGGGGTTACATCTATCTCTGTCCCCCCCTCCCCCGACTTCCTGAGTTATCACTTTCATTTTAGTTGATTAATCGGGGACTAGGTTATCTTATCTCTACTGGTATCATTGCATCACTTCCATAGGAGAGCCCGAACGAGCATTCTCTCATGGTTGAATGTGGTGTTGTCTTGTAGGCCCACAAGACGTTGTGCCTTTTCTTTAGCCTCTTAAGGATGACTTTGTTGGCGGTTTCACATTATCCATTTGCTTAAGGGTGTTCCACGCTCGTGAACTTATGTTATATTTTCCATCCCTGCCCCGGAGCCGTTGGAAAGGGCCCGAGTAAATCTATGTCCTATTTATCAAAGGGCCAAGCTATTGAAACCTAGGTCAGTTCCTCGGGAGGTGCATTGTAGTGGTAGGAATGCTCCTGACACTTGATGCATTTATTAACATATTCGGCCACATCCTTTCTCAAGGTTGTCCAGTAGTACCCTACTTTGATCACCTTCAGTGACAATGCCTGTCCTCCGAGGAAGTTTTCACCAGCTCCTTCGTGTACTTCTTCTAATACATAGCCAACTTGGTCTTCTCTGAGGCACTTTAGCAACGACTGACTGATACCCCTTCTGTATAGTGGTTCCCCGGTTATTGTGGAATGTGGGGCTCTCCTTGACACGATCTTGGTTTTTTCTTGTCTTCTAGGAGGATCCCAAGTTTGAGAAATAGAACGAGCTCGGACATCCAGTTTTGAGATGTTTCCACAATGGTGATCTCCTTCTTCTCTACAATGGATGGCCTTTCAAGGTTTTCTTGAATTATGGTTTTGTTCAAACCTTTCGGCCTTGTGCTTTCCAGTTTCAAGAGCATGTTGGCCCTGGCATTTTCTTCCCTTGGTATATATCTTCTTTCAACCTTGTCAAAAATCTTGATCAATTCGATTACAACCTATAAATACCTTTTCAACGACTCATCTCGGGCTTGATATTCCCTCGTAATCTGGGATACGACAATCTAGGAGTCATTGCAAATATTCAGCTCCCGAGATCCGACGTCCCCTGCTAGTTCCAAAACTGCTATCAGATCCTCATATTTGACTTGATTGTTGGAGGCCTTGAATTTAAATCGCACCTACATCTCAATTTGCATTCCCCGATTATCTTCTAGGAGAATACCTGCTCCACATCCTTTTAAATTTGAGGAACCGTCTACATGCAAGGTCCATTGTGCCTTTACATCTTCCTCCTCGTCCACCATCTATCTGACATATATTCAGCCAATGATTAGGACTTCATAGCAATTAGAGGTTCATACGGGAAATCGAACTCGAAGAGCTCAATTGCCTAGGACACCATCCTTCCTGCAAGGTCGGGTTTCTGCAAAATCTACCTCATGGGGTGGTTCGTTCTCACTACCACCGTGTTCACTTGGAAGTATTGCCTCAACCTTTGTTCGTGGTTATTAGAGCAAAGGTGACTTTTTCCAGCTTCTAATATCGGGACTGGGGCCCCTGCAAAACCTTGCTCACGAAGTACATTGGCTTCTGAGCCTTTTCTTCTTCCTTTGCCAGAACTACCCTTACTGCTAACTCCCTAATCGAGAGGTACATATATAACCTCTCCCTGACCTCTAGTTTTGATAAGACCGGGGGTGACATGAGATAACCTTTGAACCCTTGGAAGGCAACATCGCATTCTGGGGTCCATAGCAAGTCTTTCTTCTTCCTCAACAACTCGAACAGGGGGAGCGACTTCCTTTACGAGAGGGAAAGGAACCTTGACAATGAGGCTAACCGGCCTGTGGGTCTTTGTACTTCCTTTACGGAGGTCGGGCTTTCATGTCCAGGATAGCTCGGCATTTTTCAGGGTTGACTTCAATCCCCCGCTGGATGAGCATGAACTTGAGAAACTTTCCGGATTCTACAGAAAAGCGTACTTCAGAGGGTTCAGTCTAATACCATGATCTCTTAACCTCTTGAAGACATTTTCCAAATCGAAGATCGTATCTTCTTCCTTCTACGTTTTTACAAGCATATTATTGATGTATACCTCCACGTGATTTTTGATTTCCACCTTAAAAACCTAGTTCATCAGTTGTTGATATGTTGATACGGCGTTCTTTAGTCCGAAAGGCATGACTCTGTAGCAATAGTTGGCCCTTCGAGTAATGAACGCCACCTTTTCTTCGTCTTCGGGATCCATGGGGATCTGATTATACCCTGAATACGCGTCCGTGAAAGATAAAAATTTGAATCCTGAGGCGGCATCCACTAATCCAACAATGCTCGAAAGTGGGAAGGGGTCTTTGGGGGCATGCCTTGTTCAGATTGGTATAGTCAACACACATTCGAAGTTTCTCGTTGAGCTTTGGTACCATCACAACGTTTGAGTGCCACGTCGGGTACTGCACCTCCCTAATGAACCCCGCTTTTAATAAGGCCTCCACTTGTTCTATCACCACAGTGGCCTTCTCAATTAACATTCTTCACTTTTTTTGTTGTACCGGCTTTGTGCTTGGGTACACGGCAAGCTAATGACTCATGAACTTCGGGTCAATGCTAGACATATCCTTGGCCTCCCAACCAAACAAATCAGAATGTCTTTAGGGAACTAGATCAATGCGCCTTTTCTGAGAGGACCGAGGTTCACGTTGATTCGAGTGACCTTCTCGGGCATGTTACCGATCTAAATTTTCTCCAATTGTCCTTCTAGCTCAGGCCTTTTCGGCATTTGGGACCTCGTGTCAAGCTCAACATTGTGGACTTCCACTCTTGGTTTTTTTTATCCTTTTTTTTCTTCTTCTTTGTCATCTTGTTTTACTTCTATCTCCTCTTTTATCTGAAGGTTGCTAATGTAGAATCTTCTCCCTATTATTTGACATCCTTTCAAAGTGATCACCTCCCCTTCTTTCATCGAGAACTTCATCACGAGGTGGGGGATGGATATCGCAGCCCCGAGCATATTGATAGCGGGTTTTTCGATAATCAGATTATAGGCGAACTTGATCTTGGCCACGATGAAATCAATCTCTATCGTCTTCATTAATGGCTTCGTTCCCATTATTAGATGCAGAGTTATATAGTCATCTGGTCTGATTACGTCATAGCCCGAGAACCAAACCAATAGATCTGGGTATGCCTTTAGGTCGGATACCTTCAATCCAATTTGGTCAAAGAATTTCCTTGTCATCAACTCCTCCAAGCTTCCCATATCAATGAGGCAAATCCTGATCTCAGTGTTGAGGGTGATCACAAAGACTACAAACGGGTTTGAATAATCAGCTATTACTCTTAGATTATCGAGTTCGAAGAAGGTTAGCTGAACTCCGAGTTTCTTGGGTGCCCTTAGTTCGGCCACGCCTTTTTCGACGCTCATTATTTCCTTCAACGCCCTCTTTCTAGCCGTTATTGTGCATCCTCCCCCAGCAAAACCTCCCGAAATGGTATGTATGGTAGTCACCATCTCGGACTCAGGGGACTCCTCCTTCTGTATCTGTTCTATAGCTCGGGGGTTTCACCTTTCCTACATTGGCGAAGGTTCCATCTTTCTCTTTGGTCCCCTCTACTGAGACAAAAATTTGACGAGCTTTCTGGCTCTTATCAGCTCTTTTATGACATCTTGGAGTTCGTAGCAATCCTCGGTCCTATGGCCGTGCAGACCATGATATTTACAAAAACCATTTTTATTAGTGTTGCTCTCATTCTCAATGGCTTGGGTTTAGGGAGTCTCTCTGTGTGTTGTATCTCCTTGTACACTTCCCTTACTGATTGGGATAAGGGAGTGTACTTGGAGAATTTTCCTCACCACAGGGCTTTCCCCTCCTATCTCCGCCTTTCTTCTTTGACCTTTGGAAGTCACCCTTGTTATGTATGTTTCTTGTCGGTCCTGTCCTCTATCGCCTCTTTTTCCATTTTTTCCATCTTGGCTTCTTCGGCTCTAATGTACTCTGTGGCCCTCTCCTGTATCTCCTCCATGCTAGTGGGTTCTATCTTGGATAAGGATTCAGCAAACGGTAACCATTGGAGGCCGTTTAACAACAATGTGATAGCATTGGACACATGTAGTGTAACACCCTACTAGATAGCCCTTAATGCTTAAGTCATTTTAGGCCATTTCATAAGGGTTACCTCCTGTTATCATGTTTTATCTTTATATTTAAAATATATATACGCGGAAAATACGTGGGAGAAATTTTCATAAATGTTTGCGGAATAGAAAATAAGGGCCTGACGAGATAATACAACGTATATAGGTGCGGAAGCTAATAATCCTGAATAAACCTCAATATAATAAAATAACAAATCATAGTCTCCCAGAACATACAACAGGAAATAATAATAATATGTGTAATCTCATGAACCCCAAAACCGAGACTCACAAGACTCCACTAATACAATCCATCAACATAAGTATTTGCCGGCTAACATAGGTCCGGACTTAGAGTAAATACAAATAAATGCTAACATCCAAAAGAAAACGTAATCCGTAACGTAATAATAGAAACTGATAAATCTAGAAACGAAGAGAACTCCATGAAACTAAAGTTGTGCGGGCTCCTCATCCGCTCCTGTATCCTGCTGAATCTCATCATCTAAAATGGGGGGAAAAACGTGGGGTGAGTACTGGGAAGTAACTAAGTAGGGGAGCCGCTCCGGGTTTATTAATTAAATAGGTGTAGCATGAATGAATTCCATTTCAGTTATAAGTTCTAAAACCATCTTTCCCGGAACGACTTACCTAAGTGCCTCTTGTTCATTTTACATCATTTATATATCATACTTAATCATGTCAATCGTGTGTGTGCTCTACGTGCCATCTAATCATATAGGGAAACTTAATCATACATCATACTACGTTTACTCAAACTTTACTGTAATAAACTTTCATAACTTTTATCTCTTTATTATCTCTTATGGCCTGTCCACCCTCCTGTAACCTCCGCTGCACCGACCCCTAGGCATGAGCTCATCCTAAACTAATGGGGTGAGGGGGATATTCACCAACTGCAAGTGAAGGACCTGTAGCGCCGAGGATGCCAACCCTCTCCTACAGCCTCTCAATCACAAGCCGAAGGCTACTCTGTAATCTCTGCGCCACCCAGTGACGTCTTTATTAACCACGCGCCACCCGGTGACGTCTTATCATTATACATGCGCCACCCAGTGACGTCTCAGACATAACACATAACACATACATTCATCACATAATTCACAATAACATACATTATCATCATATAACTCATATAAACATAACATATCCACACATCATTATCCAAACAACATATAATCTTGCATACAATCCATAATTAACTCATATATATCATCCATACTAGTTGTAGAACGCATTAGGGAGCATAAAAGGGTAAAAACATATCAATTTATACTCTTTAACATCATGGAATAAACATGGCACATACACTTACTTACTCTGACATCATGGAGAATAAATAAATACAACTCCTTATCAAATAAACATGATATACAACTACTTCTAAATATTATTTTCAGTGCTTCTATACCTTTCATGTCATATGATCTCGTTTATTTTATTATTATTTCTTACTTATATTTTATTCTAATTTTACTTGTACTTTGTACTCTACCCTTAAGTATCTTGTAAACTCTTATATTTTATTCATCACCGATCTTGTCTTCTATACTATTATTGTTACTATTATTATTATCATTACATATCATATATTACACATGTTGTTGTTCTTACTGTATTATTCTTTTATTATTATTATTATTATCATTATTATTTCTACATGCTATCTACCTATTATTAACTAATATACATGTTAATAGGTATAACTTTATAAAATAATAATATGTAATAGTAATATACATATACTACTAGTAAACTATCTTTTTTTTTCTCTTTATATATATATATATATATATATATATAATAGAATGCTCACGCTGCGCATATATATATATATACATATGTTTATCATAATATTACTAATAATAATAATAAGAAGGCACAAAAATCCCTAATGGGAAAAACGACCATCACATTAATCTCATAAAATCATCATCAATATGCATGAAAATAGAATGCCTAACCCCTACCTCTTGAAGACAAAAATGCTAGAATGCAAAGAGAAACCCCTTTTTTTCCCGACGTTGCTCTCGTTGGAAACCTCTCTCTCTAGCCCCACGAACGGTCCGGTGACGCCGGAGACTCTTAACGGAGAAACAGAATCGGTAGAAAGCTCCGGCTTGATGAGAGGATTAAGAATATGAATTTATTTTGTGGATTGGGTGAGGTTTGATGGGTGTTTCGTGGTTTGGAGTATCAATGGCTTAGGGAGCTCTTGAGAGAAAGATGGCTATGGCGGCTAAGAAGAAGGAGGAGAGTGTTTTTCTAATTTGGAGAGGGTTACTAGTGTTTATATAGGGAGTGGCTAGGTCAAGAGTCATTGTGGGGCCCACCGTCACTTAAATTACTAAAACACTCCAAATCCCCCCAAATAATACTATAATGCTCATATAATTTTTCTAATATTTAAATATAAATTAAAATACACACATAGGGTTCTCAAGTATTTTATATAACACTAACATTATCTAATAACATCATGTAACTCATATAAATATTTTATATCATCATTCCTAACCTCATGCATCATCTAAATACCAATTAAAACTCATATATGCATCCAACATACTCTTCCACACACAATGAACACTCACATAAATACACATAATTATCATGACATATAATTTACATATGTAATTCACATAGCATAGAATGAACACATATATACACACTTAAATCACGTCACACATAAGGGTTTGACTAGAAGAAACTTATCCACCCAAACCGAATTAAATCCTAACCAATGTCAATTACCCTTAATCTCACTTAATTAGGACTTAATAAAAGTCGGGGTGTTACATGTAGGTCCTTAATCATCAAGGCATCCGACTTGAACCTTTCAAAAGTATGATCTCAATGTTTTCTACTAGCTTCTGCCTTATGTTCATCAGTATGGCTGCCGACCTCGATTTTTCTTTTCTGGTCGTAAAATGTGCTGAGAATTGTGAAGCGAGATCCAAAAAATAGTGTATCGATCCTACTGGGAAATAGTTATACCATGTTTGAGTTGTTTTCTGTATGGTTATAGGGAATGTCTGACACCCTTTCTCATCCTCGATCCTATCATAGTCCATCTGGGACATCTAAAAGGCCTCCATATGTTCTTCTAGATTTGTGGTCCCGTCATATCTCAAGTTTGGAGGATGTCTATCTTGGTGTAGCTGGTAAGCATGAATGTAGGGTGCGAGCGGCCCTCCTGTCTTGTATTTTTTCAGGTTCCATTCACCTCCTCCATCGACCGTCGATCGGTGCTCAGCGTGGGTGTGAGTACGTTTGTAACACCCTACTAGATAGCCCTTAACGTTTAAGTCATTTTAGGTCATTTCATAAAATACATATACGTGGAAAATAGGCAGGAGTGAAATTTTCGCTATTCGTTACGATACAAAAATAGGGGCTTTGCGTAAATACATAATCGATAATATAAAGCGACATAACAATCATACACTGAATAGACATCGTCATTTCATATAAACTCCCATAAAGTATCAAAACATAAATAATTACTAGGTATCATCCCACGAGCCCAAAACCAAAACTCATGAGACTCCACAATAAATACAATTATAATAAATAGTTGCCGGCTAACATAGGTCCGGTCTCTGAAAACATAACTAAATAAATATAGCGGAAGCATAAAATCATAACATCTACATAAAGGAATAAAACATGTCTCTGATATCTGAGGAACTAAATCATAAACTAAGTCTGCGCGGGCTCCTCGTGTACTCCGACATCCTGCTCGATCAAGACCTCTAAAAGGTGGGGGAAAACATAGGGTGAGTACATAATGTATCTCAGTAGAGGAAGCCGCCCCGGGTTTAATTATGAAATAAGTGAAGTATGAATGAGTTTAATTCGGATATAAGTTAAAAACAGTCTTTTCCCGGAACGTCTTACCTAAGTGCGTCTTGTTCATTTTACTTAATACATATAACATATCATAATTAAATATCTCTGTGTAGTGTACTATGTGCTTCTAAATATCTATAAGGAAAAGAATATAGCATAACACTCTATATAACTTTAGCTCTCTTAAACTTTAATCTTGCATTAACATTGTTTGGCCTACCACCCTCCTGTACATATCCTCCACATCATCGGTTCCCTAGGTATGAGCTCATCCTAACATAAACGGGAAGAGGGGGTTTTTCACCTTCCCTTGCTAATGCAGTCAGTGACCGAGGTTGACATCCCTCCCTTACTGTAATACCTCGGGTATCCTGAGTTAGTTTGAGTAAGAGATCACGGTGCATCGGGGAGATAGAACCACGTGGGTCCCACCTCCCCACTCCTTTTTCCTTCTTTTCTTCCTTTCTTCCCTTCCATTCCCGTAACTCTCTCTCTCTCTTTTTCCCTTTCTTCCTTTCTTCCCCATTTCATCTCCCTCTCTCAAATCTCTCACCCAAACCCCATTGTTGTCCAAGATCAATTTATCAATCATCATCTAGTATATTGTGGGTAAGTGTAGTGTATTTCTTTTTCTCTCTTGGTGTATTTTCTCTTTGATTTCGGATTTGGGGGTTAGGGTTTACTATTGGGGGTTTTGATTTTTGTTGAGAGATTGAGGTATGTGATGTGTTCTCTAGGGTCTCAACCAACTAGGGAAGCTCCGGGTAACTCATCCTAGCTCCGGGTGGTGTCTTGGAGCTCATTGGAGTAATAGTGAGTAATGGGTTATTTATGGTTTATGTTTGATTTTGAATGATTTTGTGAATTTCTTGCTATGATAGTTGATAGGGACTGAGATTGGTTGATATATAACTGATATTGTATGTTGGCTGTGTTTGATTTGGATGGGTTGTGGTGAAAATGTGGATTTGAAGATGAATTTCGCGTGATTTTCTGCAGATTATCGTCTCTGACCCAGGCTGTAATCGATTACAGCGAATTGGTAATCGATTACTGTAATCGATTACCAAGATCTTGTAATCGATTACAGACTGCCTATTTTCGCAAAAATTTTCCTTCAGAACGAAATTTGAAGCTGGTGATCGATTACAGAGGCCTGTAATCGATTACATCAGTACAAAAACACTATTTTTAAGACTTAAACTCAAAATCCTTATACATTTAAGTTACGTTTTCAAATCCATATCTTCACCACTACCCCAAACTTGATATTGGGCTGTTTATGATGTTACTATGACGATGATGCGAATATGATGCGATATATGAATACGAAATGATATTAATTAAAGGATGATTATGATTGGTTGGTTCGGCCTGAGGGGGGGCATAGCTCACGAGGTCGAGTTTTACTAAAGTCTGAGGAGGAGCTAGGCTCCCGCGACTAAATTCTGAGGAGGGGCTGGGCTCCCGGGACTAAAGATCCGAGGGGGGGCTGGGTTCCCGGGATCTCTAATAATAAATACACTTGTAATAACAATACATAAGACGAATTGCGGAATGTGTTGCATGGTGATTATGTGAAGAATTGCTATGGTTGTATATGTGATCATGATATTGTTGCATAAACTGTTTTTAATCTATTATTCACTGAGCGTATGACTCACCCATTCATACAAACCATTTTCAGATTCAGGTGCAGATCAGGAGGCTAGTCCTTCCGTTCGTCCAAGCTCTTAGCTTTGGTGAGCCTCGATATTTAGAGGCGCTAGGTTATTTTCTTTTATGTCAGTAGTATGCTCCATAGGCTTACAAACAGGATTGTCGAAGTTATGTATTTGTTGTAAGTCTAATTAAGACTTGTTACATTTCTGTTGGAGTTATGTATTATGGATTTATGGGTGATACTTGAGAACCCTATATATGTATGGATTTTATGTACGAATGCATGTTAAAGTAGTTGTGGCTGTTGTTGGTTAGCTAGATTGTGTGTGAATCACAGGTTAAGGCTGACATGGGACTCGGTGTCCCATGTGCCGGTCACGATCCGAGTTGGGTCGTGACACTTACTAACTCCACTAGCGACCGAAGGCTACAGTGTTTTACTTTAACTTTGACTTCACATGATTTCACCTTCCTTTACCAACGAAGTCAGCGACCGAGGCCTTAACCCTCCCTTACTAACTCCATTAGTGACCGAAGGCTACAGTACATTACTTTAACTTTTTCATTACATCTTTATCATATACATTGCATTATATCATAATATAATAACTTAACATTACATCATAGCATTTAAACATACATACAACTCATAACAATACATAATAATCATATACGGATCATACATAACATATATTAACATATAATCATACATTTATATCATAACGACATGTAAACATACCTTACAGCTCATATAATCATATATAAATCATGCATAAACCATATATAACACTTATACAAGTCGTAGAACACATTAGGGTACATAAAGGGTCAAAACAGTTAATTTTCGTAGAAGTTACAGCACTATAATCAATTACATAATGGGTGTAATCGATTACGGTAATCAATTACAGATTCGTTGTAATTGATTACGTAATCGATTACGTAATAGATTACCGAGACAACATGTTTTCTCGCGATTGGAGATTCTCAGCTCGTAATCGATTACGAACCCGTGTAATCGATTACGAATGCGGGAAATCAGATTCTAGGGTTTCAAAAACACGATTTTCATGAGTCAATGGCTAAAACTTTAATCTATAATCATTCCAATCAATAGAAACCATAGATAAACATAAACCAATCGGTAAAATACTTTCTAAAACACTTTTCAATCGGTAAAAACTCTTTCTCTTTGAAAATCAATCGGTAAAACATAACCCCTTCATGAACCCTATTGGGAAAAACGAACAACAACAATAATCTCATCAAATACACATCATCATGCTCGAAATTGCAGAGAATAAAGGATGCCTTTAACCCCTACCTCTTGTAGACTTCCTATGTAAAGCGTAGAGACACTGTTTCCCGACGTAGAACATGTTCTCACTTTCTCTCACTAGCCCCACGAACGGTAGGAATACAAGGATGGCTCCTCTTCAAGAATTGCAATCGGTAGAAAGGTTCTATTTGAAGAAAGGATTAAGAATATGTAATTTTTTTTTTGTGATCGGGTAAGGTTTGATATGAGTTTGGTGTTGTGAAATGGCTATGGCTTTGAGTTCTTGAGAGAGAGAAAGAAAAATGGTGGCACAAGGGTTAGAGAGAGTGTTTGGAGTGTTTCTGAAATAGGGATTTAGAGTTTCTCATGAATTGGCATGGCTAGGCATGTTATAAAGACGTTGTGGGGCCCATACGTAACTTAAAACGCACTAAAAATGCTCACAGCGCAGGTCGTAATCGATTACCATGAGGCTGTAATCGATTACGGTAATCGATTACAGACAACATGTAATAGATTACTGACAGCAAAAATGCCCAAATATGAAAACCAAAGTGCTGTAATCGATTACCATCCCGTGGTAATCGATTACAGGGCTACAAAATAGCCTCAAAACACCCCATAAACGTCCCAACTCGTGCTATAAACATCCATACATCATTCCTTACATCATGCATCATCTAAACATAAAATAAAACACATATATGCACCTAAATCACCAAACATATAATGAATACACATGTACATACACATAAATCACATAGCACATGATAAACACACACATAAATCATATAACACATATACATACACTTAGATCACATAAAACATAATGGTTTACTAAAAGAAACTTGTCCACCCAAACTTAATTAAATTCTAACCAATGTCAATTACCCTTAATCTCACCTAATTAGAACCTAATAAAAGTCCGGGTGTTACAACGTTCGCTTCCCCTGTCAACCGCAGATCGATGCTTAGCATGGATCCGTGCGTGCTCTTTGTAACACCTTAACTCGTTAATCATGCTTAAGTCATAATTAACTTGCTAATTGTTACTTAGGAAAAACCACACTTTTTTTTTTGAAACCATACAAAGGAGGAAAGAAAGAAAGAAGCAATAAAATAATGAAACATAATCAAAAGAGCCATAATGATAAACTGAAGTGAATTGAAACAACAACATCAACAGTATCTGAAGCTTGCAGGCTAGACGTTGCAGCATATGTCTGAAGTGAATAGGTAGTACAGTCATCCATAATGAAAAGGTACAAATGTCTTTAGGGAAATACAAGAAATCAAATGCAAGAGGAATCGATAGCAAAGACTGATAATAACTAGAATGGAGAAGTCGTAGGTGCACGCGCAGTTCCACAAGCCGGGTGTTCGTCAAGTCCCATCTCTAGATACTGGTACTCCTTCAAGAAACTCTTCCTCATGGTCGATGACTGCGTCCCATCTTAAGTCTGCCCGAAAGTCGAGAAAGGAAAGAAAGAGTCGACCATAGATGGTTCTGCACCGTGAGCATACGAGGATAAAGAAATCACAGTCAAGTCTTGTGGAGAAGTCTCGAGCTTCATGAGATGCCGACGAGATGATCACCGTGCACGCGTCTGGCGTGTACCCATCAAAAGTACGATCACATGCGAGTTGCGGCGGCTGCTCCATCGTCTCCTAGAATTGAGGCATAAAGAGAAAAGGGGATGAGATACGAATATCTCAGCGAGTTGTTTCGGGCACTCGGACTACGTACCCATGCGACAATTCTAGCCATTCGAACCAATATCTCAGGTTTTCTAAAACAAGCTTTCACATAAAAGATCGAGCTATTGTTTTGAATGGTCAAACATCTTACTTGTCCGATCTAGGGGAACCTAGTTGTCTTTTCTATGTTCTCGCGATTCTAGCAACCTACGCAGTATCTGATCGTGCGTCGCGTTCGACGAAACTCGCATAGGCTGTACTATGAAGAACCTTGGTCCACTTCGCACTTCAGAGCCTCTTCGTCTCACGCTACTAGAGATTAGCCGTTTTCCATTTCATAAATCATCAACCCTTCCGGCCCAACCCAAATACACTCTACTTCTAGGTAGCCAAATCACAAGAAAAACCCCGCCACCCGTACCGGTATGCACCCTACTCCAAGGTACCTGGCGGCCTTTGATACCCGTGTCACCCTTCACCTAGGTATCCATCCGGCAGGACTATGTGTCCTAATGCCAAAAACTGCATCTCACCACATAGGCCTCCCTATCCCGTGAGAATGCCCACCGTTCGGCTCCTCGAACGGCTGGATCTAGGCTAATCAATAGTTTCGTTTGACGGATAAATATGCAATTAAAACAATAATAAATCACAAATCTCAATCATTACTCCCCTTCATCATCACTTCTCATCACTTCAACACTTCAACACTTCTCACAATCAATAACACATCAATGGTATCATCATCATTATATTAAAAAAAAATCAACATAATATAATCAACATTATGTCACACCTTCTCAATCATCAAATCAATAACATTTCATTCAATATACATTCTGATTTCATAGGTTAATAGTCATCCAAGACATTCACACAAGTATACACATCGTCAAAATTCACCAATTTCACATAATAGCACTTTGCATGGTTCACACTTATTATTATCAAGTCTCAACAATATTTGATCATAACATATCACATAATACATCATATTACAGCAAGAATAATTATCTCAAAAATGCATAATAACATGTACATATCATCCATTTTCAAGTCCATAACTATTGTAATATTATCTCATGTTATATCATGACCATTATCTCATTTTATGGCACAAAAGGGTATTTTAGTAATTTTCAATATATCATGTGAATCATTATATTCCAGTAAATATAAAGCATCCCAAAATGCATATCAACATGTATAAATTAGCCACCCATCAGAATCATAATCATTGCATTATTGTCATATGTTGTAACATGGTAAATATTTCAAGTTATAGCTAAAAAGGGTATTTTAGTAAAATCACCATTTATTTATATACTATTATATTTTTAATGTCTAAATCCAGTAACTAATTCATATATTCCAGAATCATACTTATTTTCATAAAAATCCATATCTTGAGTTTTTATTAATTTTAAACACGTAAAAATCCAATATTCATAAAAAAATATTCTAAGAGTGAAATAATTAATATCAATCATAAAGGGTCAGTATATATACTTATTTTCATTTTTCCAGAAACTTAAAATCATTAAAATCCATTAAAATCATCAAAATCAAAATCAAGAACATTTCCTAGAATTTCTCGGGCACGGCCGCTAGCGCGCATGATACAGCCGCTAGTGCCTGCTCCGTTCGTGCTCACTCGCTAGCGCGTGCGTACTGGCCGCTAGCACGTGCTTCAGAAGCTTCAAGAACAGATCAAGCTTCTGAACTTAAAATGCTTCATCCAGCCATTTTCAAAGGTTACAAGTTGTAAATATCGAACATGCAAGTTTCTAAAAACATAATAAACACATTTCAATCGGTCCATGCATATTACAATAAGAGATCTATGCAAAGAGAGGTATTTTCATGCAAAATGTGCTGGAGTTTCTGGACATGGCCGCTAGCGCGTTCTTCACAGCCGCTGGAGACGGTGTGGTCGCTAGCGCATGTAGATCGGCCGCTAGCGGGTGGATGCTGACAGAAACCAAGTTTCTGCAGAATCGTGTTTTTGCTTCAAATCTTGTTTTAATCAATTTTTACCGATTCTTTTCCATCAAAAATCATTTATATACATATATATGAACTTTTAATTGGTGGAATATATTAAGATAGTGTTTAAAACATCAAAAAGCTTGCATGCAAAGATTATGTTCATGCATGTGTTCAAAATGTGATTTTTCTTAAATGCATGTTAATGATTTTGATGTAGGGCTTCATGTATCACGAAATACAGATTATAATGCATGCAAAAACATATTTAAACATGGCATGCTCAGATCAAAAGGATAGGCACAAAGATGGTTAAACAACTCACTCAAAAGTGGTGTTCTTGAGCTTTTACGGGTCTTTTGAAGATGGATTCGATTCTAGAGCTCCTAGGCCGAGTTTCTCCACTTGAGAATGACCAAGAGAGGATGAGAATGATGTTGGTTATGTGGAGGTGATTTCAGAACCAATGGAGATGAGTTTAGAGGTGCAAGAGTGGTCTAGGGTGGTGTTTTGTGTTCTTGAGTGTGTGTATGAACTTGAGGGCTTTTGGGAGAGTGTTGAGAGATGAGTTAGAACTTCTGGAAATGAGAGAGGAGTTCAGAGGAGAGGAAGCCACGAAAATGAGAGGGCTTGAGTGGTTAAAGAGAGTCTTGGAGTGTTGGAGAAAGAGTGTGATGATGATGTTGAAGCATGCAACCAATGGAGGTGATGTTGAGTGTGCAAGAGGGTTCTGATGTGCTGATATGTGTAAGAGGGATGATGTGCACGAAATTGTGGAGTGGAGAGGTGGTTTGACTTGATTAAATTAGTTTAGAGGTGTAGGAATGTGATTAGAAACATCTAGATGCAATGGTGGTACCATAGGGTGATTATGGAGTGTAGTATGGCTCTAATTGGGGCTGATATGTATCAATATTATCGGAGGCTGATATATGCACGAAATTAAAGGGAAATTATGGTCTTAGATCAGTTCCAAGAGGTCCATGTGGAGTCTTGGTGCACATGATGCAATGATGAGTCAAAGAGGTGACTTGGAGAAGTAGTTTTTGGTGATGTGTCTTGCATGCAATGGATGAAGTGGCGGATTGCTGGGGCCGGGGCAGCAAGAATCAAGGGAAGGATGATGATGTGGAGGCTTGCATGTAGGTTGCTTGATGAAGTGGATAAAGGTGTCATCATGTACTTAAATTATAATAGACTAATCTAGACAAAATGAATCAATGTATGTGTATGTGTATGTATACATGGCCACGGTTTCTAGAGGGAAATGTGGAGACATTTTATTTAAATTTTGTACATCTAGGATAATTAAATAATATATGATCTCTAAGGTTTAGTCATGTTACTTGTAGAATGGTCAAGAGGTGTCAAGTGGCGATCAAAGACTAGTTGTGGGCCATAGTAGGAATTGTTGTCATTGGCGGAATAGAATAATAATTTCTTGTAGAATGGTGGGTGAAATGATACTAGATAAGAGGTGGGGCCCTCAAAGATGATTGGTCCTAGGTTGAAAATATAAAGATCACTCACTAATCTAAGAGAAGCCTTATGATCTTGCATGCACATGCACATTTTTCATACACGTAAAATAGTAGTACAATATTCAAATACTAATTTTATGCACCTAATAAAATAATCCTTTTAAATATAATAAATTATGAGTCATGCAACCTTAGTATCATAAATCCTTATGAAATCTTCTAAGTTCGTCCACATAATTATCTAGCCACCATTCAATCACACAAGTACACATCCACGTAAGCACATAGCTCCAAATCATTCACATAAGCACATATCCAAATAAGAACACATCTTTAAATCTTTCACATGAGCATATAGCTAATCATAATCAAATCTACCACAAACAAGTAGCTATAGAAATACGGATGTCACACTCTTCCTACCTACTGTGGTGGGATGATTGTCTATCTTGATACCTTCCTCGCCTTTTCGTGCCTTTCTTGGGATCCTTCATGTCAGCTTTCTTCATCCCTTTTCTCATGGGCGATTTTTTCTATCTGATCCCCTTTAGTCATGTCTTTCTCTTAGTGCTTCTCTTCTTTCCTACCTTTCAACTTCGTATCTTTATTCTATTTCTATTATGCGCAAGCTATGCTCAAGTTCTTTTACTCGATTCTTTCCTCCTTCAAATTGTCCTCAAATCTTTGGGTCTGACGTTGCTCTCTCTACAACTGCTCCTCCAGCGTTACCCATTTCACAGTCTCCTGATCCACCACCTAGAGACGTGCATGTTGATCTCAAATCAGCTGCATCGTCTGCCTGATATTGGGGGTGGTGTCTTCCATTACTATTGCCGCCCTGATTTCTGACCTCGGCTAAGGCCGGTTGACAGTGGCTTCTCCTGCCTACTTTTTGGGTTGCTGCGATGGTGGTTGCTCATTTGTCTTTGTCACCAATTCCACATGCCCTTCCTGTGTTTGATCTGATCGGTACCCAGGATCTCCTGGGTAAACAATTCGTGCGATAGTTTTTGTTCGTGTCGTTGCTCCTGCGAGTAAAAGCTCTTGTCCCTTTGAAGGTAAACCAACCAGGTTTAGAACGACAGAGATTAAAAAAAAAGTCCCCCGCAACAACGCCAATGTTTTGTACCATAGATCCTAGGTCAAAACTGTTGTCAGTGTGTGCTCCACGCGCCGCTCCTTTCCCTAGCTTTGGGGGTGGTTCCCTGCTAGGATTACGAAGCTTAAGTTAGTATTTGCTCGATAATGAGAACCTAACTAAAATTGTGCATACCTTGATAGTGGGATGATTCCCTCTATTTATACAGTGAGGTTTGGCGGGAGATACTGCACCAATCGGCTCCAAGGATCTCAGGCATTTATGACTTATTGAGAATATCTCCCTTGTGTCATTTATTGTCTTTGTGGACGTAAGCCCCTTTTAACATGGAGTCTACTGAGTTGGAGAATGTTGTTGGATCGAGTTTGATCGAGGGATCTTCCTTGATTCTAATCTCGTTTGGGCTTTGAGTGACGTTGGGTCATGTGTGCAGGACCGAACCTGGATATGATTTCTTCTTGGGTTTAATAGATGAGGTCCGACTTTGGATCGTTGTTTGTGAGCCTTTTAGCTTGGTCGCTCTATTGGGTCGTGGTGTGATTAAGGTGCATGGGGTACGAACAATTGATGAAGGAGTTGTAATAAAAAATTTAAAAGATTTTGATATATTATTGTGTTAAAAATTAAAAAAAATCTCATCTTATCTAAATTTTTACTTCCATAATCTTAATTAAAAGTGAACATATAATTATTATATTCTATATACGTGTAATAATTTCTAAAAAGAATTTGCACGTGGCACACTGGCCCCCCTCCTTCTGCCAAATCCCTCCTCCTTGATTCTAAGTTCTATCCTTTCTTCTTCTTTGTCACTTATAGTATTGTTTTGTTCTTATCATCATCATCATCAGCCATCAATGTCTTTGTTCCCATCATAATTTAATTTTGTTCCTTCTGTGTACGTTCTAATAATTTTGATTACGACAGAGGGTATTGAACGGAAATTTTGTTCCCATCATATTGAATGTTCTCTCTGCCAGCATTGTCATTGAACGGAAATTAGAAATATTGTGCTTGTAGTCTACAAAAGGAACAGTTATTTCTAAGCAATTTCAAAAGAAGAATTTGAATAAAATATAGCTGATAATTGGTGGTAATTAATCCGATGATGATCTTGTTGATTACGAGTACAAATTGGATGGGGATGGTGCTAGTGATTGATTTGGACGGCGTGGCCAAATTGAATAATATTAAGAAATTAATTTGAATCCTGCCTTCCAGATGCACGAAGTGTTGGACCATGATAATATAATTGGAGAAAAGAACATTAATGATAATATTTTGCTGGTACATTTGTAACACAAAAAATTACAATTTAATACATTCAATGATTTTTTTATATTTAGTTTCTTTTCTCTTTTTAAATCTTAAGATAATGTATTTAGTACTCGTACTCCTTGCAAAATCCTTGCTCTTATAACAGGATGACTTTATTTTAGATCATTTTTGTCTCTAAGAAATATGCTGCTAATGATGGAATATTGGCTGTTCTATGTTTTCCGTTGAAAAGGAAAAGAAAACATACTCCTTTCATTTTTTTCTTAATACTCCTTTAGTTTTTGGCAGTGAGTTTCTTTATTTTATATGCACACTTGTAAGCGGGAGGGTGAGCAAGTTCCTGTAACAGAGCAGAGTGATATGCGGAAGTAGGTAAAGATAGAACAACCGCCACAAGATTCACAAGATGTTGAACATCATATAATATGTTGCCCGAATCACGTGCGACTCCTTTCCGGTGAAACTTCCTATTCAAATTTCTTTTTAAATAAATTACAGGACAAAATGTTTAGATTAGTTCCTATAAAATTTGACTTTGATCAAAGCAATCTCTTTAAAAATAAAAATTTAAAATATATATATTCAAAATTAGAATATCGGACAAATTAATTCTAAAAAAAATCAGATAAAGTAGTTCATTAAGATTCATAAAAATGATTAAATTGTAAGGACTAATTTGTCCAATTTCTTTAATTAGTAAGGACTAATTTGACATTTTCATGATTCTTTAAGGACTAATTTGTCTGATTTTTCTTGGAGAATCAATTTATTCGATATTTTAATTTGAAAGAGATGTATTTTAAATTTTTGCAATGACTACTTTGATTGATAATAAACTTTCTAAGGGCAAATTTGAGTGTTTTGTCTTATAATTATAATATATTGATAAAATATATTTTATTAAAAAATAATATAATGCATTATTTATAGTGGATAATTTTTTAAATTAAAATTAATTTTAAAATATAAATACATGTCAATTTTTTATTTAATTGATCGTGTAAAATAATTTTCTTAAATGTTATAGCACAAATCTAGTACTCCCCGTCTAATTTTAAGTGACGTTTTAGAATATTATTGCACACGTAAATGTTATAGCACAAATCTAATACTCCCCGTCTAATTTTAAGTGACGTTTTAGAATATTATTGCACACGTATTAAGAATGTGATTAAAGTATACAAATTTTTATAGAAATAAGTATATAATGACAAAATTATTTTTATAGTTTTGTATGTAATAATAATTGTAAGAAATACTAAAGAGAGTATATATATATATATATATATATATATATATATGAATAAAACTAAAAAAAGATTGCAAATATTTGTTTGAAACTCTAAAATGAAAAATAATAATGGACAAAAGAATTTTTTAAAAAGACAAATAAAATTGGACGGAGGAGTACTAATTATAATGTTGTAATCACTTTTCATTAAAATCTAATACTATGAGTCAGTTTGGATTACGATGTTTTTGATTTTTTTTAACTTCTGACTTATCAGAAGTTATATCTGTCATATTTGTCTATATAACTTATGATGTCTTCATAAGTTATTTAAGTGCTTTTAGAGAAGTTAGAATATTTGATTTCTCTATAAACACTTTTCAAAATAATACAAATAAAAAATTTTGTTATTTTATGTTCACATATAAAATAACTTATTTTTAAGTTACTTCTCACAATTTATTTTTATACAAAAACTTAAATAAGTATTTTAACTTTTAAAAAAAAATCTGTTAAAAATCTACTACCTAGATGTTGCATGTTTTCATGCTTGTTATTGGCGCAAATTATATATTCTCGCCAAAAACAAGGCGTTTGTGTTTTGATAATTTTGAATTTATTTATTTTTATGGTTTTCTATTAGTTCATTATTTAATGGATTTTGCTAAATGCAATTGTTAAGGAATTAAAAATAAAAATATTTATCTTGAAAATATGTATTTTTATATTTTTTTTATAAGGGGTTCACTATTATATTTTAATTTTTTTTTCTAAAATACTATTTTAAATATTCTTAACAAGTGCCCTAAAGAACAATTGTTAGCAAAATCTTTATTTAATGGCCACAATTAATTACTATTTGATTTCAATTAAAAAATGTGTGGCCAATGGCGGTGCATTTCTTTATTAGTGAATTTTTAAGGAAATAATTATTCAACTCATCAGTAACATAAATTAATGGAACACATGTTAATTAATAATCCACTTCATTGATATACAATAAAGTAAGAGAACAAGACTGTTAGTAACCATCACAATCATAGATGTAAGTCTTCAGTCTCCACTATTAACGCTTGGAATCTAAGTTATAATAACATGTTTCGACCGACAATTTGTTATCCTTCTATTCAATATTTCCTTTGAGGTCAAATAATTTCATAGGTTGTCCATATTCTTCCTTGCTCTGTATTTTTCTTCCTATGTTTTCTTTTCAATCTAAATTTAAAATTCACTCCAATCAAGATGGCTACGCCATAACGAACTTCTCATTTAATTTCGAGGATGAATTTGAATATACGATATTGACGAATACATATTATAATTAGAGTTGCATTTAATTAGTACAATAAAAAATCAGTCAAAATAGTTAACAAGTTATGCACAATATATATATTATAAATTGCATAATAAATATTACATATTGTGCACGTCATATATCACGTGATGTACATAACATATATCACATGTTGTAAAGAAAGATGATGTTACAACATGTGATATACGTTGTGCATTTTATATTATATATTGTACATAATATATTGGTTGTTTTGACTGATTATTTTTATTGTGCACCAGGATTTTCCTATTTAATTAGAGAAAATCTTGGTGCATAATAAAAAAATCAGTCACAACAATCAATAGATTGTAAACAATATATAATACGTAATATGCGTGCACAACGTATATTACATATTATGCACACCATATATAACATGTTGTGCATAACATATATCATATGTTGCAATATCATTTTTCTGTACAACATGTGATATTGTTCTGTATAATATGTGATATATATTATGTGCAAACATATAATATATATCGTACTTATTATATAATACTTATTATGCATATCATATTGAATGTTTTAACTACTCTTTTTATTGTACATATAGCTATGTTCATTTAATTAATATGGGTCAAGTATATACGTACTTAATTATTGTCATTGTGTGTCTTTTCTCAGTTTGTTCCACTTACACGAAGAAAGGCTCCTCTGAGTTAATAATATAAGTGTCAATTCATAAAAGAAATTATATCTCAAACGATCCTGATGAGAACGTATGCCGGTATGCATATCTCAATAGGTTTTCCAACATTGATTGCTAGAATGGAACCATATATAAATAGAATTTTACTGACCAATATCTTAAAATATTTGTTTGAAAATTAAAAAATTTAATTACTTTTATATATTTAATGTGTTTAAAATTAAATTTTTAAATTTTCAATAAACTTTTTGGTTATTTCCCCTTTATATCCGGTATATAGTAGATAACTAAATCCATATAATTAAATAACATGAAAATACGTACCTAACAATTTTCACGGTGTCACTATATATTTGCGATCATTTTCAATCCTTTTCTTTTCTCAACCCCTATTTAATTAAGAGGATGATTTCGTAAAGGGATTAAAACACAATAATATATAAGCTTATGTTATTTGAAAAATATATATATCAATACATACAATTAATAACATTGTGTATCTACCAAAAAAAAATATACAATAACACTGTGTGAAATTAATTTCTTTTAACAATAATTGAACCAAATTGTATTGGCATGCAGCTATAATAATGATGGTGGATTTGACCAAACTTTAATTCCAGCACAAAGCAGCTGGTATACCTACATTTTTTTCCCAATCAGAATCAATACAAGACAGTCAAATATAATTAATCAAAAGAGAGATGGCTGAGCGACCAAGCAACCACAATCGTTTTTCTATTCGCCCCCAGAGTTGCGCACTTCGGGTTTGGAAATGTTTTTTTTTTTCCATAGGTAAACAGCAGTATCTCAATTTTTTAAGAATTTTTTTTTTTACTTATTCCATTGGACAAGATGTCAAGAAACAAAAATAAAAATAAGACTAAATACTTAAAATGGTCCTCCAGAAATACATCGTTGGACAAATTAGTCCCTCAAAATTTGAAAGTCCAATATTGGTCCTTCACATTTAAAAAAGAGGGACAAATCCGTCCTTCCGTACATGTCCGTACAACAAAGAAACCATTGTACGGACATGTACGGAATGACGGATTTGTCCTCCTTTTTGAAATGTGAAGGATCAATTTGGACTTTCCAATTCTGAGGGACCAATTTGTCCCGCGATGATATTTCTAGAGAACTAAAATGAGTATTTAGTCTAAAAATAATGTTAAAAAAATGATAAAGAGGATGAGATCCACTATTTGTGTGTGCAAAAAAAAAAAAATCTATTTACATCACTTGTACGCATCCTTTATGTATCCATCGTATAAAAGGTTGATGTGATATACATGGAAATCAATGTCCGTAATTTTAATATGGAAATATTGTTCACTATACACTTCTGCATATTTTGTGTGTGCATTTCTGTATATTTTGTTGTGTGCAATTATGAATGTTTGATGTGTGCATTCCGTATGTTTTGGTGTGTGCAATTATGAACGTTTGGTGTATGCAATTATGAATGTTTGATGTGTGCATTCGGTTTATTTTAGTATGCACATTCTGTATGTTTTGATGTGTTCATTTCTTTATGTTTGGTTGGTGCAAAACTATATATAGTTTTTGTAGAGTAAATAACAAGGAGTACCCTTGAAATTTAAAAAATAACACTACACTCAATTTTAACTTCGAAAATGTTATTTTGACAACCAAAGAGTTTTCCCTTGCAAGACAACCCGGGTCCTTTTCTAGAAATAAGGCTCCACTATAGCAAAAGTTTTTTAATGAAAATTGAAAGAAATCCTCACCCACACACTCTCTTTCCCCATTTCTTCCTCGTAACTAGTTTAAACCATTTTCCCCTTTCTTCTTCCCCTTCCCCTGCAACCACTTTCTCACTCCAAAAATACAAGCTTGCTTCCGTTGACCACACCATCGTCGCATCATTATCGTTGTTGACAACGTCGGGTCCTCCTCAACTCTAGTAAAGAAGCGGCAAGTGGCTTCATCTGTGTTCCCTCTTCGCAGTGGAGAAGAGTGTTTTCTACTAAAAAATTGCGAGAAGAACACCTTTGACCCCTGAGCGCCTCCGACCGTCATTTCTCATTCCGTTTGCATTGGCCTTCCTTTGCATTGACATTATAGGCAAAAGGGAGAAAACCACAAAAAATATAAGGTATGGTCTTTTTGTTATATTGGATTCTACTGGATTGGATTTTTTTTTCCTTTGTAATGTATATGGTTGAGTGAGTTTATTCTCGTAAATATATGGTGTGGTAAGTTATGAAGTTTAGGAAATCTGTTAAAAAATTAAATATTTGAAATAGTTGGTGTTGTGGTAAAATATGTTGATTTTTTTTTTTTTTTGCATATGTTATGTTTGCAGTTGGTTGTTAGTATTAGCATGTTTGAAATTATGATGATAAAGAGTGATTTTGAAATTGTTAGTCCTAAATGGTGTTGGTGATTTGATTGTTTTTGTTGATGATTATGGTTAAATAAGTTGGTTATTATTTAAGGTAGCTGATAACCAAGTCTGTTATATTTTTGTAGTGTGGTTGAAAATAAAAGCTGAATCTAGTAAGGAATACAATTTTGTAACAAGATTTCTTGAGCAAATAGTGATGGTTGGATTAGAAAAATGATAAACAAATTAATGAAGTTTTGAACTATTATTACTTAGTAGTTATTTGTCAATGTGTAAAATGTATAGATAAAGAGAAATAATAGAGGAAGCAGTAGGCGTTCAACGAACAAAAAAGATGAAGATGAATTCAAACCTTTAAGGTGAGTCCATAAATGTTATAAAATTAGATTAATTTTAATTTGTTATATGTAAATGTTATTTATCATCTATATTAAATGAATGATTATTTAATAAAGATGAGAGAGATTCAAGTGAGAAAGAAACAATTGAGAAAAAAAGCAAGAAGAAAGAGGCTTTGAAAGGACGGTTTATGAAGAAGACGGTTGAGGGCCGATCATATAAAGTCATAAGTTCCATTATTGAAAATTTATTTTGTTAGTCGTGGGATTTGGATATGTGTAAAGGATTAAATTTCTTTCATACCTGAATGAAGTGTATAGTTTGTTTGCAATTAGTTGACGTCACATAATAATGTTTAAGTGTAAATTAAATGAGGTTAGATTCAATTATGGTAACATAGTTTGTATGTCATAACTAACTATGTTGGTAACTATGTGAGAGTAGCTGATAACCACTGTTATTTTCGCTTATAACTACTAAATAATGTTGGAAACTATCACTGAGGTTGTTATCTCTTAATTCCTTAATTGTTATCACAATATACATTTCTTTCTCATCACTACCATATATGTGCCTATTAAAAATAAGTAAAATAAAAATAATTTGTAAAGTATTTTTTAAAAAAAAATTAATATGTGGGATTGACAGAGCATCCCTTGGAAAGGGTGGTAGAAATTTCCACTGCCCCATGATTGTGCTACATTTTGGCCACGAGTGGACCGCGTGCTACATTTTGATATTAGTGAAATATTTGTTTCATATTCTGATGCTTAGTTAAAAATAATTGGTAGAGATCATAGTTGCTAACTATTTTAGCTAACTTATGTTGACACAATTGTTAACTTGTCATTTTAACATGATGATTTTATCCTTTGAAGTCTGATTATTATTCACATGTGTAGAAACTAAATATTGAATAATATTATATTATCTATTGTATATTGTTGCATGAACAATCTCTCATTGAAGTTTATTGCAACAAAAGACCATACACCAAGAATATTATATGATCTATTGTATATTGTCACTAATATATGATGTTACAGATGACAATAAAATGGATGAAGATGATGACAAACTCGATGCAGTTGAAAAATTATTTCACAATGAGAAAATTTATTGAATGTTACTTTTAGTACTTGCGAAGACAACTATGTAAAACTTTATTTTAATTTTGTGGACATGTAATCATAGTTTGTTATTTGATGTGTAATGTTACTCTTTCATGACTCATTTTTATTGTTAATTTGAATAAAAAGTTATGGAATTTAGATCTTCAATAATTTTTATGTGTGATCAAAATGTTTTGTTGCATATGTTTAGTTAATTAATTACCACAATAATGCAGCCATAACAGAATTTAGGAGAATTTATTATCGATACATATTACAAAGAAAAATTTTAAGCAAAAAAACTACTAAAATATTTTTCTTTGGTAGTGTAAAAGAAAAATTAATAAAATACCAACTGTAAACATATTGTAATTAATTTGACATATTTTTAATAATATAGAGTTGTAGTTATCAACATAGTTTGGTAATTATCATAGGGGTGTAATCGGATCGGTTTGGATCGGATTTGAAGGAAAAATGAATCTGATCCGATCAATTTAAGTTCGGTTCGGATTGGATCGGATAGATAACTTTTTCATGAGCAAATCCGAACCGATGAATCCGATTAAAATTCGGTTGGTTTGATTCGGATCATTGGATACCCGATTAAACAAAAAAATTGAAAAATTGCCAAAAAAAATACAAAAAAAATTCCGAAAAAATTGTCAAAAATACAAAAAAATACCGAAAAAATTTGCCAAAATACAAAAATTCCTAAAAAGTCATTATTAAGGAATTAGAAAGTACTAAATTATATTTATTATTATTTTATTTATTTATTAAATATACTAACTAAATATAAATACATTATATATAATTATATATAGATATATAAATTATATATATATATATTATTTATATCTATTTTAATTTTGATCGGATCAATCGGATGGTTCGGTTCCATCGGATCGAAATTTTTAAAATCCGATATCCGGACCACTCAATGATCGGATTTATTGGATTTTATCCGATCAGACCCGATGATCCGATCCAAACCCTTCGGATCGGTTCGGATTCGTCGGTTCTATCAGGTGGATCGGAACCACTTACACCCCTAAATTATCAGCAGAAGGAATCATAGTTACCAACTACTTTTATATAGTTACCAACTTACCAACTATGATAGACCAGATGTGGCCTAAATGTAGCAAAATCACGGGGCAGTGAAAATTTCCACCACCTCTCGTGGGATGCTCTGTCAATGTCTCAAAATTTAATGAAAAAAATATTTTATAATTTATTTTTATTTTACTTTTTTTTAATAGAACTAGACATTGTAGTGATGAGAAAGAAACGTATATTGTGATAAAAATGAAGAGTTAACGGATAACAACCTCCAATTATAGTTTCCAACATTATTTAGTAGTTATAAGTGAAAATAGCAGTGGTTACCTCACATAGTTACCAACAAAGTTAGTGATGACAAATAAGCTTATTTGTAATATTCAAACCACAAACCTAAAATCAGGTAAATATAACAATTTAAATTAATATTGAAATTAGTTAAACTTATTTTGAATAAGCAATTGTTATAATAACCATAATATTTTATTAATTATAAAAACAAACAACTCAAGTTATCAACTTCATTTACATAGTTCATAATCCAAATCCAACTCTACAAACAACAACAACATTTCAAACATTCATAATGCACTTATATAAACCACATTCATCAAAGCATACTCGCAACACCATTCTCTAAACTAATAAATTTCTATCATGATTATCTCTCAAAACAGAACAACACTCACTACAGAAAAAGAAAAGACAATTGTCCCCTATTTGAAAGTGTGCAATTGAACAAATAACCTCAACAAAAACACATCTTTAAATGTCATTAATCTAAGTATATATATAACAAAATAATTTCATGTTCATCTTTGTAGTATGAGCTTATTACACTTCCAAACCTCTCTTGTCCAACTGCAAAAAAAAAAATAGAAAATAAAAATTATCATATAATTGCAATAAATTGCTACCACAGAGTTTTTATATGAATGAAATTCAATGTGTGATATCATCATGTGCCTCAATTTCCAAACTACAACTATTTTCCTAGATAAACAGAATATATATGTACACACACTTGTATAGAGTTAATTTATTCAGAGTTAGCCTAAATAAAGGAACCTTCATAAAACAAAGGATAAATATGAAATGTGATCAAATAACTATAACTAGAGAATTGTTACCTATGTCTCAAATAGTAAACTTCACTCTTTTATCATTAATTTGGGAAAACTTGATCTTGAAGTCCAACACTAACATGCTACAACCAATAACACTGACCATTGACCCAAAATTTCCAGATCTGAGAAGTTCCACAAAACAGTCACACAAGAAACTAATTACAAACAACTACAATTTTACATAATACTAACAAGTCTCGATTATTAGCTTCTTTACAAAATAACCAACTTATGTAATCATAATTATCAACATAGACAACTAGATCACCAACAACATTAGAGACCAACAATTTAAAAATAAGTCTTTTTTCCCAAAATTTCAAACATCTATATACTTACAACCAACTTCAAACATATGCAAACAAAATCATCAACATATTAAACCACATCACCAAATATTATAATTCTAATCCAACCATCACTATTTGCTCAAGAAATCTTGTTACAAAATTGTATTCCTTACTAGATTCAGCTTTTATTTTCAACCACACTACAAAATATAACAGACTTAGTTATCAGCTACCTTAAATAATAATAAACTTATTTAACCATAATCATCAACAAAAACAGTCAAATCACCAACACCATTTAGGACTAACAATTTCAAAATCACTCTTTATCATCATAATTTTAAACATACTAATACTAACAATCAACTGCAAACATAACATATGCAAAAAAAAAAAAAAATCATCAACATATTTTACCACAACACCAACTATTTCAATTATTTAATTTTTTCATAGATTTCCTGAACTTCATAACTTACCACACCATATTTAGGAGAATAAACTTACTCAACCATATACATTATAAAGGAAAAAAAAACCCAATTCATTAGAATCCAATATAGCAAAAAGACCGTACCTTAGATTTTTTTGTGGTTTTCTCCCTTTTGCCTATAATGTCAATGCAAAGGAAGGCCAATGCAAACGGAATGAGAAAGGACGGTCGGAGGCGCTCGGAGGAGCTCAGAGGCGCTCAGGGGTCAAAGGTGCTCTTCTCGCGATTTTTTAGTAGAAAACACTCTTCTCCACTGCGAAGAGGGAACACAGATGAAGCCACTTGCCGCTTCTTTACTAGAGTTGAGGAGGACCCGACGTTGTCAACAACGATGGCGATGCGGCGACGGTGTGGTCAACGGAAGCAATCTTGTATTTTCTGAGTGAGAAAGTGGTTGCAGGGGAAGGGGAAGAAGAAAGGGGAAAATGGTTTAAATTAGTTACGAGGAAGAAATTGGGAGAGAGAGTGTGTGGGTGAGGATTTCTTTCAATTTTCATTAAAAAGTTTTTGCTATAGTGGAGCCTTATTTTTAGAGACTACTGATAGGACTCGGGTTGTCTAACAAGGGACAACTCTTTGGTTGTCAAAATAACATTTTCGTTTTAACTTCAATGACACTCCACCCCAAATGTGTAATGAAAATAAAAAATATCCATGCCTATTAGTTTCTTATTATTGCAAAACATAAAAATAAAATATAATCACTTCATTTTGTAAGATAATATTTGTATATTTTTTTCCTATACATTTTTCACCTTAATCTAATATTTGATTGTTCAACATTAATGTTGTATTTAATTATTAGTTAATTAGATGATGTTAAATGATTTATTATGTAATATTAGAGTAAAAAAAAATTCTTTGTTAAATATCAAGTTCACTACACTTCTTTTACCTCATTTTTTAAAACATAGATTCTCAAAATGATAATAATAAGTTATAATTTGATACAACTTTAAATGATTTATTAAGTATTCTATTATATCATTTTTATTATTTTATTTTTTTAAGTACTATTTCTTAATAGTTATGTATTAATTTAAAAAAATAAAATAAAATGCACATGTAGCTTATGATAATAAAACCATTCATAAGTTAAAGACATACCCTTTAAAGCTTTACTACTAATAAAAAATTATTAACAATTATAATACGTTGTAATAATTATTATTCAAAATATACATATATTTTACTTGTTAATTATAGAATATTAGTGTATATAAAAATTAATTAATTAATTAATTACAATTGTGTATAAAGATGGATTAAAAATAAACATAGACATTAATGTGTAGTAAAAAATATTCATACTTTTTCTTTTAACATAAATTATTATTACTATTGTTATTTCATTTAAATTTGATGTGCTATCAATGCATGTAAAGATTTCTTACACATTATACTATATATCTTCTAATTGATTTCTTTAATTTTATGTGTACAGTTTTTTAAATAATGGGTTATATTATTATTTTTTGCATATATTAAATATGTAATTGAATAGTTATGTAAAAATATTAACCTAAATTAATTAATAATTGATTTATGAATATAGAAATAATTTATTTTAAATATCAATATATATTATGTCATGTATACTTTTTTATTTTGGTAAAACATGTAAGCTCCAGAATCCTTCTGAGAGAATTAGGCATAATTCTCTTAGAGTTATGAAAGTTTTAATGATAACAAGGTAAGCCATAAGTATAAAAATTTTACTTAAGGTTTTGGTAATATGTGCGCTAAGTGTCTCAGAAAGCTTTAAATTATTGCAATACCATGAGCAAAGACCAAGACAAAACATCAAGTAGCCTCGAGATCAATTGATAAAATCACAGCGCCAAAAGATATCAGAAAGGATGTCTCAGAAGCGCAGAAGGTGAAAACATGTTTCTGAGGAAAGAACACTGTCGCCTCAGAAGGGTCTCAAAAGACCTTGCGACTAGTAGTTCTCAGAAGGTTCGCCTCAGAAGTCCGTACAACTCTCAGAAAGGTGGACTCAGAAGCAACCAAGTGTTTGGACTCAAGGGATCGCAAGCAGTCTCAGAAAGCTCGCTACAACTAGCCAGGGAAGTGGGAACACGCGCACTGTGCAGTTCTGAAAAGTTCCTCATTTCGCGCTGACTGTAGCAGGGAGCCGTTCTGAAAAGGACACAGCCACATAAGCAAAGTGAAAACTTCTAATTTCGCGGCTCTTTGATGCCTATATATATGAGTTCAATTCCAAAGCAATGTGACGAAACTCTTGCGCAAAAAAACTCCTGATTAAACGTGCAAAAACTCTGTTGAATTGAAAATCATTTTGCGAAAACTTAGAACTTTCTCAGAAAGACAATTTTTTACAAAAATTGTTCTTCTAACTTTGCAAAATCTTCTAGTTCTGAATTGGTGTAAATTCTTACATTTGTAAGTTAAATCTAGAAGTCTACTAAGGGTCAAATTAAGTTTGTAACTTAATCTTAGTAGTTGGTTTTCGAATCAAAAACAACCTTCCGAAAAACGCTAAGTCCTTCGTTGTTTGAAGGCAGTTTTAAGTCCTCTGGTGTTTGAGGCAAAGTTCAAAGTCCTTAAGTGTTTAAGGCAAGGAAGTCCTCTGTTGTGAGGCAAGGAAGTCCTCTAGTGTTGTGAGGCAAGGAAGTCCTCTAGTGTTGGAGGCAAGGAAGTCCTCTAGTGTGAGGCAAGGAAATCCACTTCGGGTTGTGAAGTGGTGAAAGTCCTTTACTTGGTAAAGACAGTGTTGTCTGGGAAGGCACATTAAGAAGAATATCTAAGAACTCTCAACTGAAGGTTGAGGACTGGAGTAGGTTGGTTATAACCGAACCAGTATAAAATTCTTTGTGTTAAGCTTTTCTCCCTTGCTCTTTAATTGCATAACTCTTTGAGAAAAACTCTACCACGATTCTAATTAAGAGGTCTCGTGAAAACCTTATTGATCAAAATCAGAAAGCTTTTAAGAAACTCTAACTTTAAGTCATTTTCTTAAAATTCCTCAGAAAGGAACTTTCTCAGAAAGACTAAGTTCTCAGAAACTTAATCTTCTCAGAAAGCAATTTCCGCTGCAAACTCTTAAATCTACCTTCTGAGTAAAAACAGCTTTCTAAGTAAAAGTTTTAAGAAGTAATTTTTTAAAACTTGCACGATTCATCCCCCCCCTTCTCGTGCACACATACACTTTCAATTGGCATCAGAGCTCGGTCCTTAAGGGGTTGAGCACTTAGCAGTGTCAAGGAAAAAGATCCACGAAGGGAAATATGAATTCACCAGCTGCATTCATATCAGATGGGGCTTCAATAAACAGACCTCCGATGTTTCTCGGAGACAGCTTCGACTACTGGCGTGACAGGATGACGCTATTCATCAAGCACACCAGTCTGGACTTATGGGATAGGATCGAGAATGGAGACTATCAGCCTCTGCAGACAATTACAGAGGATGCTGTAGTTGCAACAGACGCTGAGCCAGGATTGGCACCTCCAACACTCAGAACCTATACAAGACGAGTCCCTAAGGACGAATGGACTCAAGAGATGAAGGAGAAGATACAACTCAACTTCAAGGCTAAATACATTCTTCTCTGCGCCTTGCCCAAGGTAGAATACGACAAGATTGTGTCGTGTGACACCGCTCAAGAAATTTGGGAGAGACTACACATGCTGCATGAAGGAAATGATGAAGTCAAGGAAACCAAGGTATCAATGCTCGTACATAAGTACGAGTCCTTCTGCATGCAACCTGAGGAAACCATTGACAACATGTCAATAAGGTTTCTCCACATCATAAATTAGCTAAAGGTCTTGGGAAAGACCTACTCCAACGCTGAGATGGTGAGGAAAATTCTCAGAAGCCTCTCTGCCAAGTGGCGCCCAAAGGTGACAGCGATCCAAGAAGCAAAGGATCTAAATCAGCTAGGTTTAGATGTATTGTTTGGCTCACTCAGAACTCATGAGATTGAACTTGAAGGACTGCTTGGAGGACCATCTTCATCCTCAAGACCTCAGAAAGCTCTGGCTCTGAAAAGTCAGATAAAAAAGACTTCAAAAGCCCTAAAGGCTGAAGAAATATCTGAGTCTGAAAACGATCAAAACTCAGATTCCGATGAAGATGACATCTCTCTTCTAGTAAGGAAAATGAAGAAAGCTAACAAGCAAGGACCCAACAAAGAATGGGTACCTAAATCTGTTAACTTTGTGACTGCAGGTACATCATCAAGCGCTGCTCCACCACCACGATGAGCAGTGGTACCTTGACAGTGGCTGCTCGAGGCACATGACTGGAAGCAAGCACTGGTTCAGAAGCCTCAAGCCCAAAAAGGGCGGAACAGTGCGATTCGGTGATGGTGCTAAGGGAAGAGTCACTGCAATCGGAGATGTTGGTAAGGATTCCTCTCACCAAATCTCAGATGTACTTTTGGTCGATGGCTTAACTCACAATCTATTAAGCATTAGTCAATTTTGTGACAAAGGCTTAAAGGTTGAGTTTTATGCCAAGTATTGTCATGTGATTAATCTCACAAATGACAAGATCGTTCTGGAAGGAAAACGTGTTGGTAACATCTACGTTATCCATCTGGATGATCTAAAGGATCAAAATGTGGAGTGCCTTGTCTCTATCCAAGAAGACAAATGGCTATGGCATAAGAAACTTGGTCATGCCCATATGAGACTTCTTTCTGAACTCTCTCAGAAAGGACTTGTAAAGGGCCTTCCCAGAATAAAGTATCAGAAGGATGCAACCTGCGACTTCTGTGAAAAAGGGAAACAGACCAAAGCTTCATTTCCCAGTAAAAGTGGTATTTCCACTCAGAAACCACTGGAACTGCTCCACATGGATCTCTTTGGACCAACCAGAACGGCTTCTCTTTCTGGAAAACGCTATGGTCTTGTCATAGTGGATGATTACTCCAGATTCACTTGGGTTTTCTTTCTAGCCTCTAAGGAAGAAACTTTTGAGAAGTTCAAAGCATTTGCAAAAAGAGTTTCAACAGAAAAGGATTCGCACATTCATACCATAAGATCAGATCATGGTGGTGAATTTGAGAACCATGCTTTCGAAAAGTTTTGTGAAAATCTGGGCATTGCTCACGAATTCTCATCTCCCAGAACTCCTCAACAAAATGGAGTGGCTGAGAGAAAGAATCGAAGCCTTCAAGAGATGGCAAGAACAATGCTTTTAGAAAGCGGACTTTCAAAAGGTTTCTGGGCTGAAGCAGTTAATACATCATGCTACATTCAGAATCGAGTCTTTCTGAGACCAATTCTGAAAAAGACTCCTTACGAGCTATGGAAGAATAAAATACCAAACATTTCTTATTTCCATGTATTTGGTTCTTCTTGTTTTATTCTCAACACAAAGGACAAACTCTCTAAGTTTGATCCTAAGTTCGATGATGGATGCTTCCTAGGATACTCCTTAGTCTCTAAAGCTTACAGAATATATAACAAAAGGAGTAAATGTGTTGAAGAGACAATCCATATTAAGTTCAAAGAACTTAGTAAGGACATGTCTCAGAAAGATGCAGACTTAGAAGATGAGTTTGAGAAACTCAACATCACTTCTGAGAAAGCCAAAAAGAAAATTCTTATAGATGATGAGACTGACTTCCAACCCATGGAACAACCATCTCCATCTAAAGAAAAATCCAGTAGCATCATCGAAGCTCCAGAACCTAGAGAATCTACTTCTCCAAATACAATGGAACCTAGATTCTCAGAAGGACAAGCTTCTGATGACTCAGAAAGAGAACCTTCTGTGTCGCCTTCTCAGAACCCTACTCCTAAAGGGATTAGAGGTTCAAGAGACTTGAAGAACGTCTCTCAGAACGAAGTCTTGGGCAATCCAGAACGTGGCGTAAGAACCAGAAGGAACTATACAAATCTTGCTATGGTTTCTGAGCTTGAACCAGACTCCATAGAAGAGGCGTTAGATGATCCTAACTGGGTAAATGCCATGCAGGATGAACTTGACCAATTCGAGAGAAATCAAGTTTGGAAACTAACTCAGAAACCCAAAGGCAAGAGTGTCATTGGGACTAAATGGGTGTTTCGAAACAAACTTGATGAAAACGGTCAAGTCGTGAGAAACAAGGCCAGATTGGTTGCTCAAGGGTACAACCAACAGGAAGGGATAGACTACGATGAAACTTTCGCTCCTGTCGCAAGATTGGAAGCTATCAGAATGTTGCTAGCTTTTGTTGCACACAAAGGTTTCAAACTCTATCAGATGGACGTTAAGTCTGCCTTCTTGAATGGATACCTTTCTGAGGAAGTTTATGTAAAACAACCTCCTGGTTTTGTGAATGATGCATTCCCGGATCACGTATTTAAGCTCACAAAGGCTCTCTATGGTCTGAAACAAGCTCCAAGAGCTTGGTACGATAGATTGAGCTCTTTCCTGCTTAAAAACGGATTTTCAAGAGGGAAAGTAGACACAACTCTCTTTACACTCTCAGAAGACTCTGGCTTCTTGATTGTCCAGATTTATGTCGATGACATAATATTTGGCGCAACCAATGAATGCCTTTGCAAAGAATTCTCCAAGCTTATGCAAGGTGAATTCGAGATGAGCATGATGGGAGAATTAAAATTCTTCCTAGGATTGCAAATCAAGCAAGAGTCAGAAGGGACAGTTATCCACCAAGAGAAGTATACCAAAGAACTTCTGAGGAAGTTTCTGATGGATAAGGCCAAACCCATGAGCACTCCCATGCATCCCTCTCAAGTAATTGACTTGGATGAAGATGGTGAGAAAGTCTCAGAAAGCAACTATCGAGGGATGATTGGCTCACTTCTCTACTTAACTGCCTCCAGACCAGATATCCAACTCAGTGTTGGGATCTGTGCTAGATTCCAGTCTAAGCCTAAGCAATCACATTTAACTGCAGTTAAACGAATTTTACGATATTTAAGTGGAACTACTAATCTTGGTCTTTGGTACGAGAAAGGGTGCTCTTCTGATGTTGTAGGATATTGTGATGCTGACTACGCTGGAGATAGGATCGATCGCAAAAGCACAAGTGGCTGCTGCTGCTTCTTTGGAGAATGCTTGATCACATGGTCTTGCAAGAAGCAAAATACGATCGCTCTATCAACTGCTGAAGCTGAATACGTGTCTACTGCGAACTGCTGTTCTCAGATGCTATGGATTAAGAATCAGCTACTTGATTATCAATTAAGGTACACCAAAATTCCTATCCTTTGTGATAATACAAGTGCTATCAACTTAGCTAAGAATCCTATTCAGCATTCTCGATCCAAGCACATTGATATAAAACATCATTTTATTCGGGATCATGTGCAAAAAGGCGACATTGAACTCAAATTTGTGAATACTGAGGATCAAATCTCAGATATATTTACAAAGCCTTTACCCGAGGATCGTTTCAATATTCTGAAAGGACTTCTTAATCTAAGACGTTTCTAAGTACTTTTAAATTAAAAAAACTTTTTCTTAGAAACCCCCCTTAGTCCTAGTTTAGACTCTGAGACAAACAATAGAACTAAGCTTCTGAGCTTGAAGTAGGAAAACACAGAAAACTCTATCTGAGAAAATTTGTTCTCAGAAGACTCATCCCTCAGAAAGGAGATCTTCTAAAACATTTCTCAGAAGGAGCGTTTCTCAGAAGGACAACCTCTCTCAGAAAGGTACCTTCCGAGAAACAAGTTACCAACGGTAACTTTTGGATAAGCGTAAGAAACGACTAGTTACAAGCCATTTCTATAAATACTCATGGCATTGTTCCATTTAAGCACTTTGCGCTTAAAACTTACCAAAACTCTGCCAAATCCTCTCCTCGATTTCCAATCTTCATCTGCTTCATCTCCATCCTCTCACTCTCTCCGCTATCTCTGCTCTCAGTTCTTCTCTATCTCTTCTCAAAACTTAAACCTTTCTTCCAAATGGCCTTCTCTGGAGAGATCAAGGGCTTAATGAGAAACAATCTCAATGAAATATCTGAAGATATTCTCTACGACAATGAGGAGATGCAGTCCCTATTCCACAAGACTTATCTTCCAAGAAATCTTGCTATGGGAAGGGTACTACCTCTCAACGTATACAATCAAGTGGATGAACTTCAATTCACCTTCCTCAAGCAACCTGGATGGCCAGCCATGATGAGCTCCGAGGACGTGTGCTACCCAAATGTGGTGAGAGCATTCTATTCGCAAATAGAAAGGTTCACCAACAAAGGGGTCAAGAGCACGATTGCTGATCAGCCAATCCGCTTCTCCTCATCTGACATCAACAAAATTTTCAAGACCTTGAATGGAGGTGCAGTCATCGCCGACGACCCAGAATGGGTCAAGGAGGTTGATGACTCAGAAGAAGAAGTGGTGACACTTCTGACTGGAAGCAACAGTCTACCACTCAAGGGCGTAAAAGTGCCTCATCTTACACAAGAGGCCAGAATCATCTTCTCAGTTATCCAACATACCCTTCTCCCTCGGATTGGAGACATGGGGAATGTCACCACCATGGACGCATGTCTACTCTATCATCTGCTGAAGAAAGAGAGGATTGATTTTGGGAGGATGGTGCTAAACTACATGATGCACCAAGCACATCCTAAAAGAGCGCTTACAAGTCTACCCTATGGGAGTCTTTTGACCAAAATCTTAAATCACTTCTCTTTCCCCCTTGAAGACTATGAATATGTCTTCAACCACAGCAAATTCACCATGGTCACCTTCAACAACATCAAGAAGAAGAAGGTACCAGAGACGGGGGCACCTAAGAAGAAGGAGGAAGCAAAGCCTTCTAAGGGAGCTGCTGGTCCCAACCAGCCCTCTAAGGCTGAGAAAGGAAAGGAAAAGGTTTCCGATCCTTCAGAAAAGAAGAAGAAGAAGCAACCAAAGGTGACTCACCCTTCTCCAACAAGGGTGACAAGGAGTATGGCTTCTGAGGAAGCTCAGAAGACTCCTCAGAAGGAACCTGAGGTTGTTGAGGCTGCTGAAGACTCAGAAGAAACGACATCTGAGCAACCCATGACCAGAAAGAGGAAAGCACCTCCAACTCTCCAAGTCCCAGACGTGCCACCAGAAGGGAAAAGGAAACGTGGTCGTTTGGTAAAAGCTTACTCTAAAACTCCACCTTCCTTTCTTAAATCTTCTTCTACTTCAATTCCTGTTTCTGATTTTGTCGCTGGTTTTAAACCCACCAAATTTAAAACTAAACTCCTGCATTCCTTGAATTATCAGGGAAAGTCTCACAAAGGAGTGGGGATTAAAACCACTAAGAAACAGAGCCCGCCGAAGCCGACGGGTAAAGAAATCGTAGCAGTTGCTGCTACTGCCGCCACCACCGCTACTGTTGCTGCTGTTGAAGAAGAAGCAGAAGCTTCTCATCACTCCTCCCCTTCTGGAAATGTCTCCCCTACCAGAGAAGACATTCAGGGACATGGAGGAAATGTTGCTGATTCTTCTTCAGAGGAAGAAGATGCAGCAAGCTTCCGCATTGAGCATCGCACCCCAGATGCTGGAAGCTCCAAGAAAGAGCCCCAGAGGAAGCCATCTGAGGTTTCTATGGTGGAACTTTCTGAGGCAACCACAACTGAGGCTGCTGCTGTGAATGCTGAGTCATTGGCTCAGACGATGCTTGAGGTCCAGAAGGAACTGGATCAACCTTTTGAGACTCCAGGAGCTGCTCAGATGCAACCACAACAACAACTACAACATGAGGAAGCCTTACTTGAACCAACTTCTGAGGTTGGTCCTCTCTCTTCTGAGATATCTCCGGAACATGAGGAAACTCATGTCTCAACACATGAAGTAGTGCCAGAGACCACCAGCACTGAGCTCAGCTCAGAGGTGGGCGCTGACGCTACCATGGCTGCCGGCGTTGCAGCAGTTGAGGCATTTGTTGCCCACAGTTCCTTAGAAGGAACTCTATCTGAGAAGGACTCTCAGAAGGAACCAGAGGTTCATCCTCTAGATATAACAGAGGTTCCTCCTACATCCTTTGATCAACAAGGTCCTACCTTCTCGATTACGGACTCAATGATTGGTTCCAGCTTTCAGCTGGGAAGAATGGTAGTTACCCCACCCTCTGTGCAATTTCGGCCTTTCTTTGGTCGAACTGAGAAGTTGAAAGGCAGTGAAGAAATACATAGCCAGATCTCAACTTTCAACCTCTCCGAAGATGCTCAGACTTCTGGTGCTATGGAGCAACCATCAGCTCGGCAACCTTCTGATCTAGACCCTGCTCTAGTTTCTGAGGACACTCAGAGGCAGCCTTCTATTGAACTCGCTGCTATTGAAGACAAAGTTGTCCAAGAAGAAGAACTTCCTGAATATCAACAGAGGGATATCATCGATGAGGTTCTTGAGGCTGAAGCCTCTCGCCCTCCTCCATCTCAACCCTCATCTTCTCAACAGCCTTCCACTTCCTCTGAACTACCTCCAGAATGCGCTCAGAATGCGACTCAGAGCGAGATTCTCATGGAGATATGCCAGCTGCTACGCTACATTGCCAGAAGGCAGTAGTTCTAAGTCAATGATGGCGTTTATGTCTTAGCCACCCTTTTTGATATAACAAAGGGGGAGTAGATAAATGATAAAATTTTTGTACATTGGCTATACGTAAACACTAGGCTAGGACTTAGGGGGAGCAACAACTTAGGGGGAGCCAAATATTTTGTATCTCTACAAAACCATCAATGAAAAATCATTATGTTGGCATCTCATGTTTTACTTAATTTTATGCTTATTTTTATTATTTGGCATCTCTTGATTTACTCAGCCTGGTATTTCTGAATTTGATACATATATTCATCCTGAAATACACGCTATGTAATTGATAATCTCAAACAGTAATCATACATTAAATACTTTAATTGTTGATTATCACAGCCTTCTAAGAAAATAACTAAGCCTTCTCTCAGAAAGCTAAGTTAGTTTCTAAGAAAGCAAAAGTGCATTATGAATAAGTTGTGAACTTACTCAGAAACACTTCTGAACTTAAGAAAAATTATTATCTTAAGACTTAAGTTGTTATCATCAAAAAGGGGGAGATTGTAAGCTCCAGAACCCTTCTGAGAGAATTAGGCATAATTCTCTTAGAGTTATGAAAGTTTTAATGATAACAAGGTAAGCCATAAGTATAAAAATTTTACTTAAGGTTTTGCTAATATGTGCGCTAAGTGTCTCAGAAAGCTTTAAATTATTGCAATACCATGAGCAAAGACCAAGACAAAACATCAAGTAGCCTCGAGATCAATTGATAAAATCACAGCGCCAAAAGATATCAGAAAGGATGTCTCAGAAGCGCAGAAGGTGAAAACATGTTTCTGAGGAAAGAACACTGTCGCCTCAGAAGGGTCTCAAAAGACCTTGCGACTAGTAGTTCTCAGAAGGGTCTTCCCTCAGAAGGTTCGCCTCAGAAGTCCGTACAACTCTCAGAAGCAACCAAGTGTCTGGACTCAAGGGATCACAAGCAGTCTCAGAAAGCTCGCTACAACTAGCCAGGGAAGTGGGAACACGCGCACTGTGCAGTTCTGAAAAGTTCCTCATTTCGCGCTGACTGTAGCAGGGAGCCGTTCTGAAAAGGACACAGCCACATAAGCAAAGTGAAAGCTTCTAATTTCGCGGCTCTTTGATGCCTATATATATGAGTTCAATTCCAGAGCAATGTGATGAAACTCTTGCGCAAAAAAACTCCTGATTAAACGTGCAAAAACTCTGTTGAATTGAAAATCATTTTGCGAAAACTTAGAACTTTCTCAGAAAGACAATTTTTTACAAAAATTGTTCTTCTAACTTTGCAAAATCTTCTAGTTCTGAATTGGTGTAAATTCTTACATTTGTAAGTTAAATCTAGAAGTCTACTAAGGGTCAAATTAAGTTTGTAACTTAATCTTAGTAGTTGGTTTTCGAATCAAAAACAACCTTCCGAAAAACGCTAAGTCCTTCGTTGTTTGAAGGCAGTTTTAAGTCCTCTGGTGTTTGAGGCAAAGTTCAAAGTCCTTAAGTGTTTAAGGCAAGGAAGTCCTCTGTTGTGAGGCAAGGAAGTCCTCTAGTGTTGTGAGGCAAGGAAGTCCTCTAGTGTTGGAGGCAAGGAAGTCCTCTAGTGTGAGGCAAGGAAATCCACTTCGGGTTATGAAGTGGTGGAAGTCCTTTACTTGGTATAGGCAGTATTGTCTGGGAAGGCACATTAAGAAGAATATCTAAGAACTCTCAACTGAAGGTTGAGGACTGGAGTAGGTTGGTTATAACCGAACCAGTATAAAATTCTTTGTGTTAAGCTTTTCTCCCTTGCTCTTTAATTGCATAACTCTTTGAGAAAAACTCTACCACGATTCTAATTAAGAGGTCACGTGAAAACCTTATTGATCAAAATCAGAAAGCTTTTAAGAAACTCTAACTTTAAGTCATTTTCTTAAAATTCCTCAGAAAGGAACTTTCTTAGAAAGACTAAGTTCTCAGAAACTTAATCTTCTCAGAAAGCAATTTCCGCTGCAAACTCTTAAATCTACCTTCTGAGTAAAAACAGCTTTCTAAGTAAAAGTTTTAAGAAGTAAATTTTTAAAACTTGCACGATTCAACCCCCCCTTCTCGTGCACACATACACTTTCAAAACAAACCTAGTAGGCAAAATTATTGATTAAGCACATTTTAACAAGAATACAATATACATGAAAAATATAGAATTAACTAAAAATTTAAAAAATCAAGAGTAAACCCCCCAAGTCAGTCCCTGACAATTTCAGCGTCGGACAATCCGGTCCTTGACAATTGGAAAGTGACAACCTGATCCCTAACAATGTCAAACGTCGGACACTTATTGGTGGTCCCTACTGTTAACTTTGACGGACTTGCTGACGTGTCATTCAAAACTCCCCAAAATTAGTCCCTAATTTTTTTCAAAATTTGTAATTACTCAAAACTCCCCCAAATCAATCTCTATCTTCAACCTTCTCATCCTCAACCCACATCTCTTCCATGTCCACCATTATCCTTACCCAAACCTCACCACCACCTACTCCACCTCTATCCATTGTTGCCGCCGCCACCACCACCACCACTACTATTGTCACATCATATAATTTATGCTCCTACCCTTCAATCTTGAACTAAAACTCCACATCTACCTTAGCTTTACTACCACCACTATTGCAATATGCAAAGCCCTAAAAATTATTTAAAAAATGAGCTAAATATGAAAAATTATCTAGACTTTTTGTCATTACAACCACAACAACGACATCATCACTATTATTATTCTTCAATCTCTACATCATAAACTCCCATTTTAACTACCTTTTTCAATAATCTCAAAGATCCAAAGTCAAAATCCACCATCCTTTTTAAATCTTCCTAACAATTTCCCTCCTCCCAATAATGATTATGAAGGTAAAAGTGGAATTTTTGGTTCAAGTTTTGAGGGGGTGATGAGTGACAGTGGAGTAGGTTGAGTGGGGTGGTGGTGGTGGACATGGAGGAGATATGGGTTGAGGACGAGAAGGTTGAAGATAGGGATTAATTTGGGGGAGTTTTGAGTAGTTACAAATTTTGAAAAAAATTAGGGACTAATTTGGGGAGTTTTGAATGCCACGTCAGCAAGTCCGTCAAAGTTAACAGTAGAGACCAACAAGTGTCCGACGTTTGACATTGTTAGGGATCAGGTTGTCACTTTCCAATTATCAAGGACCAGATTGTCCGACGCTGAAATTGTAAGGGACTGACTTGGGGGTTTACTCAAAAATCAAAGTATAAACTATCATATTATTTAGACAATAGAAATATATATTCTAGAAATAAAGAAAATAATATATATAATAACACTGATGAAGAGATTATGTTATTATTTTTAATATTATTAATTCTTTAGTAATAGAAAAGTAATTAACAAGGGCATGATATTCTTCAAATATTTGGAGTGAAGTGTTACTTTTGAAATAAGAATGGGGTGGAGTGTCATTCTTCCAAACCTCAAGATTGTTCATTGTTATTTACCTTTTTTTAATAAAAAATAAAGATGACTAATTAGCTACTCATGATTTATTCAATTGAAATGCAAAAACATAAAAGAAAAAGGGAAAGTGAAAACTCCCCTATGGTGGTTTGTGCTTGAACTCGTCCAGGAGCCTCCACCTAAGTATTTGGTCCAGTCCTCCATTGGGCTCCCATACTATGCGAACAAATGCACCAAACCATAACATATTTTTACTTTTCTCAATCGTGATAAAATCCTTAGCATGATCTGCAACAAATAGAGAGACAATAGGAATGCAATGCAAAATACAAGATGAAACTGTAGAATCAAAAAGAGGAAAATATGGAGAATCTATCCTAGAAAAACCTACAAAATCAAGAACATACAAAAAAGATGAAAAGTTAGGAACAACTATATCAGTAGTAGCAGAATCAGAAGCAGTGGAGCGTAAAGTGGGAGAACAGGTAGATGAACCCAGTGGTGCAACAGTGCTAGACACATCTGAATGTGCAAGTGTATCAATGGAAGAATCTTGCACATCCAAACATGCAACAATCTCAGAACACGCAACACACATGCTCAGTCTGTCACAATCCTTGCAAACAAGTTCTGCATCAATATAAGAAAAACTAGGGAACTCAGTCATCCACTCCTCCTACAAATCAGTCAATGCAGAATCTGATCCTTGAGCTTGCAACTCCCCAACTGTTGTAGCTAACTGTCCAATCTATGTTTGCAAATTCTGGAAAGTGGCCTTTATTCTCTGCTGGAACTGAATGCTGCTAGTTGCCATTTGCTTCACTAGAACCGCCAAAGATGGCTCAGATGGGCCAACAAATTCTTGACTGATGGATGACTTAAAATCTGATTTTTGTTGCTGGTGTTGGAATGAAGGATGACTACCACCATATCTCAGATTTGGATGATCTCCCCAATCAGGATTGTATGTCTGAGAGTATGGATTGTAATTCTGATGCTACTGCTACAAAGACCAACCAGGAAACACATCAGCCACTAGCTCCCTCTTCTCTTGCAATGTGGGGCACTAATTTGTGGAATGATCAACCATGGAGAAAATGCCACAAATGGTGGATGTCACATGTTGTTGTTTCTGTGTACTTGCAAGAGCTAGCTGTCTCACTAAGCTAGTCAACTCATCAATCCTATGTTCTATCCTTTATCTAAACCTGCACCACAATTTTGATTACAAGAAACAACACTAGAACAAGGGTTAGGGTTAGGAGTAGAATCAATAATAATACCAAATGACAGTCTCCTCCTAACTCTAATCAACCTAAGTGTTCTATCAATCTCAGAATCAAAAACAACTAATCCAGGATCAATATGTGATCTAGTAACCATGCATGATGATGCAGAAACAAGCAATAGTGCACATGATTACTTGTACAACAAGTAACACTATCTAACACCTAAAATGCTGAAATAAATGCTAAAAAAATCAGAAACACTATCAAATGAATTTTAAAAAATATGGGACCACCTAGGTTAAATTCTAACAACTATCCTGAATCAAAAAATGAAGAGAAAAATCTTTAAAAAAATTAAAAAAGTGGTCTAAACGATGGAATTTGGCCAAAAAGGACGAACATCACAGCGCTGTGAGTATTGTTCGTTAGGCCGTTTTCCTTCAACCTACAAAGTTTCGGGGCAATCGGAGCACAAAAAAAAATTTCAGAAATACCGAATGCGTCCTTTCGGACTTGAAAAGTGCCCGAAACACCTAGTAAATGAAGGAATTTGGCAAAACGGAGGGGTGACTCAATCCTTTCAAGGATTGAGTTTTTTCCAGAATGGCGTTTTCCTATAGAATCAAGTGTTAGGTCGGAGAAACAGTTAAGTTTTTTGACCTAAATCCTGATTTTATAGGTAAAAAGCACTATTCATGCAAGTTTCAACTTTAGTCGCAAGCTAGCTGCAGCCGCAAGAAAGCTTAATTTTACAATTTCATGTTATGACCAAGTGAAAACAACAAATGAAAATGAAATGCAACTAATATATACTAGAATTAAAAAGCTACAATGACTAACCACACTAAAAAGCTTGCAATAGAAGCAAAATACTATGCTAAGTTGCTACAATGCAATGTTGTTGCTATTATGCTGCTATGTGTTGCTATATTTGCTGCTATATGCTGCTGCAATGTTGCTGATATAATGCTATATTCTGTATTTTTTTATATTATTCAAAACCAATGGATATGAAACAACCAAAACAAGTAATTTCAGAACATGGAATTGAACTAAGCTAAAATTAAAATTGCAGAAACACAAACACAAACAAGTAATTAATCAAACAGCAGCAACAACAAGAAATTGAAAATTGAAAATTGAAACAGAAACACAAACACAAACAAAATAAAATTGCAGAACAGAACTAAGCCAAAATTAAAATTGCAGAAACACAAGTTGCTGAATTTTCTACTGCACTGCTGCGATATATGCAATTTTGTTTTGTTATGTTCTATTGAGTTCTGAAATCAAAATCAAGGACAAGATTCTAAACCATATTAACAGTTCAAAACCATATCATCGAATTGCAGCATTGCCAATGCAAAAGTTGCAAAATCAAATAGCATATATACTCAAAAATAGCAACAAATTGCAGAATTAAAAAAAATTTACAGCAATAAGAACTACCTAACCAAAATAATAGCAAACTAGGTAATGCTAATGCTAATGTTAATGGAGAATATGAAAATAGAACTAATGCAGAATTAAGACTAAAATAAGCAATAATAGAAATAGAGTTAATGCAAAATAGAATCAAAACTAATAATGCAGAATTAAAATAAGAACTAAACAAAAGCAAAATTAGTAACTGAAAACTCAGTTGAAAATCAAACAGCAGTTGAAAAACAAACAACAAAATTAAAATCAGTGCACACACAATTGAAAATGCAAATTAGAATTCAAACTAGCAATATGCATACAATCTTAATTAGGAGCAATAATATGACAAAATGCAATTCCATATATGCTAAGCACTTAATTTCCAAATCAGAATTGAAAAAAAAATTAAAATTAGAAAAAGAATTCAAACTATTAATATATTTACATATTAACAACATAATCACTCAACACCATTGAATTCCCCAGCAACGGTGCCACAATTTGATCAATTGTCGAATTGATTTAAATTAAAACTAGGTAATGGTTAACCTAGGTCATTCTCCCAAGAAATTCAATGATTGAAAAGTGATCATGTGGAGTTAGATTTGGGGATTTTAACATTTAATGAAACATAAAATTCAATTAGGACTTTCATCAAATAGGTAGAACACTAGCTTAAGGAATTTAAATTGTAAAATCTATATCATTGAATCTGATTCTTTCAACAATTCTTTCAAGAATTAAAATTGAATTTCAGATCTAACTTTAAACCTAAAATCAAATCTGATCTCATATGAAAACCTCCATACGTTCATCTTAATATACATGAATTAAATTTGAAATCTCAAAATCAAATTCTAGATGCCAAGATTGAAGCTCAATAATTCAATTACCTAATTCAGAAACCTCTAGATCTAAGCATTCTCTCATCTTAAATGAATCAATTATTAATTATGAAACCTCTAGAATTATCAATTGTATCCATGATTCAAAGAATTAGAAAACCTTCATAACTCATTGAATCATGAATCTTGAAGAGATGAGATCAGATAATTAGAAATTCTTGATTGAATCATGAAAGAAATACCTCTGGAATTTATTGCAAATCTCAATATCTTTTATAATCTTCCATCCTCAAGCTAGGTACGAATCTAGTTCTCCATGATCATGGAGAATTCAGAAAGTTTGAGGAGGAGAAGAGAGAAAAATGAAAATAAAAGAAACTAGAGAGAAAATGCAAGTAACTTCTAATCCTAAATCTGAAAATGTAAAAATGAATTCAAAGATGTTTCCTCCAATATGAGATGGGCTTTACATAGACATAAAAGCAAGGTAAAGTTACTAAAAAGCCCATGCACTAAACCTTTATAAACATATAAGGTAAGGGTAAATTGGAACTTGCACAAAATGTTACAACTAAGACAACTCAGCATTGTGTAGCTTCTGCCTGAAATGTTGCAGATAGTTTCTGAAGCCTTTAATGAATTCTTTTGGCCTCGAGCCCTGAAGAAAATTTGTGGCTCTATTTATCAGCTTTCCATATCCACCAAGATCATCAAATTCCAGCAAATGTAGCTCGAGATATTGCCAAAATACTGAGTGCTACTCCAGAATACTGTCACAGATGTTGCACCAACTTTGAGTCGACTTCTGAGCTTATTAGTAACCTCAATTGATTTCGAGCTCTGTTGATGAAATGTAGCTTTGTGTATTAGATTTTCAAATTCGTTGCAATCAGGAGATTCCAACCTTTGTAGCGCCAGTTATGATTTCTGCAACACTGACTGCTCAAGAGTGCTGCAGTAGAATTCTGCAGCAAGGATGCCTTGACTTGAAGCTTGCTTCTGAAGTCCTTAAGTCCTTAAGGATTTCCAACAAGATAGAGAACACAAAATTCCAGTTTCTAGAACTCCAGTGATGAGGCAATTACAGAACAGTGCGAGAAAGTATAAAATGATGGAAAAATGCACAAAGTTCCAAGTTAAGTTTCAAATGCCAAATATGATGCAAAACTAGTTAATTAAGCTCAAGAGTGGTTAAATGACATGCATACAAAAGGGATTAAGTAATGAAAATTATGCTCTATCAATGAATCCTTGATTATATGACCTTCATAAATTTTCAAAATATTTCCTTAATGTATAATATGAAAGTGTGTGTATGCACGGGAAGGGGGGGTTGAATCGTGCTTAAATTTTAAAATATTTTTCAAAATTATTTTCTTTAAAAACAGTACTTAGAAGCAAAGCCTTCTAAGATGCAGTGGAAATAGTTTCTGAAAGGGTAAAGCTTCTGAGAAACTTTTCCTTCTGAAAATTTTTAACCTTATGAGAGAGTAAGAAGTATTTTTCTAAGAGTGTTTTGAGAAACTTCTTACTTACTTAGAATAAAAACAGAGTTAAGATGAGAAGGTTAGTTTTCACAAAATGTTTCTTAACAATTTATCAGAAAGTAAAGAGTTTAAGGAAAATAGAGATTCGCACACAAGGATTTTAATACCGGTTTGGTTCTAACTTAACCTACTCCAGTCCTCAACCTTCAGTTGACATTTTCTTAGATATTCTTCTTATCGTGCCTTCTCAGACAGCCTAACCTTTACAACCGTAAAAGATTTTCACCTCAACAACCTGAGGATTTCTTTGCCTCTAACAAATGAGGACTTCCTTTGCCTTTATCACAGGGACTTTTAAATGCCTCACAACTCGACGACTACACTGCCTGAACACTTGAGGACTTTAATGCCTCACAACTCGAGGACTTAAGATTTTTACAAGGATGTGTTTTTAATAAAACACTATCAAGATCTTAGACGCAGTTAAGAGTGATTCTTGATAGAATTCTAGAATTAACTTGCACAAGTACAAGAATAAAACAGTAATAAACTAGAAGATTTTACAAAGTTACTTCTTAGTTCTGAGAAGTCCTTCTGAGAAGGCTTTCAAAGTTTTTTCACAAATTGGATTTCAATAAAATAGAGTTTCAGCACTTTGATTCATTGTGATTCTCGCTACTAAAGTCATGCATTATTCTCATATTTATAGAGTTGAAATCCGTTGAGATTTGAAAGTTGTTTGAGCTTATGTTGCTTGTTTATAGACTCAAATCTTCTTTAGAACGACTCCCTGCAGTGCCAGCATAATTTGAGGAGCTTTTCAGACTGTGCACAGTGCACAACTTCCAATACGCTTTAGAGAACGTTATGAACTTGATGAGAATGTTCCAAATGTTTTGAGTCCCGAGACTTGATCACTTCCAGAAAGTGTCTTCTGAGTGAGGTACGCCTTTTGAGTGATGAACCTTCTAAGTAAAGAGTCTTCTGATTGAAGATCCTTCTAAGAGGTAGCCGTTCTGAGAAACAAAATTTTGTGTTGCCTTCTGAGAGGCTTTTCAATGTAATTTTGTTCTTTCTTTCAGAAGTGCATTTTTATCTTTGCTTCTGAGACACCATTTTTGAGTTCTTCTAAGCATTGAATTTATCTTTAGTTCCGAGGTTACTTGATGCATTTTTGAAGTCTCATTCAAATCGATGCTATTCTCTCATTAAGCTCTCAAAGTACACACTTAGCACACACACTAGCTTCCATCAACCAAAATCTTTAACATTTAACTTAAGGTTGTTATCATTAAACATTTAGATTGCATAAGAGTAATTTTTAAATCTTAAGTACTCTTAAAACGGTTCTGGAGCTTTTATAATATGTATGCGCCACTTTTGTTGTTGTGTTGCTAATGTGTGCCTTATTGTTGATATTTTTTATTTTAATCATATCCTTAAACACACTTAACAAACGATTAGTCCATCCAAATAAAACTTTTATTTATACTTAGAATTTTTATCATACAAAACCTTCAATAACGAAGTAAAGGGTTCTTGGAGCTAACAAATTGTAAGCTCCAGAACCTTTATTTCGTAATTGAATATTTTGAATGATAAAAATTCTATGTGTAGAATAAGGATTTTGGTTATAAGAACTAATGATTTCATAAAGTATTTCAGAGAATAAACCTCATGAAGGTAGAAATCAAGAAAACACTTTAAACCTCACAACAAACTAAGTGGCACCACCCATCATGAACCTCATGAAGTCATGAAGTGCAAAGACTTAACTTATGAAGTGTCATAAAGTGCAAAGACTTACCTCATGAAGTCATGAAATACAAAGACTTACCTCGTAATGAATTTATGAAGTGCAAAGACTTAATTACCTCATGAAGTGCAAAGACTTATCTCACGAAAGTCAAGTACTCAACATGAATCAAGTACATCAAGTGAAGTGAAGCACACCAAATGAAGCAAAGTACATACATCATCAAGTTAAATGAAACACATCAAGTGAAACAAAACACATGAAGTTAACTAGAACACTCAAAGCTAAGCGCATACAAGACAAAGTGAAGTAAAGCTTGAAGACTTCATGTAAACAAGGCACACATACATGTTACACTTACAAAACTTGAAGATAAGATGAAAAGGCAAAGCACACCACATGCAAGGAAAGCAAGTAGGCAACCTCAAAGAGTAGCTATGCGAATTACATAAGGCCAAGAGCTACCAAGTGAAGCTCACACACTGTACAAAGCCAAGCTAACCAAAGCAAGTAGGCGAAGTTCATAGCTAAAGCATTACAAACAAGCCAAAACTTTCCTTATCCATCAAGGGGTCTCCAAAGCCTATAAATACATCTTTATTTGACAAGAGAGTCAAGGAAGCACGGATAAAAATTGATGAAACTCTATAAAAAATTCTATCACATTTGTACTCAAACTCTTGAGAGATTTTAGATCAAAACATACAATATAGTTTGAATTTGGATAGAATTTATTGAATATTCTTGCATTTGCAAGTAGAACCTAGAAGAACAAACAAGAGAAAAACTTTTTTGTATAAAAGTTCTTTTTTCATCATTAGATATCTTTTATTTATCTTAAATAAGTGTTTGTACAAGTCCTTTGGATTGTGAAGAGAAAAGACCTTTGTGAAACTAAGACAAGGTTAGACCTTAGGTGTGAAGACAAGTAAGTCATTTGTAAGTTGAGGTGCAAGGTAGCCCCTCTTTCGATAGAGAAGGCAGGAAGTCCCCATCGGTGTAGTTGTGGCAGGAAGTCCACTGTGATGTGCAGTGGTAGAAAATCCTTCCAAGAAGGTGCAAATGCCTAAGAAGACGGGCGATAAGAACATCAAAATTCCAACTTCGAGTTAGAGACTGAAGTAGGCACGTTGCAAAATTAGTATAAAAACATTTGTGTGTGATTCTCTTTCCCTTACTCTCTGCTTATAACATTGCGCAACTCACACTCTTGCACACATTTCACATAAACACATAACACTTACATACACAAGGAAGTCAACAAACTTTTTCAAAGAAAGCTAGCAAAAACATCAAAAGCTCTTAGGCTTTCATATCACAGACTCACTAGAAACAAAACAAGTATTCTCAAGTAAGTAAACTTTAGCTCCTAAGGCTTATCACTTGTTTCTACACTTAGCAAACATTTAACAACTAATTCGCTGCAACTCTTGAATGAGACAAATCTAAGACCTTATCAAAGTTTTCTAGTTTCAGGAAAAATGTTTTGAAGAAGTGTGATTCAACCCTCATTCTCACACTACCATCACCTTCAAATATTTACTTGAAAGTAATTAAGCATTTATAATTGTTTTAATTGGAAAAAGAAGATTTATTGTGTCAGTGTGTATATTGATATTTTTAGTTACAGAAAATTTATTTTCTATTAAATGCTTTTATAAATTATTATTGTTATTAAATATATTTAATTCATAAAATGAAATTGCTACATTGTCATTTTTTAAATAAAATAGTAAAATAATATTATATCTAAAATAAAAAATGATGTTTTTTTTTCAATTTAAACTATCATAATTCTCAATTTTTGAAATGAAAAAATTGAAGGTAGCTATAGCGTGAAAAGGGAGTTGAATCATATTTCAATTAAAAATTGTGTATCTGAAACTTAAAAGATTGATTAAGCTTATGCTTATCTTATGCAGCAAAATAGTTATATTAAATTATAAGTTAAGTGACAGATAAAGAGCCTTGGATGTCAAAGCTAATTTAGTTGGTGAAAGTAAGTTGACTTTCATGTGAGTGTGTGTAACTTGCAAGTCTCTATTGCTTTAGAGTTTAAAACAACTTAGTTCAAGTGAACTTAGTGACTTGTGTAAGAGATGTATACACAATATATAGAGAGTAGTGTGTGCTGAGTGTGTTGCTTAATTAGTAAAGAGTAAGGAAGAGATGACATACAAAAGTTTTATATTGGTTCAGCAATGTGCCTACTCCAATCCCTAAGTCTCACTTGAGAGTTCACTAAACAACACCTTCAACACCATCACTGCTGCACTTCACACTTGAAGTGACTGACTGCACCTCACACTAGAGAAGACTTCATTGTCTTGTACATCAAAAGACTTCACTGCATCCCACACCAGAGGTGACTGATTGCCTTCTCAAGCTAGAGATGAACTTCACTTACCTTCAACACCGAAAGTCTTTGGCTACACTGTCTTTGTCCCACTAAGATCTTTTTGCCTTCCCAACAAGAAGGACTTATATAAACACAATTTGTAGTGAAAAGATTTGATTCTAAAGATCAAACAAAAACTTAGATGCAACTAAGTTTTTCTCTTGTTTGTTCTTGTGGGAATAACTAGCTAAGATAGGATGTTCTTAAAGTTCTACCGAATATTCAACCAAATACAAACAAATTCTAACAAAATACAATGATTTGATCTATTTGAGTTATAAGACTTGTTCAACTTCTTGTTTATATTTTTTACGGCATTTTGACAGTTTTTGACGATTCTCTTGTGTTGCTTTTCAAATGAGGGGTATTTATAGATGTTGCTCCCCTTAGTCACAAAAAGGGTAATTCTTCCTATGGCCACTCAATACATATTACGCTAACCACCTAGGAGCTTGCTTTCCTTGTGGTGTGCTTGTTTGTTCACTTCTCACCAAGCTTGAGATGTTTAGTCATAGATGCTTGTGTCATCCTACGACGCATTTTTCTCTTCAAGACTTGTGGAGAGTGTATGTCTCTAGTTGTTATGACTTGGTTCACTCCACTTGATGCTCGTAGTTTTTGTTATTAAAGAGAGTCTTGATCACATGTGGTCTTGATATCTTGATTACTTTGACTCTTATAGTCTTGATTATTGCTACCACAATTGCGGTCTTGGACATGTTGGCTCTTTGAGTCTTGATTTTTGCGCCACCTTGGAGTATGATGGAATATTTAATAGTTTTTTTCTTTACTTATTTGTCATTTGTGATGACGACTATTGTTCACGGGTTCATTATTGATCATAGGTTTTTTGTTCACCAGAAGTTCACCAAAGATTGTCTAGAGGTTGACCAAACTAAAGTCTCACCAGAGGTTGACCAAAGTTTACCAAAGGTTGATCAAATGTTCTCCAAGGTTCACCAAAAGTTTCTCATTGAAGTTAAGTCTCTAAAACACTTAGCGAAAATATTAGTTCTCACAACCAAAAGACTTAACAAACTTAGAATTTTTATTCAAAATTATTCAATGATGAATAAGGGTACTTGGAGCTAACAAAAATAATTCTTTATATTTTAAAATAGAATAATGCTTCTTGTACACTGTTAATACTGCACCATCAGCCACCCAAATAAAAAAATTTATTTTTATTAAAATATTTTTATAAAAAATAAAAAACACATTAGACACTCATGTGCCTCTCTCTCTTCCTTGCCTCTCTCTCTTCCCTTTTTTTTCTTTTTCTAATCTTCTCTTTTCTTCTTCCTCATATGCTTCTCTTTATCATCTTCTTCTTCCTCTCATTTCATTTTTTTTCTTGTTTTTCCAGCCAACCTGCAACCAACACAAAAATATCAGGTTTGTAGTTTTTATTTTTTTCCTATTTCTCATCCTCTTCCTCTTCCTCTTCTTTTTTTTTTCTTTTCTTTTCTTCCTCTTTGTCTTCCTCTTCTTCTTTTCGAATGGTTTTTTCCTCTTCCTTCTTACTTCTCACTCTTTCTTCTATTCTTCTTCTTCTTCTTTTCGTATGTTTTATTTTTCTTTTTTTCATATTTTTTTTTGTTTTCTTCTATCTCATTTTTGTTAGATTTATGCTCCATGTTTTTGTTTTTTTTAGTGATTTATTGTTTTGAATATGATTTCTCGTTATTTCTTTTAATGGGTTTTTTTAATTGTTGCGATGAGTTTTTTTTGTTATTAAAATATATTTTTTTGTATGTTTGATTAATTTTTGTAGGTTACGAGATCAAATATTTTTTGGGATAAAAATTATATTTTTAGAGAAAAATAATACATTTTGTCTATTTTAATGATAAAGATACTAACTTTAGTTATAAAGGTACTACCTTTAGTGATAAAAGTTAAACTTTTAGAAAAAATAATGCATTTTGTGTTATTTTTCATTTTCAGAATGCTTATAGTGATAAGGTGATACTTTTAGAGATTTTATGTTGTCAACAATGCATATGAAATGCAATTTTTAGCTTTTATTTGAATGCGTTTTTTTTTACTGTTTTATATGGGTTTTTATTCATTTTTTAATTGGTTTTTTATTTATTTTGAATCAGTTTTTTCTATTGTTTTGAATAAGTTTTTATTATTGTTTTGAATGAGTTTTTTTTATCGTTTTGAATGGATTTTTTGTTTCTTTGAATGAATTTTTTTATTATTTGGTCGATTTTATCTATTATAAGGTGTTTTTTTTATTGTTTGAATGATTTTTTATTTGTTTGATTGAATTTTGTTTAATTAAGGAGAAGAAAAAAAAAAGAAGAAGAAGGAAGAAGGAAGAAGAAGAAGAAGAAGAAGAAGAAGAAGAAGAAGAAGAAGAAGAAGAAGAAGAAGAAGAAGAAGAGCAGTGTTTAATGAGAGCAGTTGAAACACACGTACCATGACTGAAATTGTGTGTGTTTTTGTTCACTTTTTACTTTTTATGGGACCCACCATATTTAATGAGTGGTGGCTGATAGTGGCCGCCTAAATGATGTACATATAACACTGTTGTTTAAAATAATAGATTAGTATCACTACGATTTTTTACCGTTAAAGTATTATATTTTTAAAATAACAATACGAAAAACTCTAGAAGAAATTCTATAAAATAAAATTACCCTACTATTTAAAAGTAAATTATATGTTGTCAATTTTATACATTTATATTAGAAAAATTTGTTTGTCATTCAATTGATTAATCTCATTTATATGCATAACTTTTTGAATAATGAGAATAAAATTCAATACTTTTGTTGATATGACAATATATATAACTTGTTGATAGTATAAAAAATATATGACAATATATATAACTTGTTGATAGTATAAAATATATATGTATATATATTTACATATTAAAAGTCATGATATCAATTCAAGATCAAAGAAGATGGAATAAAACTCAAATGTAAAATTGACTCAAATGAAATAAAACATTATAATAGAAGTGAAGTCTACCCATATATAAGATATCAAATGTAACAAACTATGAATCTTAATTATCTCTAACAATACAAATTGAACTCAAACGGTATTTATTGTACTAGTAGCATTAACTTTTTAGAAAAATAAATATGAAGTTAGTAAATTTTAAGAGATAAATTAAAACTTATTAGTTAATTGAATAATAATGACGACTTAACTACTTAATAGACATAATATTTAAGTTTCATTTATTTAACAAGATCATCAGATTCACTACAACAATAATGATTATTTTCAACATATAATTATCGAAAAGTGTTGATAAAAGTATTGTCAAAAAAATATATTGACATTTGTTGACCGTTGCAAATAGTCATAAACTATTCTTTGAGAATTAGTGACCGTTGAAAATACTCATAAACTAGTTTTAAGTATTTTCGAAGGTCACTCATTAATTGTCAATATTACTTTTATTGACAACACTTTTATTGACACATTTAATTTTAAAATGCTCATTTTTGTAGTAGTGATTCATGGATTTTTTTGGGTGGATTCATAAAATATTTAGTTCAATTTAAAATGTAAAACTTCGTAATTATTTTCATTATATTTAGAGTAAATTTTTGTCACTCAAGATTAATATGAGGGACAAAATAATTCGTCAAGATATGAAAATGACAATATGGTTCTTCAAGATTTAACATGATGATCAACAAAATTAACAATATGATTAATATTGAAATTTTAGGATAATGGGGTCTCCCAAAATTGAAAGTTTAGGACAAGTTGAGTGATCTTGTTGTCAAAAAATTTTAATATTTAAAGACCATGTTGTCACTTTCATATTTTGAGAAACTATTTTGTCAATCACATCACATCTTAAGAAATCACATTATCATTTTCATATGTTAATACTTTTAAATTTAAGAAATTCTCTATTGAGTACATTGATACAATAGATAGATATCAATACGCACACACTTTTTTTTAGGAAGATCGACACGTATTACGAGTATCCCTTCGTTATTGTCAAATCAATTGAAAAATGAATCAATAAAAAACAAAGACTCTTTTTTATTTACTTTAATCTTTTACTTTAATCATTTCGGTAGACTTTATACTTACAGATCCTGATATATATTAATATTGGATATATGATTTATATAGAATATTATTCTATTAATAATTTCAATTAATCTAGAACTAGAATATTAACAGAATAAATTCTAAATCTTCTATAAATAGCGGGAATTTTATACAATTCCATTACATTAATACAATTAATACTTATAGAAATTGAAAAGCAACAAGAAAATTAGAAAGGATCGTACTTAATCTCGTCATGGGTTGTGAAATTTCGTTATTGTGTCGGAAGAAAGGATAACTATACTAATGGTATAGTAGAAAGACACCCTTAGTACAAAATTGAAGATACAACAATGATGAAATGTCAGTAAATTGCTACTTGCTGACTATTATCCTGTATATTAATTTTGAGAGACTAAAAGAATATTATTTACCCTTATATATTTATATGTTATATTTAAAAAAAAAAGAATTTATATATGTATAATGAAAAAATACTCAAAATAGTCCATACATTATGCATAATATATATTATATAGACTAAATACTTAAAATGGTCCTCTAGTAATATATTGTGGGATAAATTAGTCCCTCAGAATTTGGAAACCCAATGTTGGTCTTTCACATTTCAAAAAAGGGGATAAATTCGTCTTCCTTGCATGTCCGTACAATGGTTTCTTTGTTGTACGGACAAGTACGGATGGACGAATGTGTATTCCTTTTTAAAATGTGAAGGATCAAATTTGACTTTCCAATTATGAGGGACCAATTTGTCCTGTAATGATATTTCTAGAGGACTAAAATAAGTATTTAGTTTATTATATAATGTGCACATTATATATTATGTGATATACATAATATACATTATATATTATGCATATTATATATTATATATTGTGCATACTATATATTATATATTTAAAAAACTAATGTAGTGATATGTGATATATATTATGCGTAACATGTCTAATATTTAATATAGATATGTATATTATATATTATATTATATATAATTTATTAATTATTTTCAATAAAATTTTATTTGTGCACCAAGAGTTTATGTTAAAAAAGTACAAGTCGTACACTTCAATAACTTTTTTCTTGATTTATGCGCTTTGAAAGCTACATCACACACGACAAGGCTGGTCTTGCATTATCTTCTCCAAGTAAACATGTCAACAAGTTTTCGAGTTAAACCTCAAATTAGTCCTACACTTTGCATGCGTGAATCAAATTAGTTCTTCACTTTAATTTTTGTTCAAAATAGTCCTCCACTTTACAATATGTGAATCAAGTTAGTCCTCCTGACATTCTTTTTTATAACTCTATTAACTTTTGCTAATGTGGACTGTTTAATACCAACTTGACGAGTGACATGTAACTCTATAAATACATATAACTCATATTAGTCCTCCATTTTACTTGTTTTGAATCAAAATAATCATCCACTCTTATTTAAAGAGAACTATTTTGATTCAAAACAAGTAAATTGGAAGACTTATGAGTTAAGAATTTCTAGAATTATGCATGGTACTTGCTAAGTTAGCAATAAACAATCCATATCAGCAGAAATTAACAGAGTTATAACATAAAAAATAAATGGAGGACCAACTTGATTCATAAAGTGCAAAGTGGAGGACTATTTTGAACAAAAATTAAAGTAAAAGACTAATTTGATTCACATATACAAAGTGGAGGACCAATTTGAGGTTTAACTCTTTTCTAATATGACAAAACCTCAAATTTATCTCATGTTAAATTTTACTTTCTTTATTTTACGATAATTATCACTTTCATTCATTTTATTATGCATTAAAAAATTTATATATTCAAACTTAAATTAAATTAGATTCATTAATTTTTTAATGTACTAAAAAAATAAAAATAGCATTTATCATGGAACAGATGAAAAATTGGTTCTTTCAAAGAAAATTAATCACTCTAAAAAAATTTTAAAAATTTCCACCAATAAATATAGGACAGATTAAAGTCTTGATATAGGAATTATACTTAAATTTTTTTATAATTTTTATGGGCTAATTTATTCTAATTTTTTGGAGTGACAGATTTATTTAATATTTTAATTTGGCAAGAACTTTGGATATTTTTCTTTTTTAAAGGATCGATCTGTTCTTTGCAAAATTTAGAAGGGGTCAGTTTGATGATTTTTCTTTATGCAACCCGCGAACAAAAAGTTAGATATTTTGGCTAAGAAAGTTTTATAAGCATATAGAAAGACAATGCGCATCATGAAGGAGAAGGACCCCAAGCATTGAAATTTAGAGTAGACCACCAAACTGGTCCTGATAATTTTAATGTCGAACAAGGTGGTTCTTGACAATTGGAAATATCTTAACTGGTCCCTGATAATATCAAAAGTCGGACATCGTAAAGTCCTTGGATGGAAAACGTTAACAATGTTAATGATAATTTCAATTTTAGACAAATTGGTCCCTGAGAATTTCATTGTTGGAAAAATTGGTTTATAATTTTATTTAATTTTTTTTATCATTTATCATCTTTATTTTAATATACATTTTTAACCGCTCTCAACTCAACTCTATATATCTCCCATTTGATTATTACCATTCATTTTTTAATGCATTTATTTTACCCTTCCTAAGAGTCATTTATTAATCTTTACTTGTTTAAATCTTCATATTTTAAATTATGTATATTAAAACTTAGACTAATAATTAATATTAAATATTAAAATTAGCTATTTTAAGGTATATAAAATTTAAAATAAAGGAAATCTATTATCTTGTAAGTAATTTAATATTATCAATAAAAAGAATGAAAATTTTTACTTTATTTTTCTGAAACAAGTAAATTAAGAGGTTTGATAGATAAAATTATTAACAAAAAAAATCAATACTTTATTAACAAAAATCTTTTAAGAAATATCAAAATAATTGTATTAAAGAGTGAGTGACAATTTTTAAATAAAAGATATATAGATTTGATTTAAAAATATTTAGAGTTGAATTTGTTAATGAAAGTGATAAGAGATAAGATAAAGAGTTTTAAAAATAATTAGGGACTGATTTTTTTTATAATACAATTGTCAGGAACCAATTTGTCTAAAATTGAAATTGTCATTAACGCCGTTAGTTTTTCCGTCCAGGGACCTTATGATGTCCGACTTTTGACATTGTCAAGGACCAGTTAGGGTATTTCCGATTGTCAAGGACCAACTTGTCCGATACTGAAATTGTTAGGGATCGGACCAGTTTAGAGGTTTACTCTTAAATTTATTAAGAAAAAAAAGTGAATTTGGAGCTGGTAATCAAATCATCAAAAACTGACCACGTTTTACATGTTGGCTCCTCGCTCAGCCGTACTTCCTTTATTGAACTTGATTAAGACGATTAAGATAAGCTTAAGTTTCAAGATAAGCTTAAGTTTCAATATGATTGATGTGGTTTCTTATTAATTATGCGAATATACTTTTTTCTTTTCTTCCCTTTAGTTTTGGATGAGTAATCAATAACTTTGAAGTATAATTAATAATAACATAATCCACACTATAATGTTTATTTTCATTTAGGCTTTGTTTGGATGATGTACAATAAATACAGATTGATGGACACACTAGACGGACATGGATAATAATGAACATGAACATTGTATGCTAGTATTTATATATTGTGTTTGGACGTATGAGAACATGACACTAATATAATGTGTTGTCTAGTGTTCAAATTAATAAGACAGAACTAAAAAAATATTTCAAAAGACACTTTTACCTCCTAAATTGTAATTATTATCATGAGTACAATAATTATTTATTACTATTATTATAATAATAACTATTACAATTATTATTTTAATTATAATAATAATTATTTTAGTAATCATTACTATTACAATTATTATAATCCCTCCGTTTTTTTTAATTGTCCAGTTTTAAATGCGCGCGGGAATTTAGGTAATGATTGGTAGAATATTAAAGTTAACAAAATGTATATATGTTTTACTAAATTACATTTTACTTCTTTGTTATTATCTCTATTCAATTACTCCCTCCGTTTTTTTTAATTGTCCAATTTAGATTTGCGTGCGTTTTTTTTTAATTGTCCATTTCAAAGTTTAAGACAACATTTATTATTTTTTTCCACTCTTACCCTTATTTAATACTCGCTATCTCTATTAATTGAGGAGAGATATAACAAAGAAGTAGAGGGCAATTTAGTAAAACATATATACATTTTGTTAACTTTAATACTCTACAAATCATTACCTAAATACTCGCGCGCATTTAAAACTGGACAATTAAAAAAAAACGGAGGGAGTAATAGAGATGGTGAGTATTAAATAAGAGTAAGAGTGGAAAAAAAATAATAAATGTTGTCTTAAAATTTAAAATTGACTAAATGCATGCATCTCTAAATTGGACTATTAAAAAAAGCGGAAGGAGTAATAGATATAATGTCAATGCTTGTAAATACTGTACATATAGAGTAGCTTCACTTTTCTGTCACGTGCACATAATCTTAGTGACCGTTAGTTTCAGTTACTAGACTTGGGTTAGGTTGTTAGAACTCAGGTTAGTTTTTAACTCATGTGGTTAACCGCCTGTGGTTAACTCAGTATATATACCCTGTATATACTATTTTCCTAATTAATAACAAGAATCACTTTTATTTTGTGCTTGGTGCAAGAGATCTTCTCTCAGTTTCAAGAGCTGTGGTTGCTCTTTCTGGTTCAGTTTGCTCATCGTTTGGGCATGGATCAAGAACTTGTTATGGTATCAGAGCTCTCCCCGTAGGAGAGGGCTCTGCTTCGCCATTTTTGCTGCGTTTAAGCTTTCTTGCTCTGTTTTTGCTGTGTGTTACAGCCAAAACACGATCTGGTAATATTTCTTTCTTCTTCACTATTTCCTCATATCTTTCTTACTCTGATATGCTTCAATGGCGGAAGAACAATATGATATTGAAGAACTTCTTCGTATACAACGCGAGATGCGTCTTGAGTTACAGAACACACAAAATTCAGCTCGGAACTCACCGATCTCAGATCCGACTATGTTAATGTAAACCCTCATTTGGTTTTGATAATAACAAAACTAATGTAACTTTAGTTTGAGAAGCTTTAGTGGATGTGTTGGTATAGATCAGAAGATTGATGTAATAGATAAACCACTGTGAGTGTTGTGTAGATGCTTCTAGGATTTAAAATGTAATAGTTGTATTTTATTTGAGAAGCATTGTATAGGATTAGTGTTGTAATAGGTTATATAATGTATAATCTTGTAACACACACTAGAGCAATGTGCAATAAATACTTCAGAAGCTTGGGAAACATTTCAGAAGATAGAAAAACATTTCAGAAGCTTGGAAGATCACTTCAGAAGCATGAGAAGGATCTGAAAAAATTTCAGAAGCTTGAAGTACTAAAGATAGGTGCTGTCACGTGCAGATTTTAAAGAAAGGGGAATATGCTTAAGTGTCTATCTAGATAGGTGTTATCTAGTTAGTTTCTTTTCCCGCTTATTTTTGTTTGGGCTGTTGTAATTTGTTGAAAGCCTAAAGCTAACTATATAAGGGAGTTGGGTTTCAAAAATCATAAAAAAAAACACAAGAGAATAGAAATCATAATCAGAAAAGTCACAAGAGTAGTGAGAGAAAATACACAGCAAGAAGAAAGAGAGAGAAATAGTCTTTGTGTTCGTTGAAGAAAACTCAAGAAAGAAAAGGCTCAAGGTGAAATCAGAATAATATTCTGATATTGATCATCAAGAAAGAATCAAGGAGAAGAGAAGGATCAGAATAATGTTCTGATCGTATTGGAATCGAAAGGAATTTCAGATTCAAAGAATCTGAGATTGATCAAACAAGAAGTTTGAGGCTGCAAAATTTCAGAAGATTAAAAGGGCAGAATCTTGGAAGACAAGTTCGATTGCTTGGGTGTCAAGATACAAAGATCTGAAAAGTCCTTGAGGGGTACATCAAGGCAGGAAATCTTCAAGAGGGGATATCTTGGAGTGGGCGAACCTGAGAAGGTTGAAAAATATATCTTGTATTGAATTTTTGTGTATTCTTGAGACAAGTTTTATTGGAACTCAATCTCCCAAGGATTGAAGAACTGGATGTAGGCATGTTTTAGCCGAACCAGTATAAAATCGGTCCAATTTCTCTTACCCTTAACTCTTGCATTCATACATATTAAATCTTGCATTCATAAAATTGTTTGAGTTTTGAAATTTAAAGAATCTTGTGAAACAATTAATCTTTGTGATATAAGTAATTTAGTGTATTAATTTTGATTGTGTTAACAAGATTAAAACATATAGAATTGATAAAAGAAATCAGAATTGAGATTGATTTAGAAAAAATTAAGAAAACAGAGTGAGAAGCTTTGTGTTCTTGATCTTGTAAAATCTGCAATTTGTTGTGGTTGTGACTGATACTTCTGATATAATTCTGATATTGATTCTTACATGTTTTAAGTGCTTTAACATTTTGAATCATATGTTTGTATGTGGATTTAAGTCTTGATAAATTGTTTTGGTCAAATTGGCATTAAAGAGTCAAGTTCTCGAAGTCAGAAGATTGGGAAAAAAGTTGTTGCAGAATTCAGAAGCTTGATATTTCTGAAACTGTTTCTGAATCTTCTCAGTTCAGAAGCTTGAATTCTCTGGAGTTGTTTTTGCTAATTTGTTACTTCTGATTTTGATATTGATAATTCTGAAATTGATTTTCATATTTTGAAATTGTTTTAAATCGAAATTAATTAAGAAGATTGATTACTATGAATAGTCAGAAGCTTGGTGCGAAAATTGATTTGAGTAATTGGTTGTAATCTGCTGCATATATGCTTTGACATTCTAATTACTTGTATTTGATTTTAATTTCTGAGTTGGAACTAACTCTTGACAAGTTGAGAAGCTTGATCAAATTGCAAATTTTCAGAAGTTAAAAATACAAGAAAAAGTTACCAACCAATTCACCCCCCCTCTTGGGTTGGAAATCATAGCTTTAAGAGAATCTCCAAAGAGACTCTCACACCATCAGACTAGTCCGTACTTTCTCCACTCAAGTGATTCACCCGGTCTTTTTCTTGTATCTACTCCTTTAACTGAATCGAACTATCATATGTGGTCACGAGCCATGACTGTGGCTCTAGAAGGCAAAAACAAAATAGGATTCATTGATGGAAGTATTGCTGAACCTCCTTTGGTTGACGATTTAAATCCGATCTGGCGTAGGAATAATAAGATAGTTTTGTCTTGGATTGTTAGATCCTTAAGTGTTGAAATTGCACAGAGTGTTATGTTTCATGATAAGGCTTCCGATCTTTGGTTCGAATTGAAGCAACGTTTTTCTCAAGGAAGTCATGCTCGAATTGCAGCTTTGCAAGAAGAGTTATACGCTCTTAAACAGGGTTCTTACTCTGTCACAAGTTACTTTACTCAATTGAAGATACGCTTTGGGGAGAATTGGAGAATTTCCGTCCTCTCACTCGTTGTACATGTGGTTTTGTGTGTCAGTGCCGAAATTACAGGGAACAAGACTGTGTGATGCGCTTTCTCAATGGTCTCAATGAACATTACTCTTCTGTGAAGTCTCAGATTCTATTAATGGATCCGTTACCTACTATAAATCAGGTCTTCGGTCTTATTGTGCAGCAGGAGAGACAATTTCTCTCTGAAGGTGTGAATGAGCCTAGACTCATGGCTGCTGCAATAAACTCTGGCAGTGGAAACTATAGAAAATACTCTAAGAATAAATACAATAAAAGCTCCTTTGGAGAAAAGGTATGTGCACACTGTGGCAGAACAAGCCATACCATAGATACATGCTTCCAAAAACATGGTTTCCCACCAAATTTAAGGAAAAGTCACTCCTCCGCTGCAAATAATGTGTCTTCGGGTACTTTTGATGAAAATGAAGACACTTCATCCACTGAAGAGGATGAATCTCAACAAAATTCTGGTTTTACTTTGAATAAAGAGCAATATAACATGTTATTAGCTTTATTCCAACAGTCAAAAATTAATTCCAACCCTTCCACCACTACCACACAAAACAATCCTCCACCTGCAACTCCTATCATCAACCAAATGACTGCAATCACTCCTGCATATCCTCCACCACTTGACTCCAAAGGTATTGCCTTAGCACTCACCTTAGGTTGTAACTCTTTATCTTGGCTCATTGATTCTAGTGCTTCCTCTCACATCTGCACATCCCTCCAATTCTTCACATCTTATCAATCCATTTCTGGTATACCTCTTTACCTCCCTGATGGCAATTACATCTTAGCCACTATAATTGGCTCAGTTGCATTTTCTACTGATTTCATTTTACACAATGTGCTTTATGCTCCACACTTCGTATTCAATCTTATCTCTGTTTCTAAGTTGACCAAAGTTTCTCATTGCCGTTTATCATTTACTGAATTCATGTGTGACATACAGGACCTTTCAACCTTGAAGATGATTGGGCATGCTGATGAAAAGAGTGGCCTATATGTGCTCCGCAACTCCACACCTTTGGCTCCTTCCATCCACAACATTGTAACAGCTCCCATTGATACATGGCATTATCGCTTGGGTCATCCATCACAAAAGACCACTTCCATTCTACAGAAACATATATCAGACTTAACACATTCCACTTGTAATAACTGTGAAATTTTTCCATTAGCAAAGCAAAGAAAATTACCATTTCCTATTAGCCAAACTAGGGCGCCAAAGAGCTTTGACCTTCTCCACATGGACATTTGGGGACCAATTTCAGTGCCCTCTGTACAAGGTTATAGATATTTTTTAACAATAGTGGATGACCATAACCGTTATACTTGGACTATTTTCCTTAAAAAGAAATCAGAAGTAGCCAATCATATAGTTGCTTTCATTAAATTCCTTGAAACACAATTTGTTGCAACCATAAAGGTTATTAGATCTGACAATGGGTTAGAATTTGCTCTGCATAACTTCTATGAGCAAAAAGGAATTCTTCACCAAACCAGCTGTGTGGAAACCCCACAACAGAACGGAGTAGTAGAACGCAAACATCAACACATCTTGAACATCACCCGAGCTCTTATCTTTCAATCACACTTACCAAAATCCTTTTGGCATTATGCTGTAGCTCATGCTGTTCTTCTCATTAACAGAATGCCAACTAAAGTGTTAAATAATAAGAGCCCCTTCGAAGTGTTGCATGATAAATCCCCTGACCTTTCACACCTTCGAATTTTTGGATGTAGATGCTTTGCCTCAACTATCTCACAGGGTAGAAAGAAACTTGACCCCAGAGCACGTTCAAGTGTGTATTTGGGTCATAAATTTGGAGTAAAGGGATATCTCTTGTATGACACTAACACAAGAGAAATATTTGTATCTAGAAATGCAATATTCCATGAAGATGTCTTTCCCTTCCATTCCCCATCATCCACATCTTCCATGGTTCTACCCTCTGATTTCACTTCCCCTAACACTGATGATATTAAAGCTCCATCCAGACCATCATCATGTACACATTCTTCAGCCCAACCTTCACCCATACCAGTATCCAGTTCATCATCATTACCCCAAGCCTCATCTAAGCCCCTATCCTTTCCAACGCACACAACCACCATTCCAACCAATGCTTCAGAAACCTCACAAGATCCCACATCTCTCCGCAGAAGCACTCGCCTAAGAAAAACCCCAGCATACTTGCAAGACTATCATTGCACATCATTGGCCACTCCATCATCATCAGCTGCCACATCATCTTCTTCACTCAGGTATCCCATACATAATTTTCTTTCATATTCTAAACTTTCCACTTCCCATAGAAATTTCATTCATAATATTACACAAATCTCTGAGCCCAAAACATATAAACAAGCCGCTCAATTTGAATGTTGGAATAAGGCTATGGCAGATGAGTTATCTGCTCTTTCTCAAAATAAAACTTGGGAATTTGTTGATCTACCTGTTGGCAAAGAAACAGTTGGTTGCCGCTGGGTATATAAGGTGAAGCATAAAGCGGATGGCTCTGTTGAGCGGTGCAACGCCAGACATGTAGCAAAAGGCTTCACTCAAGTGGAGGGTCTCGACTTCAATGAGACGTTTTCTCCTGTGGCAAAACTGGGCACGGTGCGTCTTTTACTGGCTCTGGCAGCTACTCAGAACTGGCTTTTAGAGCAACTTGATGTGAATAATGCTTTCCTTCATGGAGAGTTACATGAGGAAGTTTACATGGATGTTCCTCCCGGAGTCTCTCCACCAAAGCAGGGGGAGATGTGCAAATTACAACGGTCTCTATATGGACTACGACAGGCAAGTCGTCAATGGTACGAGCGACTCTCAAAGACTCTTTGTGAGCATGGCTATTTTCAATCCCTTGCTAATCACACGTTGTTCACAAAGCAATCTGGCTCTTCCTTCACTGCACTTCTTGTGTACGTTGATGACATGGTTCTGACAGGTAACAATCCCATTGAGATAACCTCAGTGAAAAACACTCTGGATTCATTGTTCAAGATAAAGGACCTTGGAAATTTGAAATATTTCTTGGGTCTGGAGGTTGCTCGGTCCTCCAAAGGAATCTCCCTGTGTCAACGTAAGTATACGCTGGACTTACTTGATCGCACTCGCCTTCTCGCCTGTAAACCTGCTGCTACTCCAATGTGCCACACCAGCAAGCTTGTGCGGGATGACAACAATCCATATGCAGATATCTCAGGATATAGAAGACTCATTGGTCAGTTACTTTACTTGACCAACACCCGCCCCGACATTAGTTTTGCCGTGACCTTCCTCAGTCAGTTCTTGTCCAAGCCTATGGTTTCACATTATCAAGCCGCCTTGAGGGTGGTTCGTTACTTGAAAAGGGCGCCTGGTGCAGGTCTATTCTTTAGTGCCAACTCTGCTCTACAACTAAAAGGTTTTAGCGACTCTGATTGGGCTTCATGTCCGGATTCGCGCCACTCCATCACAGGCTACTGCATATATCTAGGCGAGTCCCTCATATCCAGGAAATCAAAGAAACAACCCACTGTCTCCAGGTCGTCCTCCGAAGCAGAGTATCGGGCTCTCGCTGCTGCCACATGCGAAATCCAATGGCTCACTTATCTCTTACAGGACTTTCATGTTCCTTTCATTAGCTCAGCTTTGCTCTACTGTGACAATCGCTCTGCTCTACATCTTGCTGCCAATCCGGTCTGTCATGAAAGGTCCAAACACATTGAGCTGGACTGTCATGTGGTTCGAGAGAAGCTCCACACTGGCCTCATTCATCTCTTGCCAATCCGTTCCGCATCTCAGCTGGCTGACATCTGCACTAAGCCATTACCTCCAGCCGTGTTTGACAACATCTACACCAAGTTGGGAATGATTAACATCTATTCTCCAGCTTGAGGGGGGGTGTCAATGCTTGTAAATACTGTACATATAGAGTAGCTTCACTTTTCTGTCACGTGCACATAATCTTAGTGACCGTTAGTTTCAGTTACTAGACTTGGGTTAGGTTGTTAGAACTCAGGTTAGTTTTTAACTCATGTGGTTAACCGCCTGTGGTTAACTAACAAGTATATATACCCTGTATATACTATTTTCCTAATTAATAACAAGAATCACTTTTATTTTGTGCTTGGTGCAAGAGATCTTCTCTCAGTTTCAAGAGCCGTGATTGCTCTTTCTGGTTCAGTTTGCTCAACGTTTGGGCATGGATCAAGAACTTGTTATATAAGATATTATTAAAGTTATTATTAGTGTAATTATAATAGTAAAGTAAACATTTTTCGGAAAATTAATAAAAAATGCTAGTGAAAAATGAAAAAGAGAGGAGTGGAGAAAACATGAAGGGTGGGGATTGGGGAAGGCAGAAGGAAAGTGAAAACCTGAAATTGTGTTGGCTCACGTGCTAATGGAGGAGTCAAAGGTCCACGCAATGCAAACAAATTAAGGGGAACACACACGCACGCACGTGAAGCATGAGTCCAATCACCAATGCTACTGCTATTTATCAAGCGTTCTCGTCCCACTGCGCTGTGCCTCCTCGCACCTTCATCGATATTTCCACCTCTCTTATACTACAGGCTATTATTCATTGCTGTTTTTTATTTATTGCTGTGTAAGAGATATATAGTAGTACGTGCGTGCTTATAAATAAATAGCTTAATTTTAATACTATAAAAATATTTTACACTTAATTCAATTAAAATATTTCGTTTGAATGTCATTTTAAATAGTAAAAAAGAGAAAATATAATCACGACATAGAAACATATGATTGAATGACTGTCTAAAAACATTGTACACCATCATGGATGAAAATTAAATTTATAAATAAATTATGATAAAATGTACGTGTAAATAAATACGGGGGCTTTGTCAGTATTTTTAATTTTATTTTTGGGTAAAGGTGCCGGAAACTTTTCTGATTAATATTAAGTCAAAATTATTTATGTATTGTGAAAATATATATAACTTTAGTTAATTGAATTTACAATTAAGCTTAAACTAATGGTGATTAATTACGCCTTCAGTTTCACGTACTGTAGAACCAAGGAAGTACTAAAATAAATAGTGTTGGGTAAGGATGTTTTAGCCTTTAAAAGGTGTATTTTAAAATGGATATAGAGTATGATATTATCATTGCCTCAAATCTTGTTGTACTAGCTCTAATGTAAGTGTTCTCTAGCTTAAAACTGATCATCACCTCTCTTAATATAACTAAAAGTAGGAGAGAGCTAGAAGTTGCAAATGTTTAGCTGGCAAGCAAGTTTGCAAGGGTAGCCCCATCAGTGTTGATTAACACTTTCCGTTGTTATACCTGTCCAGAGTTGGAGCATTTAAGAACCGACAATTAGTTTGGCTGGTGGTATAAGCATGTTCATGTATACTGGTCTGCTTGGTTTTGGTACAAACCCCACAAGCCTGCATACTAATACAGAATGTGTCTTCAAAAGAGATAGAAGTATAGAACCATATACGTGCGTGCCACCCAATTTTGAGGTTTGATAGGATACAAAATTGTATCAGCAAAAATAGTTAAAAATAGAAATTTTGGCTTAAATCACTCTGCCTATTAAAAAAAATACAAATGATTAAGAATGCTATTTGGGTCAAAAATATTAAAATTTTTTTTTGGCTATTTTGACTGTAAAAATATTATTATCCAAGAATTTATGTCCAATTTTTAATCCGTTTAATTAAAACCATTTACTTTCAAATTATTTATCATCAGCACTTTTTCTCCATATATTCAAATAACTAATTTAAAACAGAGAGAATAAAACGTTAAAGGCCATTGTGATGACCACCCTTCAGTTCGATGAATTTGAGGGTTTCACAGACAACAGTTAACAATAATTGATGAAAGGGATAAAAAGTTCCCAACCAGAATGAGGAGCTTTTTTGGCCATAGCAGATAGAGAGTATTCCTTTAGGCTTTGTTTGTGAGTTAGGAGGGGAAGGAAGGTGGAGATTATGGAAGGAAAGGAAGGGAGAGGGGAAGAAGAGACTTGGAGACAAGATCTTCCTTTTATTTGGGAGTTTGATAATCTTCCAAGTTGGAGGAACTAAAAATTGGGGAGTTTAAAGGATTTTGGAGGATTTTAAAATTCTCTCAAACACCTTCCCTCCCTCCCAATATAACTCCCAAACACATTTACATTCTTCAAAATCTCTCCTTGCCCTCCCCTCTCCTCCAAACCCAAACTCGCAAACACACCCTTAGAGAAGTCTCCAGTTACAACTAGACTAGCCAACTAGTGTGCCAACCTATTTAATGTTTGTCCAAAAAATTTAAATAAAAAACATAAATTAAATGCTTGATAATAACTAATATAATGTCATTAATTACTTAGATAATTATAATTATTATTTGGTTTAGTTCTGATATTACTTTAATTGATATTACTCTAATACCTTTACTTGATATGTGTAAATCCTTTTATTTGTGATTCACTATATTTGGTATGTTTAATACCTTTTATTTGGTATGTGTAATGTAACACCCCAATTTTCATTAAGTCCTAATCAAGGGAAATTAAGGGTAATTGACCTTGGTTAGAATTTAATTAAGTTTAGGTGGATAAGTTTCTTCTAACAAATCATTACGTGTTATGTGATCTAAGTGTATGTATGTGTGTTATACGATTTATGTGTGTTCATGATCATTGCCGAATTGATTCAAATTAAAACTAGGTAACTTGTAGTGTAGTGGAAACCTAGGTCATTTTCCCAAGGAATTCAATCAATGAATTGTGATTATGTGGAGTTAGGTTTGGGGATTTTAGCATTAAATTTCAGAAATAAGCAAATTCAATTAGGCTTTTTATCAAATAGGTAGAACACTAGCTCAAAGAATTCGAATTATAAAATCTATATCATTGATTCATTATCCTTTCAATGATCCTTTCAAGAATTGCAATTGAATTATAAATCTAATTTCAAATCTGAAATCAAATCTACTTTCTTATGAAAATCTTCATACATTCATCTTAATACACTTGAATTAGATCTGAAATCTCAAAACCTAACTCAAGATATAAAGATTGAAGCTCTACAATTCAATTTCCTAAATCAGAAATCTCTAGACTTAGGTATTCTCTCAACTTAAAAATATTGATCAATAATTCAGAAATCTCTAGAATTATCAATCAATTGGATTCATAATTCAAGAATTAGAAAATCTTCATAATCCTTTAATCATGAATCAAGAAGAGGTGAGATGAGAGAATTCAAATTTCTTGAATGAATCATGAAAGAAATACCTCAAAATCACATTGCAAATCTCAATACCTTTTATAATCCTCCATCCTCAAGCTAGCTATGAGTTTAGTTCTCCATGATCATGGAGAACTCAGCAACTAAGGAGAAAGGGAGAAGAGAAAAACCTAGAGAGAAAACTAGAGAGAATTCTAATTCCTAAAATCTGAAAAATGTAAAAAATGAAATAAAGTGTTCCCTCCAAATCTGATGTAGGACTTAAATAGACATAAAAGAAGGTGGAAATGTCTAAAAAGCCCATACATTAAACAATTACAACACATAAGGCAAGGGTACAATGGACAATGCACAAAATTGTGACACTTAAGGCAACTCAGCAAAACTAAGTTTCTGCCCGAAATATTGCAGCCAATTTCTGAAGCCTCTAATTGATGATTTTGCCCTCGAGCCCCGAAGCAAAGTTGGGGCTCTATGTCTCAGCTTTCCATAGCCACCAAGATCATCCAATTCCAGTGAGTATAGCTCGAGATATAGGCAAAATACTGAGTGCTGCTCCAGATTGCTGTCACATTTGCTGCAGCAACTTTGAGTCAACTTTTGAGCTTCTTATAGGCTTCAATTGATTTCGAGCTCTGAAGATGGAATGAAGCCTTGTGTCTTAGCTTTACAATGGAACTAAAATGGAGTGATTCGAACATCTGTAGCTCCAGCTATGGCTTCTGCAACACTTGCTGCCCAGGATTGCTGTCCAGAATTCTGCAGCAAGATTGACTCAACTTGAAGCTCCAATTTGGAATCCGTAGAGTCTGAATCAGCTTTCGAGTTCTTCATCAAAGTTGTATATCTGTGTCTAAGCTTTCGAAAAAGACAAAGAACAAAAAATTCCAATTTCTATAACTCAAGTTATAAGCAAATTACAGAATAGTGTCACAAAGCACAAAATGCTGGAAAAATGCACAAAGTTCCAATTAAGTACCAAATGCCTAATATGATGCAAAAGTAGCTCATTCATCTCAAAAGTGGTCAAATTACATGCTTACAAAAGGGAATTAATCAATACAAATTATGCTATATCAAATTCCCCCACACTTAGCCCTTGCATGTCCTCATGCAAGACTAAGAATGAAAAGCTAACCACCTAATGAGAAAGAGGGAAATCAAGAGGTGCTACTTGAATTTCAATGAATGATCCAAAAGTGTTTTGGCTCAAGACCAAGAAAGAAAGTAAAGTGGTAAGAGTTTCCAACAACCAAGCATTCCAATATCAAGGGGGCACAACACACAAGCCAAGCAAAATCCCTTAAAATGCATAGATGAAATGTGTGGACCTCAATGGATGTGTATGCTCTCAACTCACTATTATAGTGGACTTGTCTTCCTCTCAACTCTCTTGTTAGACCAAGCATTCAACGTAGGTTTGCCAAACCTCTAAATCTCCACTACTAGCATTCAATGCACCCAAGAATCAAGAGGTCTTTGTTTTGGTTGTAATGAGGCCAAGGTGAAGGTGTGAAATGTATGGATAAGTGAGCTAAGGACCTAAGGAAATAAGACTAGCATTGGTTAGCATGACTTGGTCACAATTAAACACAAGGGGGAATTCAACCCAAACACAATGCAAGACTTGGATTTCACTTTTTGTAACCAAGCACACAAAAGCACAAGAGCTTTGCTCCTTTTTTTTTTTTAAACATTTTTCACATTTAAAACATTAGGTCTTTGACCTTTAATTTCTCTTTTTTTTTTTTTACTTTGCTTTTGCTTTTGTGTGCTTTTCTTTCTTTATTTCCTTTTTTTTCACATACAACAATCCACACATAAAATCCACATATACAATCCAACAATGACAACATAGTCCAATCCACAAACCAAGATGTCCTTCCCCCACACTTAGAAGTTTGACTTCCATGGCAAACCCCCACACTTAGACTCAAGCATGCAAGATGATAAAACCAATGCTACTTCACTTTCCAAAGGTAGGGTGTAAAATGGTTTTTCACTTTTTTGGCTTATGATGAGCTAAGATGAAAGAATGAGATATATGGCTCAAAGGGGCTTGCAAGGGCAATGTATAGGGTAGGCAATATAGTCGTGGACTCAAGAAGAAAAGTGCCTCCATCACACTCAAGAATGCATATGAAAATGTAACCTCAATGAAGAGTCAAGGCAAACCCTAGAATGACAAAGTCCACAAGAGATGCACACAACAAGAATGACATGGCATGTAATGTGGCCACCCAATATAAGGCCCAAAACTCGCAAGGTGAATGTCCAAAGACAAATCATCTATACACAATAAGATCAATCACCAAGCAAGTATCAAGAAGAACAAAGTGAAATGCAATCATGTCGGAACTCTAACCACGTAAGAAAATGATGCAAGTCTCAAGCACAACACTTCCAATTCAATCAAGAAAGACAATTAACAACCTAAGCAAGCAACCTAACTAATGACTAGCATGAAATCTACAATGCAACAAACAACCTACTCAACTAACTAGCTACTCATGCTTTATTCAATTTAAATGCAAAAACAAAAAGAAAAAGGGAAAATAGAAACTCCCCTATGGTGGCTTGTGCTTGAACTCGTTTGGGAGCCTCCACCTAAGTGTATGGTCCAGTCCTCCACCGGGCTCCCACACTATGCGAACAAATGCAGCAAGCCAGAACATATTTTTTCTTTTAGAATCCTGCGTCTCAATCCTGATAAAATCCTCAGCTTGATCTGCAACAAAAGGAGAGACAACAGGAATGCAATGCAAAATGCAAGGTGAGACTATAAAGTCAAAAACAAGAAAGTAAGGAGAATCTATCCTAGAAAAATCTACAGAACTATGAACAAAAGAAAAAGATGAAAAGTCAGTAACAATAGAATCAGAAATAATAGAATAAGAAATAATAGAGTCAGAAGTAATAGAATCAGAAGAAAATGATGTAATAGGTACATCAGCCATCACAGATTCCACAGTGCTGGACACATCAGAATGCATAAGAGTATCAGTGGAATGCACATCCAAAATCTCATCACATGCAGCACACAAATTAGTCCCATCACAATCCTTGCACACAAAGCCTGCATCCATATCAGAGAAACTGGAGAGCTCAATCATCCAATCTTCTTGCAAATCAGTCGATGCAGAATCTGCAACATGTGTGTCAGCACCTGCAACAAGAGACACAAGAGAGGATTCTGCTGCAAGAAAAGCATCAGTAGCCACTACTGATTCAGAAAGTGAACCAGTATCATGAGGTAAATCAACATGAATATCATGCACAACAGAGTCAGAATGTACATTAGAATGTATAACAAAATGAGTCTCAGAATGTACATCAGAATGCATCTCAGAATCAGAAGTAATAGAATACATGAAAGGATGCATATCAGAATGAGAAATCTCAGAATGCATATCAGAATGAGAAATCTCACAATGCATATAAGAATGAGAGATCTCATAATCATCAACATCAGACTCAATATCAATAGAATCAAGATATTCATCCTCAGCATGTACCTCATCCAACAATGTATGCATGACATCTATGTCTGATCCTTGAGCTTGCAACTCTCCAACTGTTGTAGCTATCTGTTCAGTTTGTGTTTGCAAATTCTGAAAAGTGGCTTCTATTCCTTGCTGGAACTGTTCTAATCTTTGCTGGAATTGAATGTTGTTAATTTCCATTTGCTTTACCAAATCTGCCAAAGATGGCTCAGGTGGGGGAGCAATTTCCTGGATGATGGATGACCCAAAATCATATGTCAGATTTGGATGATCTCCCCAACCAGGATTGTATGTTTGGGAATATGGAGTGTAATCCTGCTGCTGCTGGAAGGACCAACCAGGAAACACACTAGCCACTAACTCACTCTCTTGAAATGTGGGGCACTGATCTGTTGAATGATCAACCATGGAGCAAATGTCACAAATGGTGGATGCCATATTTGCAAGGGCTAGCTGTCTCACCAAGCTAGTCAACTCATCAATCTTATGCTCCATCCTTTGGCTTGCCTCTGAATACTGAACATCATTTACACTTCTGCAACTTGTTGCTCTAGTACCAAACTGCTGAGAGACAGCATCCAATTTAGGATAGCTGCATCACAATTCCCTCAAAGTCTTCTCTGCCATATTACCTAGATCTGCATCATAATTTTGATTACAAGAAACAACACTAGAACAAAGGTTAGGTTAGGAGTAGAATCGATAATAGCACCGAATGACAATCTCCTCCTAGCACTAATCAACTTACGAGTCTTATCAATCTCTGGATCAAAAGCAACTAATCCAAGATCAATATGTGGTCTAGTAATCATGCATGATGCAAAAATAGACAAAGTAGCATATGATGACTTGTACAACAAGTAACACACAATTTAACACAAAAAATGCTTAAAATAAATGCATCTCAGCATTTTTGCAGATTCTGCCCAAGACATTGCAGCATGATTTTGAGCTCCTTAATGGCCTTAAATGATTTCGAGATTTGAAGATGAAATGTAGCCTTATGTCTTATCTTTCAAATGCCACTGAAATCAGGAGAATCCGACCTTTGTAGCTCCAATTATGACCTCTGCAACACTGTCTGGTCAGGAATTGCTGTCCAGAATTCTGCAGCAAGATTGACTCAACTTGAAGCTCCAAAATTATGGTATATCAGTTCATCACGTGCTATATGATTTATGTGTATGAATATGTGTATTCATTATATGTTATGTGAATTAAGTGTTATATGTTATTTATTTATTTTATTTTCTTTTCTTTATGTGTCTATATGTGTATTTTTAATTTATGTTTAAATATTAGAAAAGTTATATGAGCATTATAGTATTATTTGGGACGTTTTAGAGTGTTTTAGTAATTTTTAAGTGACGGTGGGTTCCACGGTGACTCTTGACCTAGCCACTCCATATATAAACACTAGTAACCCTCTACACTTCAGAAAAACACTCTTCTCCTTCTTCTGAGCTGCCATAGTCATTTTTCTCTCAAGAGCTCCCTATTCATAAATAAACTCATTTTTCTCCAAACCACGAAACACCCATCAAACCTTACCCAATCCAGAAAATAAACTCATATTCATAATCTTCTCATCAAGTCGGAGCTTTCTATCGATTCCATTTTTCCGTTAAGAGTCTCCAGCATCACCGGAACTGTTCGTGGGGCTAGAGAGGGAGGTTTCCAACGAGAGCAACGTCGGGAAAGGGTTTCTCTTTGCATATTTCATGATTGTCTTCAAGAGGTAGGGGTTTAGGCATTATATTTTCGTGCATATTGATGATGATTTTATGAAATTGATATTATGGTCATTTTTCCCATTAGGGTTCATGAAAGGGTTACTTTTTGTGAAATTATTTCAAAGAGAAAACGTTTTTACCGATTAAAAGTGTTCCCATAAGTTAAAGATGTGTTTGAGGAAAGTTTTTCATCAATTGCATGTTCAAAAATGGCTTTTTGGAAGAAACACTATTGAAAATCGCGAAGTTCTGCGAACAGGATGACGCATGACCGCCCAAGCGGCCACAGACCGCCCCAGCGGTGGCGCCGTCAGGCTACGGCCGCCCCAGCAGCTGATAGCCGCTCTAGCGGCACAATTTTGGTGTAAGGCCGCCCCAGCGGTCAGGCACCGCCCCGCGTGGTGTGACTCTGCGCGCGGGCCGCTCCAGCGGTCGTGGACCGTCCAGCGCTGGTCCTGTGCTGTTTCTCACTCCTTTTACAAAAATTGACATGTTTTGACCTTTTTATGCTCCCTAATGCGTTATACGATTTGTATATTGAAATGTATAATTATTGTATGGAATATATATATGTTGTACTGAGTATATGTATTGCTTTTATGATGAGTTAAATTGCTTATGTGATTATATGATGTATATAATGATTAATGATGAGATGTATATGATGAATGATTATATGACGTATATGATGTAATGCTCTGAATGAATTAACTCTGTCACTCGGTAAAAGTTAAAAGACATTCTGAAAGATCTCTTTTAACTCTGAAAGATTTTTAATAATTAAAAGACGTTCTGAAACATATCTGATACTCTGAAAGATTAAAATACCCTGTAGCCTTCAGCTTGTGATGAGTGTTGTAGGGAGGGGTGGCATCATCGGCTGCAACTCCTTCACTTGAGGAAGGTAAACTGTACCCCCTCTTCCCCGTATGTTTAGGATGAGCTCATGCCTAGGGGCCGGATTGTAGGAGTAAGGATGGGAGGGAGGTTTTGCCATGATTGATAGATTCAAAGTAAAAGTTAATGACAAGATACTCTGAAAGAAAGCTCTGGTATATGTTCTGTTATGTTATGTTTTCCCTGATTGTGATAGGAGCACATAGTACACTACACAGAGACCTTTAATCATGGTATGTTATATGTATTAAGTAAAATGAACAAGACGCACTTAGGTAAGACGTTCCGGGGAAAGATTGTTTTTAACTTATATCTGAATTGTACTCATTCATATTTCACTTATTTTATAATTAAACTCGGAGCGGCTTCCTCTATTGAGTCACTTCCCAGTGCTCACCCTATGTTTTTCCCACCTTTTAGAGGAGCAGACAGAGCAGGATGTCGGAGCACACGAGGAGCCGTGCAGACTTAGTTTATGATATAGTTCCTTAGATATCAGAGACATGTTTTATTTCCTTATCAGATGTTATGATTTTTATGCTTCCGCTACGTCTATTCATTTATTATGTTTCCTGAGTCCGACCTTTGTTAGCCGGAAGCTATTTATTTACTCGTATTTATGGTGGAGTCTCATAGGTCATAGTTTTTGGCTTATGGGGTGAGACCTAGTATTTATTTAATGTTTGTTACTTAATGAGAGTTATCTATATGATGAGGTATTTTCAGTAGATGTTTGTATCGCTTATATTATCACTTATCATATGCGCAAAGCCCTATTTTCTATTCCGCGAATGTTTATGAAAAATCTACTCCCGCTTATTTTCCGCGTATTATATTTTAAATATAAAGATAAAACATGATAACAGGAGGTAACCCCTTATGAAATAGCCTAAAATGTCTTAAGCGTTAAAGGCTATCTAGTAGGCTGTTACATGTAATATATTTTATTTGGTATATGTAATACCTTTTAGTTGGTATGTGTAATATCCGTTATTTTTGTATGTGTAATACCCTTTTATTTGATATGTATAATACCCTTTATTTGGTATGTATAGTATCCTTTATTTGATATGTGTAATTGTTTGGTACGTGCAATAATATTTATTTTGGTATGTGTATTATTCTTTATATAATATGTGTAATTCCATTTATTTAGTATGTGTAATATGAGTTGATGTTTTTCGAAAGTGAAAATTCATTTTTCCAGATTTGATAGGATATGTGCATTGATTTTGTGAATCATGAAAATTGTGAGAGTAACTTTGTTAATTTGAATGAGTTTTTTTTTAGAAAATTTAAATGATGAATTGTATAATAAATATTGTTTGGCAAAAATATCATTTTGGTCCTGTAACTTTTACCCAATTTTGATTTTGGTCCGGTATCTTTTATTTTTTTTTATTTTGGTCCTGTAACTTTGCAAACGTCAACTATTTTGGTCCTCTGTCTAAACTCCGTTAGTGAGGTGCTGATGTGGCACTAACGGTGCTGACGTGGATGCCACTTGGCACTGACATGGATGCCACGTGGTGGTGACATGGACGCCACGTGGCGCTGACATGGAAACAGGACCAAATTCACCTTGTTGAAAAAAGAAACATGACCAAATTCAAAATCGGATAAAAGTTACAGGACCAAATTCAACTAACTAAAAAAGAAAGAGGACCAAAATGAGTTTACTAAAAAATAAAATAGGACCTACATAAAATTGGATGTAACAAATAATCTGTCTAATCTAGACAATATATAGTGTTATTCAAATGTGCTTTTAATTTGTTTGAAACACATAATTTGCTTAATTGCTATAATAATACTAATAATAAGTTCAACAAAAGTTATCTAAGATTTGATCACATCTGAAAATTAACTAGTGTGCACATAAACATTAACTAATTACATTCAAAAAATTATTAATAAGTTCATATATAACAACAAGTGTGCAAGCTAAAACCATATTGGAAGTACTTGTATTTAACTTTTTTTTTATCTCATATTGGGGTACTCGTATTATATTTGCACACTATTTAGCTTTATTTTGCACTCTTTGTGCTATCATGTATGAACTTATTAGTAACTTTTTGGATGTATTTAGTTGATATTCATACTTCATGTGCACAATATTCAATTTTTTATTTTTTATTTTTTGATGTAGTCACATTATGAATAGATATTGTTATAGCAATTAAGTAAATTATGTGTTTCAAACAAATTAAAAACACGTTTGAGTAACATTATATATTATCTAGATTAGACAAGTTATTTGTTACATCAATTTTACGTAGGTCCTCTTTCATTTTTTTATTAAGCTCAATTTGGTCCCTTTTCCTTTTTAGTTTTTTGATTTTGGTCCTCTAACTTTTATCCAATTTTGAATTTGGTCCTGTTTCTTTTTCTAGGAAGGTGAATTTGGTCTTGTTTCCATGCCAGCGCCACGTGGCGTCCATGTCAGCACCACATGGCGTCCATGTCAGTGCCACGTGGCGTCCACGTCAGCACCGTTAGTGCCACATCAGCACCTTACTAACAGAGTTTAGACGGAGGACCAAAATAGTTGATGTTTGCAAAGTTACAGGACCAAAATCAAAAAAATAAAAGATACCGGACCAAAATCAAAATCGAGTAAAAGTTACAGGACCAAAATGATATTTTTGCCAATATTGTTTATTGTATCACATTAATTGCGCATTCTATATATATAACCCGTATTGATTAATTAGTTACTTCGTTGGCTATCTCGGTTGTACGTGTAGCATTACTGAAAAGTTCCCAACCAGAATGAGGAGCTTTTTTGGCCATAGCAGGTAGAGAGTATTCCTTTAGAGCAACTCCAGCGATGACTTATCAGCAAGATTCTGAAAACCGAACCGGACGAGGGAGAGGTTAAGAGGTTTAGAGGTTTAACCGGTTCGACCGGAAGTTCAACCGGATATAATAAAATATGTATAAAATATATATTTATCTAAAAATATATAATATAATGAATTATATGCTATAGAAAAATTAAAGTGCATGAAAAATATTAATAAAAGTGGAAATATATAGCATTTGATAAATTTAGAGATTTAATAGTCCTTAATTTTAATAATTAAAGTGTATTATATATTAAATTTTATTATAAAATAGTTATTAAATTTTGAAAAATTAAAATTTTTATATTAATTAACCGGTTCAACCGATTTTTATCCGGTTTTCCCGATTTTGATCAGTTTTTGACCGATTTTCATAATCCCGATTTTTAAGGCCCATTTGGACCGGACAGGGGTCCGGTTCAACCGATCGGACTGGTCGGCCTAGTCCGGTTTTCAGAACAATGCTTATTAGGGTTCCTTGGCCCATTGAAAAAAGAGAAATGATAAATTTAGAGAGTTTCACCACATTGAAGTTAAAATAGATGAGTCCTTTCTCCATGGAAAAATCCTTACAAGGTCAGATAAATAAATAATAATATTATTTTAAATACAATCTATTAATATTTATTATTTTAAATATAATATATTAATATTAATATTTATTATTTCAAATATATGTTAGATTAAAGGTGAAATTGAATTTGAGTCTCATCATTTAGTGTTTGTTGAGTGTCTCATGACACAAAGTGAAACACACCTACTTGTAACTAATTTTTTTGGAATAGATATGTCCATCATAAAGTTTGACACTCCTAACCATAAATATAAGACACTGAGCTTATTGTGTATTTTTTCCTTATTTACCCTTATATTTTTTAAAAATTACAACATACCAAACACAATACATATATACTTACACTAATGTTTGTGCGCATTTTTATCTCAGTGTCCAGAAAAATTCTTCAATGGTCATGGGCTATCACGTAAGATTATGATCTAACCATTCAAATAATGCCATATCTTCAAATGACTGACCATTAACCTTTAAGAACCTAACTATGGTTAACTTAATTTTTTTGGAGTTTAATTAATTATATAAAAATAAAAAAGAGTAGGATACGCCAACTAAACAAGATAATTAATCCTACTAGGTGATTGTTCCCTTCTATTTGTGTTTATACCTTACAATTTACAATGAATTTTACTCAAAAATTTTAAAAAGTAAATAATTATTTTAATTTAAATATTTTAAAGTTTTCTCGTGTGTTGGTGAGATGTGAGTCTCGAGACACATGGATCCATCTCTGAACTCGGACCTCGATCGCCTCCTAGGCCCGAGTTGAGGGCAATGTTCACACCCCATGTAAGAAAGCCCAAATTGATGGCCCAATCTAGTATTAAAAGTCAGTACAAAAGCCTAAAGGTGAGACCTAGTTCGGGACTCGATGAGCCCATTTTAGAAGGGAACCGATTTGGGCCAAAATCCAGTAAATGGCCCAATGGTACAATGGGCTAGAATTCGGGTTCGGAACGGGTCAGTGAACCCGACCCAAGATGGATAAAACTTGACAGAGCGTTTAGGGCGGGGAATCCAGTAGAAGTGGATGACAATGCCGTAATTCCCAAAGCCCCAACGGATACTACGTGGATAAGAGCACGCTGTAAGAGCCAGAATGGCCGTTAACCGAGTAGTTTGGAGGCGGTTACCGCGGTTCCATCCGCATCCCACTCTATAAATAGGGGTGTCATTCTCATTATCAGGTACACTTTCAGTTAAGTTCTAATAGCTAGTGCACACTATGACTCAAGTTTTGGAGTCCTTGCAGGAAGTCACCCCCACCTTGGAGAGGAGCGATGCATGGAGTTCAGATATCGTAAGCAAGTTCCACGCCAAAGTAAGGTACGGAACAACATTCCTTCGTATATGTGTTCTTTTCCATGAGGTTCAGTGATAGCCCTTCAAAGCTTGAGTTTCGTTTCCGAGTCAGTACTCTTGGAAGGGTACTGTTGGGTGTATGGTTGGTATACGGATCCTTCCCAATACGTGTAGGAGGGCTTAACGTAGAGGCCGACTGATGGTCCTAGATATGATAGAGTTCAACTATAATGGGTATGGATTGGCTTTTAGCCTAGTACGTCGATGTAGCTTGCCGTGGGAAGATGATGACTTTTGAAGTGCCACAAACAAAGCTAGTAGTGTTCCACAATAGCAGCTGCGTGTCCGTGGATACGCTGGTATCTTCCATGGATGCCCTACACATGTTAAGTAGGGGACATGGTGGTTTTTTGTTTGTGGTAAGGGAGGTGACAATAGAGACCAGTAGTTCCACATAGATGCCAATGGTTCGTGAATTCCTTGATGTTTTGTCCGACGATCTGTCGGGGAAGCTCCTAGTAGGGAGATAGATTTTGGTATAGACCTAGAGCAGGGTGTAAAGCCAATTTTTATACCTCAATAGCGTATGGCCCCAACTGAGCTGCATGAACTACAAAGCCAATTACAAGAGTTTCTAGACAAGGGGTTCATCAGGCCTAGCTCTTTGTCGTGGGGTGCTCCAGTCCTCTTCCTAAAGATAAAGGAGCAGTGTGCTTCTCGAAGATGGAATTGAGGTCGGGATACCATCAACTACAGACCAAGGAGGAAGATGTTTCCAAGATAGCATTTCAAACAAGTTAGTGGTATCCTTCGGATTGACAAACACTCCAACCACTTTCATGGACTTGATGAATAAGGTGTTCTGACCGTTCTTGGATCACTTTGTGATCATGTTCGTAGATGATATTATGGTGTACAAAAAGAGCAAGGAGGAACATGAGGAGCATATGAGGATGGTGCTGCAGACATTGAGGGAGCATCAACTGTATGCTAAGCTTTCCAAGTGTGAGTTCTAGTTAGAGGAAGTAGCATTCTTGGGACACATGGCGTCTGTTAGTGTAACAACCCTATTTTGGTTTTGAAGATAACAAAATTAATGAAAATATTCTTGTTATACTTGATGTATTATCTTTGGAAGTTCTATCTAATGTATAAGTCTTCAGAAGCATAAAAAATAGTTTCAGAAGCTTATTTGTAATGATGTAAATAACATCAGAAGCTTGGATGTATCTTTCTATATTAGATCTTTTTGTTCTGTAATAGATGATCATGTAATCTAGGTTGGTTAAATGTAATTAGACTAGATTAGATGATCTATGAGATTAGATCTTTTGTTATATGTATTGTAAAATACATCATAAGAATATAAAAGTACAACAGAAGCCTGGTTGAGTACATCAGAAGCTTGACCAGATATATCAGAAGCATATTGGGCGCATAAGAAGTATGTAGTATACATCAGAAGTATGCAGTATACATCAAAAGCATGCAGTATACATCAAAAGCATGCAGTATACATCAAAAGCATGAAGTATACATCCGAAGCATGCAGAACACATCAGATGCATGCAATATTTGTTTCAGAAGATAAAATAATACATCAGAAGGGTGATTTCAATATTTAGAAGCACATCAAAAGTATGGAAGTAGTTTCAGAAGGATAAATACAGAACTTCAGAAGCTTAAGATTATTCTGTTTAGAAGTTTTGTTGTTTTATTAGATCACATGTGTAATTAAAGGTATAAACTCTAGTATTACAACTGACACTCACACTTGTAAAATCATGTCTATATAAGAGATGGTTCTCTATTGTAATAGGAGACATAAAAAACATACATAGAGATACATAGACATGAGAAATCAGAAAGAGAAGAATTGAAAAGTGAAAAAAACAGAAGAGAGAAAAAGATCAGACGCGAGAAAAAGAAAGAGTGAACAATGCAGAAAAAAGTTCTGAAAAGAAAAGTCTGAAGAAAAACAATGAGAAAGAAATGAAAATGCACTTAGAAAAGTGAGAGAAAAGAAAAGAGAGAATAACATTTACATGAGAAATCAGAAACTCAAAGTTGAAGATTGTGATCATAAGAGAATTGCTGTGAAGTGTAACCCCCTACTAGATAGCCCTTAATGCTTAAGTCATTTTAGGCTATTTCATAAGGGTCACCTTCTGTTATCATGTCTTATTCTTTACTTTAAAATATATATACGCGGAAAATAGGCGGAAGTAAAATTTTCTCAATTTGTTTACGATATAAAAATAAGGGCTTTGCGGAATATATAATCGATAAATAAACAAAGCCATGCCAAGATATAAACTGAATAGTCTATCAAATAAATAACTCCCAACAATCAATGAACATAAAAGTAATAAATATTAGGCTTTATCCCATAAGCCATAGACAATGACTTATGAGACTCCACCATAAATACATGTCAAATAAATAGCTGCCGGCTAACATAGGTCCGGACTTAAAACAAATAACACAAACAACTGAAATGAATCCATAACTGAAATGCAAATCAATGTATATAGCTCTATAAAGCGGAAGACTGAAAATAAACTATGGCTGGGCCTGCTCCTCGCTAGCTCCATGGTCCTGCTCTGTCTGCTCCTCTATAATAATATGGGGGAAAAACATAGGGTGAGCACTGGGAAGTGACTCAGTAGAGGAAGTCGCCCCGGGTTTAATTAAGAAATAGGTGGAATATGAATGCATTCAATTCAGATATTAGTTTAAAAAGAAGTCTTTTCCCGAACGTCTTACCTAAGTGCGTCTTGTCCATTTTAGTTAAACAGTCAATATGGCATAAATAAATAACATCTTGGTGTATTGTACTAGTGCCCTTACACATATACAATGGATAACTCATAAAATAACATAATGCATTTAGCCAAACAACTTTATCTTGCATTAATCTTTGGCACTGCCCGCCCTCCTGTACTCCTCCGCATCACCGGCCCCTAGGCATGAGCTCATCCTATACTATGGGGAGAGGGAGTACCGTCTTCTTCTACCAATGAGGCTATTCACCAAGGTTGTCATCCCTTGATTTACAACCCCATCAGTATCCAAAGATGGGAGTGTTTTATTATAACTGTAACTTTGTCTTTGCGTCCCTTTTGACGTCTTTTCCGTTATTAATGTCTTACAGGGTATATATACATATATAGCATCAATACATCACAAAACAACACGTAAACATACATAATAAACCATGCCAACATATATGAATTATGCACAAATCGTATATAACACTCATATGGGTCGTAGAACGCATTAGGGTAGACAAAAGGGTTAAAACAGTTAATTTTCGTAAAAATCTGCAGTGTTGTAATCGATTATATCGGGAATGTAATCGATTACTGTAATTGATTACAGAGACCCTGTAATCGATTACCAGAGTGCCCTGTTTGCTCGCGATTGAAAATTCTCAGCTCGTAATCGATTACGAACGTGAGAAATCGGATTCTAGGGTTTCAAAAACACAATTTTTCTAAGCCAATGGCTAAAACTCAGATCTAGAATCACCCCAATCGGTAGAAAACACAGACAATAAAGAATCAATCGGTGGAATAAGTTTGAAAACACTTTTACATCCATAAAACACTTCCTTTTTGAAATTCAATCGGTAAAAGTAACCCTTTTATGAACCATAATGGGAAAAACGAACATCAAGAATAATAACAACAAACACTCATCATTATGCATAAAAATACAGTGAATATTGAATGTCTAGAACCCCTACCTCTCGTAGACCTCCTATGCTATGCGTAGAGACACCCCTTTCCTTCTCACTTTCCCTCTAGCCCCACGAACGGTACAAGAATGACTTCTTTCAAAAATGGAAACGGTAGAAGTGTTCTATTTGGAGAGAGGATTAAGAATATATGGTTTGTTTTGTGGTTGGATGAGAGTTGATATGGATTTGGGGTTGTGGAAGGGTTATGGTTTTTGAGTTTGAGAGAGAGAGAGAGAGAGTAGAATGGAGGCACAAGGATTGATGGAGGCTTCCAAGAGTGATTTGGAATGTTAAAATTAGGTTTTCTGAGTGGAGGCTAGGGTAGGTATTATATAGAGGTGTTGTGGGGCCCACTCTTGACCTAAAAACGCACTAAAAACTCTAAATGCGCAGTCTGTAATCGATTACACGAATCTGTAATCGATTACAGTCTGTAAAAATGCACAGATTCTTAAATTTGTGCAGTGTAATCGATTACCAGCCCGTGGTAATCGATTACTTGGTTGTAAAATTGCCCCAAAACACTTCTAAAACATCCCAATTCGTGCCATACTCATACATACAATTCAAACACATACAACACATAAAGGTTTATCAAGGAGAAACTTATCCACTCCAAGTCAATTAAATTTCTAACTAAGGTCAATTACTCTTAATTTCACTTAATTATAACTTAATAAAAGTCGGGGTGTTACATTTCTCCCTCCTAAAAAGAATTTCGTCTCGAAATTCGTACCTGTAAACATATGTGGAAACTGGCGACGCATCTCGTCCTGCAATTCCCAGGTGAAGTCTTCCAACCGACCTCCGCCCCAAGCCACTTTGACCAAAGGCTTTTCCTTACTTCTTAATCTCTTGACGCCGCGGTCAACGATCCTCATAAGGGGCAATTCAAACGTCAAATCATCCCTTAGTTGTACCTCTTCCGGCTCTAAGACATGGCTAGGATCGGAATAATACTTTCTCAACTGAGAGACGTGAAAGACATTATGCAAGTTTGAAAGATTGGGAGGTAAGGCCACTCGGTAAGCGATTGGCCCGACACGACTCAGAATTTCGAAAGGACCAAGGTACCTAGGGCTTAGCTTTCTAACTTTCATGGCTCTCCATATACCTGTCGTGGGGGTAACCCGCAAAAAGACATGCTCGCCTTCAGAAAACTCTAAGGGTCTCCTCCTTCGGTCTGCATAGCTCTTTTGGCAGCTTTGGGCCGCGAGCATCCTCTCTCTAATCCTCCTCATTTGCTCCGATGTCTCCCTTACAAGGTCGGGTCCTAACACACTTGCCTCACCGAGATCATGCCAACATAGGGGTGATCTACAGTTTCTTCCATATAAAGCCTCAAAAGGCGCCATCCCTATGCTTGCTTGGTAGCTGTTATTATAGGAAAACTCTATCAAGGGCAGTAACTTATCCCAACTTCCTTTTCCATCCAAAACACATGCCCTTAACATGTCCTCCAACTTCTGGATAGTTCTCTCCGACTGTCCATCCGTCTGAGGATGGTATGCCGTGCTCATACTCAACTCCGAGCCTAGAGCCTTCTGGAAAGCTCCCCAGAAGCGAGACGCGAATCTCAGATCACGATCCGAGACTATCGTCTTTGGCACACCATGCAACCTCACAACTTCCCTGACATAGATCTCCGCCAGCCTCTCCAAAGGGTAAGTCATCATGATCGCCTGAAAATAAACCGACTTGGTCAGTTGATCAACAATGACCCACACAGCATCGTGGCCCGCCTGCGTCCTTGGCAATCCTGACACGAAGTCCATGGATATGCTCTCCCACTTCCACTCGGGCACACTGAGCGGCTGTAGCAATCCTGACATTCTCTTGTGGTCCGCCTTCACCTTCTGACAAACCAAACACTTGCTGACCCACTCTGCAACATCCCTTTCCAGTCCCTGCCACCAGAACATCTTCCGTACGTCCTGATACATCTTATTCGTCCCAAGGTGAATGGTGAAATGGCTCTTATGAGCCTCCTCCAAGATCGCTCTTTGAAGGTCACCACTCGCAAGTACACATACACGCCCCTCAAATCTCCATAACCCATCTCCATCTTTCTGGAAGCCCTGCAATCTGCCCTCACTGACTGTCTTTAATATCTTTCCAAACTCCTCATCTTCCTGTTGGGCTCTACCTATCTCCCTCAAGAAATCACTGGATACCTGAAGATGGCTCACTCTAACGCTGGTGGGGGTAAAGGTCACTCCAAGGTCAAGGTTCCTAAACTCCTCTATGAGCTTTGCCTCTCTAACCATCATGTGAGCTACACTCACCGTCTTACGGCTCAAAGCATCAGCCACCACGTTCGCCTTTCCTGGATGATAGTTCAACTGAAAGTCATAGTCCTTTAGGAACTCCATCCACCTGCTTTGCCTCATGTTCAACTCCTTCTGATCAAACAAGTACCTTAGGCTCTTGTGATCAGAGAACACCTCAAACCTTACTCCATAGAGGTGATGCCTCCACATTTTCAAGGCAAACACTACTGCCGCCAGCTCCAAGTCATGAGTTGGGTAATTAAGCTCGTGTGGCTTCAACTGCCGTGAAGCATATGCCACAACCTTGCGATGCTGCATTAGCATGCAACCCATCCCCTTTCCTGAAGCATCACAGTAAACCTCGAAGGGTTCACTAGGGTCTGGTAGTGTAAGCACTGGAGTCGAGGTTAAGCGACTCTTTAACTCCACGAAACTCTCTTCACACTCCTCTGTCCACACAAAAGAAGCATTCCTCCTAGTAAGCTTCGTCAAGGGTAATGCAATCTGGGAGAAGTTGGAGATAAACCTACGGTAATAGCCTCCTAGGATCTCCGTTACCCTAGTAGGTCTCTCCCAGCCCATCACAGCCTCTATCTTACTAGGATCTATTGCTATGCCTCCTCTCGACACCACATGCCCCAAAAACTTAACCTCTTCCATCCAAAATTCGCACTTCGACAGCTTTGCGAACAACTTCTTTTCCTTCAGCACTTCCAGCACCACCTTCAAGTGGCTCTCATGCTCCTCCCGTGTCTTTGAATAGATCAGGATGTCATCAATAAAGATTCTATTCATGTAATCCATGAACACCACAGGAGCATTCGTCAGTCGAAAGGACATGACTGTGAACTCGTAGTGACCGTAACGAGTCCTGAAAGCCGTCTTCGGGATGTCCTCATCCCTCACCCGAATCTGATGGTATCCAGATCTCAGATCTATCTTTGAAAATACTTGTGCGCCTCTTAGCTGGTCCATCAAGTCATCGATCCTAGGCAGTGGGTACTTGTTCTTCATGGTCACTTTGTTCAGCTGCCTATAATCAATGCAAAAACGCATGCTTCCGTCCTTTTTCTTTACGAACAACACCGGCGCTCCCCAAGGTGAAACGCTAGGCCTCACGAACTTCTTCTCCAAGAGCTCCTCCAACTGCGTCTTTAACTCCGCTAACTCTCCGGGTGACATCCTATAGGGTGCTATGGATATGGGTCCTGTCCCGGGCATTAGATCTATGGCAAACTCAACTTCTCTAGCTGGGGAAAACTCAGGTATATCCTCAGGGAAAACCTCCGGGTAATCTCTCACTATGGCTAGCTCACTCAACACCTGACCCTTTTCGATTTCACTAGTGGCGAGAAACACGTAGGCATTGCTCATAACCCAACAACATTTTAACTTAATGGCACTAACATATAAGTCTACAGGGGTGACACATGCAGAAGGAATGGAAGGAAAAATAATAGACTTAGCATGGCAATCAAGCAAGACTCGATTGGCAGACAACCAATCCATGCCTAAGATAATGCCTAGACCAGACATGGGCAAACAAATGAGATCAAAGATGAATGACCTATCATCTATATGAAACCTACATTTCATGCAAACTAAGCATGTCCTAATGGGTGCAGCAGTAGGGGTAGATACTAATAGATCAAATGGTAGCTCTAACATATGCAATCCTAGGGTCCTAGCATGATCATGTAAAATGAATGAATGCGTGGCACCAGAATCATACAGTACAACTAAGGATTGTCCCAAAATAACACACTTACCCCTAATGAGATCATCATACCGATCTGCGCCCTCTGCTGTGACTGTGAACACGCGCCCCTGCTGTGACATCCTATATTTATATATATATATATATAAATATATATATATATACTTGAAGACTTCATCGGTCGTTATCTTCTTCACCGTGACTTTCATAATCTTCACTTTCATCTTCATCCTCGGATCCTTCCATTTCTTCACTTTCATCCTCACTCTCACTATTATGGGGTTCGCTTCGTACTGTATGTGATGGACTCTCAACAATATCAACTTCACCTGTATCAGATAAAAGGTTGGGAGGCATGGTACTGTCAGTAATCAACCTTTGTGGGAACTGGTCATCAACTTGATAAGCTTGGTCGTCGAAAACAGATTCGTTATCATATTCAACTCGCCCTCTTGGTTTTGTCCTTCTTACGACCCTCCATTTTGACTTACACTTTCCAGGGTAAGATAAGTAATACACTTGACGAGCATTTTGAGCAATGATAAAGGGATCAAAGCGCTGCTCTCGCCGTGTACTATTAATCTCAGTTATTTTGTACTAAGTGTGAGATCGAGTTCCAGTTGGGCGTTGTGGGTCATACCAATCACAATAGAATAACATAATTCTTTTAATTGGTAACCCAACATATTCAAACTCTAAGATCTCTTTAATTGTACCATACCAATCTCGTTCCCCTTCTCCAGCATCTCCTTTGACACAAACCCCACAATTATATGAGTTCCTCTCCCTTCCCCAATCTACAGTTTGGAATTTGAATCCATTCACATAGTATATTGACCAACTGTGCACTTTATTTTTTGGTCCCCAAGCTATATCTTGCAAAAATTGGTCAGTTACCCTATGTGAGGGATCTTGTACCTACGTATATTGTTCACAAAAACAAATGGTTTGTTACCCAAGGTGATGAAGAAAATTTCAATACATTTAAATGATTTATTACGGTCACTTACATAGCCCTTGAACCATGGCGGAAATTGTTGAAGAGAATCCTCCCCATGAATTTGTTCATAGTACCTGTCATTTATTAATAACACTAGATTAGATGAACTTTTATTTACATTGATTTAGAATTAGGTTGTAAAGATTGTTATTTTACCATCGATACGGTGCGACCTCGTCACAATTTAGCAACACGTGGAGGTGTGCGGAATTCCACTCCTCAACCGTCAACCAACGATCCATAGATTGACCAGTAGCTCGGCCTGGTTGATTGAAGACTGACAGAGGTGGGTACATTTCACTCTCTCCTTCGTCATCGTTGCGGGGAACCCTTGTTCTTCGAGACTGGACATTATCCTTGAAGTAATATGAGCAGAAATTTGATGTCTCTTTTGCCAAGTATGTCTGACAAATTGAACCCTCCACGTGTGCTCTGTTCTTCACAGTCCGCTTATAGACTCCCATTTCTCTTTCAAATGGGTACATCCACCTATATTGCACCGGCCCACAAACCCTCGCTTCATATGTCAGGTGAATTGGAAGATGTTCCATCGAGTTAAAGAATCCAGGCGGAAAAATCCTCTCTAATTTGCACAGAATCATGGTGATATTCGCCTCCATGGTGATAAGATCATCTACCTTGAGTGTTGTCGCACATAAGTCTCTGAAATATTCACTCAACTCCGTCAATGGCTTCCAAACATGGTCGGGCAGCTCCCTAAACATTATAGGAAGCAAGCTCTCCAGAAGGACATGGCAATCGTGACTCTTAAGGTCGACAAACTTACTTTGACCAAGGTTGACACATCTCCCCAAGTTAGTGGCATAACTCTCAGGCATTTTGAGCTCCGTCACCAATTTGCAAACTGATTCTCTCTAAGTCTTGGTTAATGAATATGACGCCTTCGGTTTACAAACACGTCCATCCCTTAGATCTTGCAAATTTAACTCGGGTCGTCTGCAGTACTCAGCCACATCCAATCTTGCCTTTATATTGTCTTTGGTCCGATCAGTATCCATGACTACGTGCATTATGTTGTCCCATACGTTCTTTTCTATGTGCATCACATCTAGACAATGACGGACCAATAGATCCTTCCAATATGGAAGCACCCAAAAAATGCTTTGTTTGGTCCAATTATGATCTCTCCCATACCCCTATGGTTTCACTTGCTGACAGACTTCTGTGATCTTGGGTATATATTTTACCTCCTCCCATAAATCTTCACCAGTAATTCTTACCGGTGGTGGATCTCTTTCGATTGTGTTCTTTTTAAAACCGTACCTGTTACGCCTATATGGATGATCATCTGGTAAAAATCTCCGGTGACAATCAAACCAAGAGTTCTTTCCTCCATACTTCAAGGTAAATGCCTTGGTGTCAGCCATGCAAACCGGGCACGCTAATTTTCCTTGTGTCATCCACCCAGACAACATCCCATATGCGGGGAAGCCGTTGATAGTCCACATTAATGTTGCTCTCATCAGAAAGTTTTGCTTGGAGGAAATATCGTACACCATAACACCCTCATTCGATAACTCAATCAACTCATCAATCAACGGTTGAAGGTACACATCAATTTTTGCTTTTGGGTTATTTGGACCGGGGATTATACATGTTAAGAACAAGTATGGGTCTTTCATACACATTTCAGGAGGTAGGTTATACGGTGTTATCACAACCGGCCAACAAGAGTAAGGCTCACCAAACTGTCTGTTGGGAGTAAATCCGTCAGAACACAAACCTAAGCGCACATTTCGAGGCTCCGAGGCAAATTCAGGATACATTTGATCAAAATGTCGCCATGCTTCCCCATGCGACGAATGAGTCATCACACCGTCAAACCTTTGATTATCAAAATGCCATCTCATGTGCGGAGCATAATTCATGGAGGCATACAATCGCTTTAGCATAGGTATAAGAGGCAAATAATGCATTCTTTTTTGAGGAACCTCCTTAGACCTATGACTGCCATGACGTTTGGGTTTATTCCTAGGTTTATCACAAAACTTGCATTGTGTAAGCTCTGAATCATCTTTGTAGTACAACATACACCCATTGACGCAACAATCAATCTTCACCTCGCACAATCCTAATTTACTTACCAACTTCTTAGCTTGATAAAAGTCTTTTGGGATACAATCTGGTTGAACACTAAGCTCACGTATCAAATCTGCCCACTGGTCAAATGAACTCTTACTGTGGTTACCCTCAGACTTAATACTAAGCATTCGAACCGCTAAGGATAGTTCTGAATGAACACAACCTTCCCATAAAGGTTGATGTGCAGCATCCAGTAGTCTGAAAAATTTTTGTGCATCTTGATTGGGGACTTCCTCAACCAGTTCAGGAATTCCTCTTCTCTCCGGGAAGTATCCGTCAAAAAACATCTGCTCGTAACAATTCAAATTTTCTTGCCATGCAACAGGATTACTACTTTCATCCACTCCCGATCCACCATGTTCCTCTACCGTAATTTCCTCCCCATGTTGGGTCCACACATAATAGTCTGCTTTAAAACCACGCTGTATAAGGTGAACCTTTACATTATCAATCTCTGAAAGTTTCCGACACCTACACTTGACACACAGACATCTTATCTTACCCTCTGCAATGTACTCTTTAGTTCTACATGCAACATCCATAAACGCATCGAGACCTCTAATGAACGATGGTTTAATTTCGCCTCTATTATGATGAAGCCTATCGTACATCCACGATCGATCCGCACGAGACATTATAGTGTGTTTTACAATGTAGCAACCTAATGCATTGTTGGAAATTTCATTAAACATATTTTACATTAATATCTCTTTATTATATAAGTTTTTATTAAACACATTTTGAGTATAAAAAAATTCAGTTAACCTAATTTCGACAGAGTGCACCTATATATAACCAATAACTCATCAATTGCTGGAGATAAGGATCGGTCTCAGTCAACGTGAACCTATAAATATCAATTGTCGGAGATAAGGACCGGTCTCAGTCAAAGTCATCTACCCTAAGGTTCTTAGCAACATATGTAATTTGAACATCAATATCATAACATATACCAATCATCTTATACAACAATCATATATCATTGTGAGATTGATTTATTTTATCAACATAGTTATCATCAAACATAACAATCAACAAATATCCATCATTTTGGTCAAGTTTTCCAAGAAATAACAATTCTTATTATACCAATATATATGTTGATTGATGAGGACCTAACACTTTTCCCGTCTCTTCGAGATTGGAACAAGTCTGATCACTGACTCAAACCAGGGACGCGACATGTTCCAATCACACAAGAGAAGGGAAATTGTGTATGCCCCTCTTCAGGTATACATACAAATTTTAATTGATCTTTGCTTAATTAATTGATCTAACTTTCTTAATTTTTCTCGTTGCTGATTGATGAAGACCTAACACTTTTCCCGTCTCTTCGAGATTGGAACAAGTCTGATCACTGGCTCAAACCAGGGACACGACATGTTCCAATCACACAAGAGACGGGAAATTGTGTATGCCCCCCTTCAGGTATACGTACAAATTTTAATTGATCTTTGCTTAATTAATTGATCTAACTTTCTTAATTTTTCTCGTTGCTGATTGATGAGGACCTAAAACTTTTCCCATCTCTTTGAGATTGGAACAAGTCTGATCACTGGCTCAAACCAGCGACGCGACCTGTTGGGAAATTGTGTATGCCTCTCTTCAGGTATACGTATAAATTTTAATTGATCTTTTCGTAATTAATTGATCTAACTTTCTTAATTTTTCTCGTTGCTGATTGATGAGGACCTAACACTTTTCTCGTCTCTTCGAGATTGGAACAAGTCTGATCAGTGGCTCAAACCAGCGACGCGACCTGTACCAGTCTCACAAGAGACGGGAAATTGTGTATGCCCCTCTTCAGGTATACGTACAAATTTTAATTTATCTTTGCTTAATTAATTGATCTAACTTTTTAAATTTTTCTCGTTGCTGTGATCTACTTATTTTACCAAAACTCACTCAATTATATGAAATTTATCAATTTTAATTTTAATTTATCAATGATGATTATGATGTACTAATGGGTGAGTTTTGAAACTTTCTCATCTTCTCACATTTCCCCTCCACTAAATCTCTTATTAATCATGTATTGTACTTTATGGAATATATTTTATGAAATTAGTTTACCAAAACTCACTCAATTATATTTTATCAAATAAAGATTTTTCAATTTTAATTTATCAAAATTTAATTTGATGCTAATTATCAATTTATCAATTTTAACTTAAAAATTTAACAAATTAAAAAATTAACAACACTTACCTTGACAGAGCGGTAAAGGCAGAGGCGGCAGTGGTGGTGGCGCAGCGAATCGCGGTTGGGCAGAGGAGGCGGCGGCGGGTTGGTTCGCGGCGGCTCTGTTCCGAAAAAAAAAGTAAAGGACAAATAGGTCCCTATCGATTTTTGTCATGAACATATAAGTCCCTAACCAAAATAAATAGTAAAATTGTCCCTAACCAATACAAATTTTAGACTCATTGGTCCCTCGGTTGTAGTGGTTAGGGACCTATGAGTCAAACGGTGAAAGTAACCGAGGGACCTATAAGTCTAACTTTTGTATTGGTTAGGGACAATTTTACTATTTATTTTGGTTAGGGACCTATGTGTCCACGATAAAAATCGATAGGGACCAATTTGTCCTTTACTAAAAAAAAATAAAAACATATACCAAACAAAAAAAACCAATTGGTTAGAAATGTAGGTCTACTCACCGTGAGCAAGATGGTGGTTTCCTTTTTTGGAAACCACCGTCGACGGCGGCGCAATGGCGGCGTGAAGGCTGGCGGCCGAGAGAGAGAGAGTGTGAGAGAAGAGTGTTACGACGCTGAGGGAGGAAGGAGACGCGGTCTTGTGTTTAAGTTCACCAATATCGGGGGGTTTCCGATGAGCTTCCGACGGTTTATCGAAATGAACTGTTTCATTAAACCATCTCATGGTGCCTAAACCCTAATTGATCTAATTCCGTCGGTAGATCCTCGGTGATTCAAAATTTGAATTTTCGATGGGCTTCCGACGGCATACACTGAAACGCAGCGTTTCAGTTACGCGCTTAAGGAATCTCAATCAAAACGTTGCCTGAATTCCCTCGGAAACTTGCCGAAAATATTAAGATTCTAAGGGTGTTCCGACGGGGGTTCATGCATTTCTTAATAAATTAGTTTAATTTATACTAATAAGTTAATATAAGCAGTTCAACTGTTAATATACAACAAATGATCCCTCATATATTGTTGTTGTCATGAGGGGTATTGTCCTGATGAACTCAATTGATGAGTTATCTTGGTGTTGTCTTATATATAGGTACTTGGGAGTCTCCCTGGCTCTCAAGCCAGTAGTCAATGTTGTTGGATACTTTGAACACACTGTTCCACCAATTAAAGATGTTATTGGACGAAATATCATTTATTACTTTTTTTTTACTAATAGAAACAATCCGGACATTTAAATCCGTTTAATACCACCTAAAATCCAATAATTGAAGTTAAGTATGATATGCATCCAGATCCCTCGAAAACCCGCCGGAAAATATTATTACATCCGAGGGTCTTCCGACGAGGAATACAAACCCCCATACCCTAACCCTAACCCTGTCGAGAACCCTCGGAAAACCGCCGGAACATTATATTATTTTCCGGGGGGTTTTCCAACTGGATGTAGAAACCCCATACCCTAACCCTAACCCTGTCGAGAACCCTCGAAAACCCGCCGGAAAATATTATTGCATCTGAGGGTCTTCCGACGGGAAATACAAACCCCATACCCTAACCCTAACCCTATCGAGAACCCTCGGAAGACCACAAGAACATTATATGATTTTCCGGGGGTCTTCCGATGGGATGTAGAAACCCCATAACCTAACCCTAACCCTGTCGAGAACCCTCGGAAAACCGCCAGAACATATTATTACCTCCGAGGGTCTTCCGACGGGAAATAGAAACCCCATACCCCAACCCTAACCCTGCCGAGAACTCTCGACAGACTATCGGAACATATAGTTGAGTTCCGAGGGTTTCTCGACGGAGGTAAGGCTTGCGCTCGAAAGCCCATCGATATATTACGGCGGGAAAGTTGGCGCGTATTCCCGCGCTATTTTCCGAGAGTTTTCCGATGGAGATTCTAAATTTTGATGTCGTTTTATGGTCAGTGGATGGTACCCTCGAAAACCCCTCGGAAGACTCCGACGGCAAAAGCGCCGTCGGAAATTGTCGCCGGTAATCTCCGTGTTTCTAGTAGTGAGAATTCAAGATAGAATTATGAAAGAATTACCTCTAGGATTTCATTTCTAATCTCAATGTTCATTACAATCCTTCATTCCCAAGCTAGATAAGGATTTAGTTCCTCATGATCATGAGGAACTTAGAAACTAGAGGAGAGGAGAAGAGAAAAATGAAAAAGAGAAAATACTTGAGAGAAAAGTAATGTAAATCCTAAATCCTAAAATATGGAAATGTAAAAATGATTCAAAAATTGTTCCCTCCAATCGGATATGGGCTATATATAAACATAAAAGCAAGGTAATATTACTAAAAATCCCATATACTAAGCCTTTACAAACATATAAGGCGAGGGTAAATTGGAACTTGCACAAAATGTCACAATTAATGTATCTTAACAATTCTGCAGATTCTTCCCGAGATATTGCAGCATCATTTTGAGCTCCTTAATGGCCTCAAATGATTTCGATCTTTAAAGATTAAATGTAGCCTTATGTATTAGATTTCCAATGCCATTGAAATCAGGAGAATCCAACTTTTTTAGCTCCAGTTATGACCTCAACATCACTGACTGGTTAGGAATTGCTGCTGCAGAATTTTGCAGCAAAGATGACTCCACTTTAAGCTCAATTCTTAAGTCCTTAAGCTCTGAATCAGATTTCATGTTCTGCATGAAAGTTGTAGATATGTTTCCTAGGCTTCCAACAAGATAAAGAACACAAAATTCCAGTTTCTAGAACTCAAGTTATGAGGAAATTACAGAACAGTGCCAGAATGTGTAAAATGCTGTAAGGATGCACAAAGTTCCAATTTGAGTTCCAAATGCCTAATATGATGGAAAAGTAGTTAACTAAGCTGAAGAGTGGTCAAATAGCATGCAAACAAAGAGGATTAAGTAAAGAAAATTATGATCTATTAAACTCCCCCACACTTAGCCCTTGCATGTCCTCATGCAAGACTAAGGACCAAAAGTAAACCACCAAATGAAAAGGAGGGTAATCACAAGTTGTTACTTGACTTTCAATGAATGATCAAAAGTGATTTGGCTCAAGACCAAGACAACAAGGAAAGTGGCAAGAGTTTCTAACAACCAAGCATTTCAACATCAAGAAGCACAACATCACAAGCCAAGAAAAATCCCTTAAAATGCATAGATGAAATGTAAGGACCTCAAGGGAGTGTGTATGCTCTCAACTCACTTATATAGTAGGTTTGTTCTTCCTCTCAATTCTTTTGTTAGACCAAGTATTCAACGTAGGTTTGCCAGGACTCTAGATCTCCACTACTAGCATTCAATGCACCCAAGCATCAAAAGGTCATTGTTTTGGTTTTAATGAGGCCAAGGTGAGGGTGTGGAATGTATGGATAAGTGAGCTAAAAGGACCCAAGGAAATTAGACTAGAATTGGTTAACATGAGTCACAATGAATTACAAGGGGAAATTCCACCAGAAAACAATGCAAGACTTTTTGTAACCAAGCACACAAAAGCATAAGAATTTTGTTCTTTTCTTGTTCTTTGAACCTTTAAACACTTAAGCATGAGGTCTTTGACCTTGAATTTCACTTTTTCAATTTTTTTTTACTTTGTTTTTACTTTTGTGTGTTTCTCTTTCTTTCTTTATTTTTTTCCATCACATACAATCCAATCCACAAATACAATCCACAATTACAACATCATCATCCCAACAAACCAAGGTGTCCTTCCCCCGCACTTGAAAGTTTTCCTTCCATGGCAAACACCCACACTTAGACTTAAGTATGAAAAATGATAAAACCAATGCTACTTCGCTTCCCAAAGGTAGGGTGTAAAGTGATTTTTCGCTTTTTAGGCTTGTGATGAGCTAAGATCAAATAATGGGATATATGGCTCAAAGGGGCTTGCAATGACAATGTATAGGGTAGGCAATGTGGCCGTGGACTAAAGAAGAAAAGTGCCTCCATCACACTCAAGAATGCATATGAAAATGTAATCTCAATTAAGAGTCAAGGCAAACCCTAGAATGAAAAAGTCCGCAAGAGATGCACACAACAAGAATGACATGGCATGTAATGTGGCCATCCAATGTAAGGCTCAAAACTCACAAGGTGAATGTCCAAAGACAAGTCATCTATACACAATAAGATCAATCACCAAGCAAGTATCAAGAACAAAGTGAAATGCAACCATGTCGGAACTCTAACCACCTAAAAAAAATTATGCAAGTCTCAAGCACAAACTTCCAAATCAACAAAGAAAGACAAGTAACACACAAAGTGAACCTAAACCAACCTAAGATATGAAGCATACAACCTACTTACTCAACTAACTAGCTACTCATGTTTTATTCAATTGAAATGCAAAAACAAAAAGAATAGGGAAAATGGAAACTCCCCTATGATGGCTTGTGCTTGAACTCATCTGGGAGCCTCCAACTAAGTATATGGTCTAGTCCTCCACCGGGCTCCCATACTAAACGGACAAATCCAGCAAGAAAGAACAGATTTTTGCCTTTAGCATCCTGTGTCTCAATCCTGATAAAATCCTCAACATGATTTGCAACAAATAGAGAGACAATAGGGATGAAATGCAAAATGAAAAGTGGTGAGACTATAAAATCAAAAGTAGGAAAATATGGAGAATCTATCCTAGAAAAAACTATAGAACTATGAACTAAAGAAAAAGGTGGCAAGTCAGGGGCAACTGTATCAATGGTAGCAGGGTCAGAAGCAATTGATGCAATAGGTACATCTGCAGATCCCACAATCACAGATGCCACATCAGTGCTGGACATATCAGAATGTGCCAGTATAACAGTGGACGAATCCTGCATATCCAAACATGCAACAATCTCAGCACATGTGGCGCACAAATTCGTCCCATCACAATCCGCGCACACAAACTCTGCATCAATTTCAGAGAAACTTCGAAACTCACCCATCCAATCTTCTTGCAAATCAGTCAATGCAGAATCTGCATTATGTGTGTCAGCACCTGCAACAAGAGACACAAGAGAGGAATCTGCTGCAGGAAAAGCTGTAAGCTCCAGAACCCTTATGAGAGAAATTGATATATTTCTCTTAGAGAGATAGAGAGTTTTAATGATAACAAAGTAAGCCATAAGCATAAAAATTTTACTTAAGGTATTACTAATATGTGTGCTAAGTGTCTCAGAAAGCTTAAAATTTTGCAACTCCATGAGTAAGATCAAGACAAACAACGAGTAGCCTTATGAATTTAAAGATGAAATCATAGCGTGAAGGACATCAGAAAGGATGGTCAAGAAACGCAAAAGACGAAAGTGCAGTTCTGAGAGAAGAACACTGTCGCCTCAGAAAGGTCTCAGAAGACCTTGCGACTGGTGGTTCTCAGAAGGGTCTTCCCTTAGAAGGTTCACCTCAGAAGTCCGTACAACTGTCAGAAAGTTGGACTCAGAAGCAACCAAGTGTTAAGACTCAATGGATGAAGCATTCATTCTCAGAAAGCTCGAAACAGCAAGCCAAGGAAGTGGGAACACGCGCTCTGCACAAGACAGAAAAGTTCCTCATTTCGCGCTGACTGTTGCAAGGAGCCGTTCTGATCCAGACACAGCCACATCAGCAAAGTGAAAGCTTCTATTTTCGCGGCTCTTTGATGCCTATATATATGAGTTCAATTCCAGAGCATTGTGACGAAATTATTGCGTGAAAAACTCTTGATTAAACGTGCCAAAACTCTGCTGAATTGAAAATCATTTGCGAAAACTTAGAACTTTCTCAGAAAGACAATTTTACGGAATTGTTCTTCTAACTTTGCGAAAATCTTCTAATTCTATATTGGTGTAAATTCTTACATTTGTAAGTTAAATCTAGAAGTCTACTAAGGGCCAAATTAAGTTTGTAACTTAATCTTAGTAGTTGGTTTTCGAAGCAAAAACAATTTTCCGAAAAACACTAAGTCCTTCGTTGTTTGAAGGCAGTTTTAAGTCCTCGATTGTTTGAGGCATGTTTAAGTCCTTAAGTGTTTAAGGCAAGCAAAGTCCTTGGTTGTGAGGCAAGGTAAGGTCCTTAATTAAGTTAAGGCAAGGAAAGTCCTCTAGTGTTGGAGGCAAGGAAATCCACTTCGGATTGTGAAGTGGTGAAAGTCCTTTACGTGGTAAAGGCAGTGTTGTCTGAGAAGGCACGATAAGAAGAATATCTAAGAAACTCTCAACTGAAGGTTGAGGACTGGAGTAGGTTAGTTAGAACCAAACCAGTATAAAAACTTTCTTGTGTTATGCTTTTCTCATTTAAACTTACATTTACTTTTATCCTTGAGAAAACTTCAAACGCAATTGCATCTTTAACTAAATTGTTAAAATTTGTTAAGGTAAACTCAGAAAGTGTTTAAGAAATATCAAACTTAAAATCCTTTCTCAAACTTCTCAGAAAGAACCTTTTCTCAGAAAGATAAAGTGCTCAGAACATTAACTTTCTCAGAAGGCTTACTCCGCTGCTAACTTCAAACTCTCTTTCTGAGTCAAACAACTTTTTAAGAAAAGTTTTTAGAAGTAAATTTTAAAAACCTGCACGATTCAACCCCCCTTCTCGTGCACAAATACACCTTCAATTGGCATCAGAGCTCGGTCCTTAAGGGGTTGAGCACTTAACAGTGTCAAGGCAAAAGATCCAAGAAGGGACTATGGATTCACCAGCTGCGTTCATATCTGATGGTGCTTCAATCATCATACCTCCAATGTTTCTTGGAGACAGCTTCGACTACTGGCGTGATAGGATGACGTTGTTCATCAAACACACCAGTCTCGATCTATGGGAGAGGATTGAGAACGGTGACTATCAACCTCTGCAAACAATAACAGAACAAGCTGTTATTGCAGCAGATGTTGAACCTGGAGCAGCACCTCCAGCACCCAGAACCTACACCAGACGAGTTCCCAAGGATGAATGGACTCAAGACATGAAGGAGAAGATTCAACTGAACTTCAAGGCCAAGTACATTCTTCTATGTGCACTACCCAAGGTAGAATACGACAAGATAGTGTCGTGTGATACAACACAGGAGATATGGGAAAGGCTTCACATGCTGCATGAAGGTAATGACGAAGTCAAGGAAACGAAGATATCCATGCTCGTACACAAGTACGAATCCTTCTGCATGCAACAAGATGAAACCATTGACAACATGTCAATACGGTTTCTTCACATCATCAATCAGCTCAAAGTCTTGGGAAAGACTTACTCAAATGCTGAAATGGTAAGAAAAATTCTCAGAAGCCTCTCCTCAAAATGGGATTCAAAAGTCACAGCAATCCAAGAAGCTAAGGATCTAAACCAGCTTGGTTTGGATGTACTATTCGGCTCACTCAGAACACATGAGATTGAGCTAGAAGGATTGCTTGGAGGACCATACTCTTCGTCTAAGCCTCAGAAGGGCCTGGCTCTTAAAAGTCAAGTAAAAAGACCTTCCAAGGCTCTCAAGGCCGAAGAACTTTCTGAATCAGAAGATGAATCAGATTCAGAAATAGAGGAAGATGACATCTCTCTTCTGGTCAGAAAAATGAAGAAAGCTTGGAAGAAAAGACCAAGCAAAGGCAAGGAGATTACTCCCAAGAAAGGAAAGCTAAAGCCTTCTGAAGCCACATGCTATGGCTGTGGAGAAAAGGGTCACTTCAGAACGGAGTGCCCTTAGAACAAAGGGAAGAAGAAGTTTATTCCCATAAAGAGGAAGGTTCTGAGCCAGCAAGCGAAGAGGAAGCTAACGTCTGCTTCATGGCTGGTACTGACTATACTCTGGAAACAGAATCTGAGTCAGAAGAGGTACCTAACTCCCCTCCTATCTCTTATTCATATAACGAGATCTCAGAACTCTATGAAGAACTTCTGAGAGATTCAAACTCCTTCACATGGATCTCTTTAGACCAACTAGAACGGCTTCCCTTTGTGGAAAACGCTATGGTCTTGTCATAGTGGATGATTATTCCAGATTCACTTGGGTATTCTTTCTAGCTTCTAAGGAAGAAACATTTGAAAAATTCAAAGCTTTTGCGAAAAGAGTTTCAAATGAAAAAGACTCTCACATTCACACCATACGATCCGATCATGGAGGTGAATTTGAGAATCACGCTTTTGAAAAATTTTGTGAAAATCTGGGCATTGCTCACGAATTCTCTTCTCCCAGAACTCCTCAACAAAATGGAGTGGCTGAGAGAAAGAATCGAAGCCTTCAAGAGATGGCAAGAACGATGCTCTTAGAAAGCGGGCTTTCAAAAGGATTTTGGGCTGAGGCTGTAAACACCTCATGCTACATTCAGAATCGAGTCTTTCTGAGACCAATTCTGAAGAAAACACCTTATGAGCTTTGGAAGAACAAAATACCCAACATATCCTATTTTCATGTTTTTGGTTCTTCGTGCTTCATACTCAACACAAAGGACAAACTTTCTAAGTTTGATCCTAAATCTGATGATGGAGTATTCCTAGGATATTCCTCTATCTCTAAAGCATATAGAGTCTATAACAAGAGGAGCAAATGTGTTGAAGAGACAATTCATATTAAGTTCAAAGAACTTAGTAAGGACTTGCCTCAGAAGGTTGCTGACTTTGAAGATGAATTTGAGAAACTCAATATCTCTTCTGAGAAAGCCAAAAAGAAAATTCTTATAGATGACGAGAGTGATTTCCAATCTATGGAAAAACCTTCTCCATCCAAAGAAAAATCTAAAGAAATCATTGAAGCTCCAGAACCTGATGAATCTATTTCTCCAACGTCAATGGAATTTAGATTCTCAGAAAGTCAAGCTTTTGATAACTCAGAACGAGAACCTTCTGAGCCACCTTCTCAGAACCCTATGCCTAAAGGACATAGAGGCTCAAGAGACCTGAAAAATGTCTCTCAGAATGAAGTCTTGGGTGATCCTGAGCGTGGTGTGAGAACCAGAAGGAACTACACGAATCTTGCTATGGTTTCTGAACTTGAACCCGAATCCATAGAAGAAGCGTTGGATGATCCTAGCTGGATAAATGCCATGCAGGAAGAACTAGACCAATTCGAGAGAAACCAAGTTTGGAAACTAACTCAGAAACCCAAAGGCAAGAGTGTCATTGGGACTAAATGGGTGTTTCGAAACAAACTTGATGAAAATGGTCAAGTCGTGAGAAATAAAGCCAGATTGGTTGCTCAAGGGTATAACCAACAAGAAGGAATAGATTACGATGAAACCTTTGCTCCAGTCGCAAGATTGGAAGCTATTAGAATGTTGCTAGCTTTTGCTGCACATAAAGGCTTCAAACTCTATCAAATGGATGTAAAATCTGCCTTCTTGAATGGATACCTTTCTGAGGAAGTTTATGTAAAACAACCTCCTGGTTTTGTGAATGATACATTTCCAGAACACGTATTTAAGCTCACAAAAGCTCTGTACGGTCTAAAACAAGCTCCTAGAGCTTGGTACAACAGATTGAGTTCCTTTTTGCTTAAAAACGAATTCTCAAGAGGGAAAGTTGACACTACACTATTCACCCTCTCAGAAGACTCTGGCTTCTTGATTGTCCAAATTTATGTTGATGACATAATTTTTGGTGCAACCAATGAACACTTATGCAAAGAATTCTCAAAGCTTATGCAAGGTGAATTCGAGATGAGCATGATGGGAGAACTTAAATTTTTCCTAGGATTGCAAATTAAGCAAGAGTCAGAAGGGACTTTTATACATCAAGAGAAGTATATGAAAGAACTTCTGAGGAAGTTTCTGATGGATAAAGCCAAGCCTATGAGCACTCTCATGCATCCTTCTCAAGTAATTGACTTGGATGAAGATGGTGAGGAAGTCTCAGAAAGCAACTATCGTGGCATGATTGGCTCTCTTCTCTATCTCACTGCTTCTAGACCAGATATTCAACTAAGTGTTGGCATCTGTGCTAGATTTCAATCAAAGCCTAAGCAATCTCACTTAACTGTTGTTAAAAGAATTCTGCGATATTTGATTGGAACTACTAATCTTGGTTTATGGTACGAGAAAGGTTGTTCCTCTGATGTTGTAGGATATTGTGATGCTGACTATGCTGGAGACAGGATTGATCGAAAGAGCACAAGTGGATGCTGCTGTTTCTTTGGAAAATGCTTGATCACATGGTCATGCAAGAAACAGAACACAATCGCGCTATCAACAGCAGAAGCTGAGTATGTGTCAGCAGCAAATTGCTGCACTCAGATGCTTTGGATAAGGAACCAATTGCGTGATTATCAACTAAGGTATGAGAAAATTCCCATTCTTTGTGATAATACTAGTGCAATTAACTTAGCTAAGAATCCTATTCAGCATTCACGATCCAAGCACATAAATATAAAACATCATTTCATTCGGGATCATGTGCAAAAGGGCGATGTTGAAATCAAATTTGTGAATACTGAGGATCAAATCTCAAATATATTCACAAAGCCTTTACCCGAGGATCGTTTTAATGTCCTGAAAGGGCTTCTTAATCTAAGACGTTTCTAAGTGTTTAAATTCTGAAAAATATTTTCTTAGAAACTCCCCTTAGTCCTAAGCTTAGAATCTGACACAGATAAGTTAGAGCTAAGCTTCTGAGCAAAATGTCAGAAAACACGTTATGAGAAAATCATCTCTCAGAAGACCCACCTCTCAGAAAGGAAGTCTTCTGAAAAGTTTCTCAGAAGGCAATATTCTCAGAAGGACCACTTCTCTCAGAAGAGTGCCTTCCAAGAAATTAGATACCAACGATAACTTTTGAATTAAATTCTGCAACGGCTACTTTCTTACCTGCTCTATAAAATCACAAAGTCTCGTTCTAGATATGATATTTGCTCTTCAAAATTCACCCAAAACGTTGTCAAATTCTCTTCTCACCCCACCTCTCTTCTTTCATCCCTCTCTTCTCTCGCTCAAACTTTAACCTCATCCTCAATTAGCTGCCTCCAGTGGAAATAAGAGCATGAGTAAGGAAACTGACTATTCTGATGGAAGCATGGGTTCTGAGATACCTCAGAAGGTCTCTCAGAAGGAACCCAAGGCGATCATCCTGGCTGAAGATTCTGAGGAAATATCGTCTGATCAAATCTCGATCGGGAAAAGGAAAGCAACAGCAAGGGCAGTCAAAAGCAAATACAAGCACGGTCGAGTAGGAAAGAAAGAACACAAAGAAACTACCATCTTAGCATATGCTACCAACGCTGAACTCAGCTCAGAAACAGTCACTGAGGTTACTCATGTCTCAGAAACAATTGTAACCGAGTGTTCTTCAGAAAGGAGTCAGTCTAAACAAGACTCACACAAGGAGATCCAGGAGTGTTACTTCAATTTGATTAAGATTCCTCCTCTTCTCTACGATCAGCTTGGTCCAACTCCCTCCATATCAGATTCGATAAGTGAATTTAGTTCTCAGAACGGAAGGATGGAAATAAATTCACCTCTTATGGGTCAATCCATGAAGAAAAAGATAATTGAAGCAATGCATCAACAAATGTCTACCTTCAAAATCCCAGATGAAGATCAGAGATCAGAGACAATGGGTCACCCAACGGTCATCTTGGAGCTAGTTCAAGATTCTGAGGACACTCAGAAGCAGCCCTGTACTAAAAGAAACTACTAGAGAAGAAAAAGCTGAAGAAGAAGGAGAACCTCTTCCGGAATATCAAAAGTTGGACATCATAGATGTTGTACTTGAGGCTGAAGTCTCTCGTCCTCCTCCATCTTTTCCATCCTCTTCAAATCAGCCTTCTACCTCTTCACATGAGATACCTCCAGAATGCCCTCCAGGCGCGGATCAAGCCGAAGTCCAGATGGAAATTTGCAGGCTTCTCCGCTATATAGCTAGGAAGCAACAGCTCTAAGTCCGTGATGGTGTTTATGTTAGCCACCCTTTTTGATGTAACAAAGGGGGAGAAGAAAAATAGATAATATTTTGGCTATATAAACAACTAGGCCTAGGATTTAGGGGGAGTAACAAATTTAGGGGGAGCCAAAAATTTTGTTTGTAACTCTAATAACGTGGTTTTTGCCAATATTTTATGTCCTTAATTTGGATGATTGTATGCAATTCTTTGCACTATTTTAGCCTTTTATTATACTTAATACAAATTGGAATTTAATTTGGCTTTAATAGAAATAAAGGCTAAAATAACAAGTTTTATGATGTTTTTGCAATTCAAGGATGACCTTTGCACTTGATCTTGGATATTTTGTATTTTTATTACAGGTCAGGGGTATTATTGGAGCTGTAGACATCAGGAACTGAGCAAGAAGCGGAGCAGTGGATTTCAGAACCAGCATTGAGCGCTCCAGCGCGCGTGGCTCACTTAAACTCGTCACGTGCACAGCGCTGGCGCTCTAGCGAGCTATACGCGCCCCAGCGCCGCGCCGCAACTCTGTCACAGCAGAAACCCTATCTGCACAAGTTGGGGGCCCAAATTGACTAGGGTTTGGAGGCTGCTCATCTTATTTAAAGGGAGCTAATGCATCAGAAACACAACCACTCACTACCTCCACCTTTACTTATTTTCTTTTCCTAGTTAGAGTTATTTTTCTTCCCATTAGGATTTCCATTTCCCTAGTTTAGCTCTAGCTCAGTCATTTGCATTTCAACGTTATTCGTCCAGCCCTCTTTGGGTTTTGTAAGTTACTCTTTTATCATTAATTCAGTTATTCGTTTTTCCATCTTGCCAACTTGCATTTAATTCCTGCTTTGTTCTTAATTGCTTTCTTTATTCCAATTTATTTCTTGCCTTTTAATTTCTTGCCATGAGTAGCTAAGTTTCTTGGTGGTTTATGAGGGTGTGAACATCATTGGGGTAATTTGAGGCTTTGTTCTTAATCTTGCATAAGTTTTCATTATCAACCCTTGACATATAATTTGATATCTTAAATTGTGTGTTTAACCCTTTGTCTTGGCTTACTCGATTGAGTTGAGTTGGCTAATTCATTGGCATATGTTTATGTGTTAGTTGATTAATTGATGCATGACATATTAGGAATTGGTAATGAGTAATTAATTGGCTGATTAGTCTCTTTAATTAGATTAATGTGATTGCCTTTAATAATTGTTGAGAGTGGAACTAAAGGTGAGATCTCACTAATTAACCCCATTCTAGGCAATTAATCATTAGAATCACAACAAAGGAATTAGATCTAACTCCGGCGTAATTAATCAACTCATGCATTCTTTTGTAGCCAATGATTGACACCCTAATGAATGTTCCACCCCCATAAACCGCTGCTTTTATTATTTTCAATTTATTCCAATTTAATTATCTTGCACACAAAAACCCCCAATTGTGACAACCGTCAGACAACTAGTCTTGTGTTTTACTTTCTTAGCCATTCCTTGTGAGAGACGACCCTGGTTTCCACTAAACTATATTAGGGGAACTTGGTTTTAATAATAATTAAATTTATGGTTGACACGACACAGCCATCAAATTTTTGGCGCCGTTGCTGGGGAATGGCGATGAAAGTAATCTCTAGTTGTGTGATTTGTGAATATTGTACATAATCATTTTTCTTTGTTTCTTTGAAAAATAAAAAACAACAAAAACATTTTATTTATTTTTGCATTGCATTACATTTAGCATTTGCATCCACAGAACTTGCAGAACAGCAAAGTTCTGCGCCGACACGAGCGCCTAGTGAGCTCTCCAGCGCCTTGTCATACAGCGCCCTAGCGCCCTTGGACCGCCCGAGTGGCCGTTCGTCGTCCTGCAACATGTTTTCATGTTTTCTTCTCTTATTTTTCTTCTTTTTCTAGACTAACATGAACATTAACCCCAATTTTAGTCTCCAAGATTTTAGTTTCCATGGTTTTGCAGGTTATCAACCAAGTAGTGGGATGCAAGTGCCACCATTACCCTCAAACCTTCACCAAACACCATACCTTCAACCATACTATGAACCATACCCATCCTTTGACCCTTACTACCAGCCATATAATGACCCACCACCACCCTCCTACATTGAACCGTTTCCATACACATACCATGAGCCTAATCCTTACCCATACCTAACCGAATACCTTGATCAACCAACCATTGAACCATTCTACCAACCACAACCTTCTCTGCCTCTTGCACCGTCTACTCCTTGCGATGATACTGAAAGCTCCATGATGAGACAAATCTTTGAAGTGCTCATGACAAACCGGCAAGCACTCTTGCGCATGGAATAGGACCTCCAACAATTGAGAACTGAGGCCACCTCATCACCACCACCACCTTTTCCATTACCACCTTCTTTACCACCACCAGCTTCACCTCCACATTCACCATCACAAGAGGAACCGGAGTTCCCTATTTTTGAAGATAATTATGCTTTAGAGCAATTAGATTAGGAAACATTGAAGGCCATGGTGGAAGAATTATCTGGGGAAGTCGAGGAAGACTCCGATGTGGAGATAATCTATGAGGACCCTCCACCCTTACTCAGTACCGTGCTGGAGACCGTGTGTGCGGAGGAAAGTTCTTTGAGTGTTGGAGTCACTGCAAAGATTCCATCACCAGGAGGAATTGACAAGGCATGCAAGACGGAGGAAGTCATGGATTCTACCACCTCACCCCCTGTTGTTTCAAGGAAACCATTGGGACCTTTCCCATTTGCTCTTGGGCCTCATGAGTACGCTTGTCTCGAGACTGATACCCAACTCCTTACCCTTTGTGGGGTGTCGGTATCTTCTCGAGCTCAAATTTCTTGGAAGCTAACTAATTTAAATTCTGTTTTATCTAACCCATCTTGTGAGGATTTTCATCCCTCCTCACTTGATTTTGTTGGTTTTAGGGATGCCTTTTGCAGGAATGGGTGTTGTGCTTAAGGGGAAAATTAAGGATCAAAACACTTGGGTCCCGAAATAATAAAGGGATCATTCTCTTTGGAGTGGTTCACTTATCATGGGATCCCGATGGAGGCATGGAAAGCACACCATGGTGGAAGGTCCTAGATCAATTCAAGCATAAACCGCCCTAAGAGGGGCTGACCAAACGTCCAACTTAGGGACGTTAAAGCAAAGTGCTTGGGGGAGACAACCCACCAAATTTTACTTTTTGCACTTAGATAGGTTCCTTTCTTTGTTTCCTCATCTATTAGTCTTAATTTTTCATTCATTTAGTTGGTCAAATGGCAAGAATTTCGCAGTACATCAGCTGTCCTGGATTCTGCAGAAGACCTACGCTCTGGCGCCTGCCACGCGCTCTAGCGCTCGCGAAACACTTCCTCAGTGCCGTAGCGCGCGTCCCACGCTCCAGCTGCCCTGGACAGTCATGTCCTCTGCAGGTCCTTTTCTATACCCTTATCTCTGTTCTTTAATTTGTTAACACTGGGGACAGTGTCTCATTCAAGTGTGGGGAGGGTGTAGATAAAATTGGCTTTTGTAAATAATGGCATGCCTAACTCTTTTTCTTTTTCTTTTTCTTTATTTTATTTTATTTTTATGTATTTTTAGGTAGATGATTGGGTAGTCTTCTTTATAGCACCTTTTGGTCTGAAATTGCTCTGCCCTTTAATTTTAACTCTGAAATGTTGGCATGATAATCTAATATGAGTTTGAATTGTTTGTGTTATCTCTGTTTGGCTGGTTGGATTACCTGTGAGATTTGAGCCTTAAATGTGATTACATGTATCAACTAATCACTTTCTTTCTGTGAGCACACACACTTGTATTTGTTATTCCTGAATTTGCTTGATTCTTGTTTTGCATTTTATACATGTTGCATGTGATTGAGGCATAATTTTGTTTTTACATTTAAAAGCCACTTAGCCAAATAGCCAACCCATACACAATTCCCATTTGTTTGCAGCCAATTTGAGCCTTTATCCCTTTTTTGTTACTTAGCTCATTACAAGCCAAAGACAGAAAAACAATGAAAAATCCCTTCTAAGAAACTAGGAGGACATGGTTTGATTATTGGGCAAAGGTCTTAAGTGTGGGGAAATTGGGTTAAATTGAGCACTGGTATAGAGTGCAAAATATTGGGATATAACTGTAAGGGTAGTTTTTGTACATAAGTGGTCCTTTCTTTTCCACCTCATTTTAATTGCCAAAAGAATTGAGATGAGGTAACCAAAAAAAATAATAATAAATAAATAAGTAATCGAAAAATACAAAAAAATCAATAAAAAAATGTGAATTCTGCAAATAAAGGTTGTTGGGTTCTTGGGAATTAAGGTAAAAATATTTGGGAACCTTGGGAATGTTAATTGTGAGAATTTATGGGTTATTGATCTTGGGTATTTCTATTCTCTCCATATCTTCTCTCTCCATCATTTCTGTAGTGATAGAAGTCATCTAGGATCGATCAAACCATGAAGTCTTAGTTTTTTGGAATTAAGTCCACTTCCCATATATGCCACACCTGTCCCAAGCCCCGTTACAACCCTGAAAAGACCTCTTGATGCACCATGTTTGTAAAATTGCAATGTTAGGAGTATAGCAAGTTTATGGAATGTAAATACTTGTGTGAATTATTCAATTGAGTGCTTAGCCAAAACACCGAGTGATTGAGAGAAAAACACACTGGTGAGGGCCAATCAACCAACTTTGCATAACATGAACTGATTCTCTTAACTCATGAATTTCTCTTAATGCCAACTGATAACATGTTAAGGGTGTTGCATAATTCTGACCAAGGTGTGCTGTTTTGAATAACTTTCCATCATCTGTAGATTTTAATTTTCTTTTAGGACTTAGGTGTTAGATGTGTTAGCCAATGCTTTGCTTTGAGAGATGCTTGAAATCATTGCTTTTGCATGAGGACATGCAATTGTTCAAGTGTGGGGATATTTGATAACGTGGTTTTTGTCAATATTTTATGCCCTTAATTTGGATGATTGTATGCAATTCTTTGCTCTATTTTAGCCTTTTATTATACTTAATACAAATTGGAATTTAATTGGGCTTAATAGAAATAAAGGCTAAAATAACAAGTTTTATCATGTTTTTGCAATTTAAGGATGACCTTTGCACTTAATCTTGGATATTTTGTAGTTTTAGTACAGGTCAGGGGTATTATTGGAGCTGTAGACATCAGGAACTGAGCAAGAAGCGGAGCAGCAGATTTCAGAACCAGCATCGAGCGCTCCAGCGCCCATAGCGCGCTCCAGCGCGCGTGGCTCACTTAAACTCGTCACGTGCACAGCGCTGGCGCTCTAGCGAGCTATACGCGCCCCAGCGCCGCGCCGCAACTCTGTCACAGCAGAAACCCTATCTGCACGAGTTGGGGGCCCAAATTGACTAGGGTTTGGAGGCTGCTCATCTTATTTAAAGGGAGCTAATGCATCAGAAACACAACCACTCACTACCTCCACTTTTACTTATTTTCTTTTCCTAGTTAGAGTTATTTTTCTTCCCATTAGGATTTCTGTTTCCCTAGTTTAGCTCTAGCTCAGTCATTTGCATTTCAACGTTATTCGTCCAGCCCTCTTTGGGTTTTGTAAGTTACTCTTTTATCATTAATTCAGTTATTCGTTTTTCCATCTTGCCAACTTGCATTTAATTCTTGCTTTGTTCTTAATTGCTTTCTTTATTCCAATTTATTTCTTGCCTTTTAATTTCTTGCCATGAGTAGCTAAGTTTCTTGGTGGTTTATGAGGGTGTGAACATCATTGGGGTAATTTGAGGCTTTGTTCTTAATCTTGCATAAGTTTTCATTATCAACCCTTGGCATATAATTTGAGATCTTAAATTGTGTGTTTAACCCTTTGTCTTGGCTTACTCGATTGAGTTGGCTAATTCATTGGCATATGTTTATGTGTTAGTTGATTAATTGATGCATGGCATATTAGGAATTGGTAATGAGTAATTAATTGGCTGATTAGTCTCTTTAATTAGATTAATGTGATTGCCTTTAATAATTGTTGAGAGTGGAACTAAAGGTGAGATCTCACTAATTAACCCCATTCTAGGCAATTAATCATTAGAATCACAACAAAGGAATTAGATCTAACTCCGGCGTAATTAATCAACTCATGCATTCTTTTGTAGCCAATGATTGACACCCTAATGAATGTTCCACCCCCATAAACCGCTGCTTTTATTATTTTCAATTTATTCCAATTTAATTATCTTGCACACAAAAACCCCCAATTGTGACAACCGTCAGACAACTAGTCTTGTGTATTACTTTCTTAACCATTCCTTGTGAGAGACGACCCTGGTTTCCACTAAACTATATTAGGGGAACTTGGTTTTAAAAATAATTAAATTTATGGTTGACACGACACAGCCATCAAACTCCATTTGAAATTAATGAAATATTATTCATGTTTTGGCATCTCTTGTTTTATTAGCTTGGTATTTCTGAAATTCACATACTTAATCATCAAGAAATACATGCTATATATCTGATAATCTAAAACAGTATTCGTAAATTGCAAATTTATCTGTCGATTATCAAAGCCTTCTAAGAAAATAACAAAGCCTTCTCTCATAAAGCTAAGTTAGTTTCTAAGAAAGCAAAAGTGCTTTCTGAGTAAGTTGTGAACTTAATCAGAAACACTTCTGAACTTAAGCAAAATTATTATCTTAAGACTTAAGTTGTTATCATCAAAAAGGGGGAGATTGTAAGCTCCAGAACCCTTCTGAGAGAAATTGATATATTTCTCTTAGAGAGATAGAGAGTTTTAATGATAACAAAGTAAGCCATAAACATAAAAAATTTACTTAAGGTATTACTAATATGTGTGCTAAGTGTCTCAGAAAGCTTAAAATTTTGCAACTCCATGAGTAAGATCAAGACAAACAACGAGTAGCCTTATGAATTAAAAGATGAAATCATAGCGTGAAGGACATCAGAAAGGATGGTCAAGAAACGCAAAAGGTGAAAGTGCAGTTCTGAGAGAAGAACACTGTCGCCTCAGAAAGGTCTCAGAAGACCTTGCGACTGGTGGTTCTCAGAAGGGTCTTCCCTCAGAAGGTTCGCCTCAGAAGTCCGTACAACTCTCAGAAAGTTGGACTCAGAAGCAACCAAGTGTCAAGACTCAATGGATGAAGCATTCATTCTCAGAAAGCTCAAAACAGCAAGCCAAGGAAGTGGGAACACGCGCTCTGCACAAGACAGAAAAGTTCCTCATTTCTTGCTGACTGTTGCAGGGAGCCGTTCTGAGCCAGACACAGCCACATCAGCAAAGTGAAAGCTTCTATTTTCGCGGCTCTTTGATGCCTATATATATGAGTTAAATTCCAGAGAATTGTGACGAAATTCTTGCGCGAAAAACTCTTGATTAAACGTGCCAAAACTCTGCTGAATTGAAAATCATTTGCGAAAACTTAGAACTTTCTCAGAAAGACAATTTTACGGAATTGTTCTTCTAACTTTGCGAAAATCTTCTAGTTCTGTATTGGTATAAATTCTTACATTTGTAAGTTAAATCTAGAAGTCTACTAAGGGCCAAATTAAGTTTGTAACTTAATCTTAGTAGTTGGTTTTCGAAGCAAAAACAATTTTTCGAAAAACGCTAAGTCCTTCGTTGTTTGAAGGCGGTTTTAAGTCCTCGATTGTTTGAGGCAAGTTTAAGTCCTTAAGTGTTTAAGGCAAGCAAAGTCCTCGGTTGTTGGAGGCAAGGTAAAGTCCTTAATTAAGTTAAGGCAAGGAAAGTCCTCTAGTGTTGGAGGCAAGGAAATCCACTTCGGATTGTGAAGTGGTGAAAGTCCTTTACATGGTAAAGGCAGTGTTGTCTGAGAAGGCACGATAAGAAGAATATCTAAGAAACTCTCAACTGATGGTTGAGGACTGGAGTAGGTTAGTTAGAACCGAACCAGTATAAAAACTTTCTTGTGTTAAGCTTTTCTCCCTTAAACTTACATTTACTTTTATCCTTGAGAAAACTTCAAACACAATTGCATCTTTAACTAAATTGTTAAAATTTGTTAAGGTAAACTCAGAAAGTGTTTAAGAAATATCAAACTTAAAATCCTTTCTCAAACTTCTCAGAAAGAACCTTTTCTCAGAAAGATAAAGTTCTCAGAACATTAACTTTCTCAGAAGGCTTACTACGCTGCTAACTTCAAAATCTCTTTCTGAGTCAAACAACTTTTTAAGAAAAGTTTTTAGAAGTAAATTTTAAAAACCTGCACGATTCAACCCCCCTTCTCGTGCACAAATACACCTTCAAAAAGCATCAGTAATTACTGCTGATTCAGAAAGTGAATCAGCATCATGAGGTAAAATAGCAGGTATATCATGCACAAAATAGTCAGAATGTACATCAGAATGCATCTCAGAATCAATAATAACATAATGCATGGAAAGATGCATATCAGAATGAGAATGCATATCAGAAAGTGAACCAGCATCATGAGGTAAAACAACAGGTATATCATGCACAAAAGAATCAGAATGTACATCAGAATGCATCTCAGAATCAGTAGTAATAGAATGCATGGAAGGATGAATATCAAAATGAGAATGCATATCAGAATGAGAAATCTCAGAATGGATGGCAGACTCAATATCAACAGAATCAAGATATTCATCCTCAACATGTATCTCACCCAGCAATGTATGCATGACATCCATGTTTGATCCTTGAGCTTGCAACTCTCCAACTGTTGTAGCTATCTGTTCAATCTGTGTTTGCAAATTTTGGAAAGTGGCCTCTATTCTCTGCTGGAACTCAATGCTATTAGTTTCCATTTGCTTCACTAGAGCCGCTAAAGATCGCTCAGATGGGGCAACAATTTCCTGGCTGATGGATGATCTAAAATCATATTTCAAATTTGGATGATCTCTCCAACCAGGATTGTATGCCTGATAGTATGGAGTGTAATTTTGTTGTTGTTGCTGCTAGAAGGGCCAACCAGGAAACACACCAGCCACTAGCTCACTCTCTTGAAATGTGGGGCACTGATCTGTGGAATGATCAACCATGGAGAAAATGCCACAAATGCTGGATGCAACATGTTGCTATGACTGCGTGCTTACAAGATCTAGATGTCTCACCAAGCTAGTCAACTCATCAATCCTATACTCCATCCTTTGCCTAAACCTGCACCACAATTCTGATTACAAGAAACAACACTAGAACAAGAATTAGGGTTAGGAGTAGAATCAACAATAACACCAAATGACAATCTCCTCCTAGCTCTAATGCATGATGCAAAAATAGACAATAGTGTACATAGAATGACTTACACAGCAAGAAACACACAATCTAACCCCTAAAATGCTAAAATAAATTCTAGAAAAAATTAGATACACTACGAAATGATTTTTAAAAAATGTATGACCAGCTAGGTTAAGTTCTAACACATATTCTGAATCCAAAAATGAAGAGAAAAATCTTTAAAAATTAAAAAAGTGGCCTAAATGATGGAATTTGGCAAAAAAGGGGCACAAGTCATGGCATAGCGGTGTGTATTGTTCGTTAGGCCATTTTCCTTCAACCTACCAAGCTTCGGGGCAATCGGAGCACAAAAATCAATTTAAGAAATACTGAATGCGTCCTTCGGACCCAAAAAGTGCCCAAAATCCTAGTAAATGAAAGAATTTGGCAAAACGGAGGGGGGCTCAATCCCTTTAGGGATTGAGTTTTATCCAGAATGACGTTTTCCTATAGAATCAAGTGTTAGATCGGATAAACAATTATGACCAAACACGGATGGGGGCTCAATCCCTTTAGGGATTGAGTTTTATCCAGAATGACCTAAATCCTGATTTTATAGGTAAAAAGCACTATTCATGCAAGTTTCAACTTTAGTCGCAAGCTAGCTTTGGCCGCAAGAACGCTCAATTTTGCTATTCCATGTTATGACCAAACACATACAAATCAAATGCAACCAATATAGATTAGAATTAAAAGACTAAAATAACAAACTACACTAAATCTTGCAATGAAAGGAAAAACAAAATACTATACTGTGCTGCTGCAATGTACTATACTGCTATTACGCTGCTATTGCAATATTTGCTTGTATATGTTGTTGCAATGTTGCTGTAATGCTGCTGATATAATGCTATATTATGATATTTTTTTTAGCTATATTCAGAACATGGAATTGAACTAAGCTATAAATAAAATTGCAGAAACACAAACAAAAACAAGTAATTAATCAAACAGCAGCAACAAGACATTGAAAATTAAAAGACAAACACAAACACAAACAAAATAAAATTGCAGAACAAAACTAAGCTAGAATTAAAATTGCAGAAACACAAGTTGCGGAATTTTCTACTGCACTGCTGCTATATATGCAATTCTGTTATGTTCTATTGAGTTCTGAAATCAAAATCAAGGACAATATTCTAAACCATACCAGCAGTTCAAAACCATATCATCACAATTGCAGCATTGCAGAATTATATTGCTTAATTGACAATGCAAAAAAAGTTGCAGAATCAAATAGCATATATCATCAAATATAGCAGCAAGTGCATCAAATTGCAGAATTTTAAAAAAAAAACTACAGCAATCAGAACTACCTAGCCAAAATAATAGCAAACTAGGTAATGCTAATGCTAATGTTAATGGAGAGTATGCAAAACAAAACTAATGCAAAATTAGGACTAAAATTAGCAATAAGAATTTTGTTAATCAAAATCAGAACTAATATAATGCATAAATGAAATGGAGAATTAGAAATCTAATGCAACAATTTATATAAGAACTAATGCTAATCTATGCTAATTTAAGCTAATCTAATATAAGAACTAAATTTTAATATAAGAACTAATATAATGCCATTCTAAAACAACAACTAATATAAGCTAATCTAATATAGAAATAGAACTAATGCTAAGTTAGGAATAATGCAGAACTATGAAAATAGAATTTGAGTTAGAATCAACACTAAAATCAAAACTAGAACTAGACCATATATGCAAACAGAATCAAATTGAAACTGAATCACAATTGCAGAATTTAGGTAGCAGTTTTCACCAAAAAGCAGTGATAGACTCTGCACAACAATTGCAATTTTCCACACAATCCCTTGGATTCAATTTCAGAATTCAAAACAGCAATATGCTAAACCAGAACAGGATCAATTCAATCCCTTCAATAACACTCTTTGATTTATGATCAAAATAGAATTGAATTAACATTAGCTAGCAGCAACTACAATTGTAGGGAATTGAGAATTGAAAACACTAAATGAAAGTGAAATAGAACCAGAAACACAACTAATTGAAATGAAATTGTAATAACAGAATTAAACTCAGAACTAGGTTGCAACAAAATCAAACAGCAATGCAGAATTCAAGTTGAAGAATTCAAATTGTAGAATTCAAGTTGCAGAACTTAGATTGCAAAATTCAAATGCAGCAAGAGTAATGGCAGTAATAAGAATTGCATTAGAAATGCAAAATTATAATCAGCGCTATGTTGAAAACCAAACAGCAATTGAAAAACAAAATATGAGTCAGCAAGTGTTAAAGCTATTGAAAACAAAACAGCAAAAACGAAACAACAATATGAAAATGCAGAATTCACAACGCAGAATGCAGAATTCACAATGGATTTAATTTCGAAAACACAATTCAAATCAGAAAAAGAATTCAAAATGTTAACATATTCACATATTCACAATACAATCACTAAACACCATTGAATTCCCCGGCAAAGACGCCAAAATTTGATCAATTCCCGAATTGAATCAAACTGAAACTAGGTACTTGTAGTAAAGTGTGGAAACCTAGGTCATTTTCCAAGGAATTCAATGATTGAAAAAGTGATTATGCAAAGATAGGTTTTGGTTTGGGGATTTTGACATTCAATATAACAACAAATTCAATTAGGATTTAAATCAAATAGGTAGAAGACACTAGCTTAAGGAATTTAGATTGTAATGTTTAAATCACTGATTCATTGTTATTCTTTCATAAACTCTTTCAAGAATTCCAGATCTAAATGAAACCTCAATTCAGATCTGTAATTACTCATGGAAACATCCAAGGATTCATCTCAACATACTTAATTCAATTTTGAAACCTCAAAAATCAAATTCAAGATGTTGAGAATGAAGCAAAAACCTAAATCAGAAACCTTTAGACTTAGGAATTTCTCTCAACTTTAAATCATACATTTATATCATAATAGCGTTCAATTATACCTTAGCATACATCTCAACATTAGATTATAACACATTCCAACATATAATCATGCATATAGCTCATAAATATCATACATGAATCATAGACAAATCAAATATATCATACATATAAGTTGAAGAACACGTTAGGGCACAAAGAAGGGTCAATACAGTTAATTTTTGCAGAAATTACAGTGCTGTAATCGATTATAGACTCTCTGTAATCGATTACAGTAATTGATTACAGACCCTTTGTAATCGATTAACAGAGGCTCTGTTTTCTCTCGATTGGAAATTCTCAGCTCGTAATTGATTACGAACTTGTCGTAATCAATTACGAACACGAGAAATTAGATTATAGGGTTTCAAAAACACGTTTTCATAAGCCAATGGCTAAAACTTGGTCTAGAATCTTTCCAATTAATAGAAAACAAAAGAACACATGAATCAATCGGTGAAAAGACTTTCTAAACATCTTCCAATCGGTAAAAACGTATTTTCTTTGAAAACCATTTGGTAAAACATAACCCTTTCATGAATCCTAATGAGAAAATGAGTTTACAATAATTCAAATGGTAAAACAATCATATAATTCACGTAATCATATACTATCATGCATATCTAAACTCCTACCTCTTGTAGACCTCGAAAGCTATATGTTTTGACCACTGTTCCCGACGCGTTACCCGATTCTCTCTCTCACACTAGCCCCACGAACGGTAGGATTATGAAAGGGATCGCCATTCAAGAAACCAAATCAGTAGGAAGGTAGTTTGTGAAGAGAGGATCAAGGATGTGTGGTCATTTTTGTGTTTGGCTGAGGTTTGATGTGAGTTTGGTGTTGTGGAATGACTATGAATTAGAGTTCTTGAGAGAGAGAGTGTATGATGGAGGCACAAGGGTTAGAGAGAGAGTTTGGAGTGTCTCTGATGATGAAAATTAGGGTTTACCACGGTGCTAATGTTCAGGCTTAATAAAAAGACATTGTGGGGCCAACACGTAACTAAAAATGTAATAAAAACCCTTACTATGCAGGATGTAATCGATTACCACATGTAAAAATGCCCAGATTTAAAAATCTAAGGCATGTAATCTATTACCAACTCGTGTAATCGATTATTGGGCTATGTAAAAGCCCCAAAATACCTTAAAAATGTCCCAACTCATGCAATAACCTCTCATATAACCCTCCTACCCTCATACATGATTAAAAAAACTTTAAAACATATACTTGGCACATAATTCATGTAACATACATCAGTAATTCATTCAATCTCATAAAACACATATATATCAAGAAAACACATGTATCAAATAATTCACCAACAACACATAAACATAATAATAATCACATATAAATCAGTTAAGTCCTATTCAATGTCAATTATCACTAATTACCCTTAACCAAGACTTAATTGAAAAGTCGGATTGTTACACTTGACACTGTTAAGTGCTCAACCCCTAAGGCCCGAGCTCTTATGCCAATTGAAGGTGTGCATTTCCACAAGAAGGGGGGTTGGATCGCACTTATAAATTGTTTCCATTTAAAACTTTTTCACTATGAAACACAATTTTTAAAATTGTCTGTCTAAGAATCAGCAGAAAGGTTTCTGAGTAAATGCAGTTTTTGAAAATCTTGAAAGAGGTTTATGAGAACAAGTGCTTTCAGAGATTATAAAATTTATTTCAAAGACTTGTTGATCAAATGCTTCTTATTTTACTTAGACGTAAGAGATAATGACTTAGAAGGTTTGATTAATGATTGTTTTCAAGTGATCATAAAGATAAAAGAGTTTAGGTATAAAGATTCACACACACCAGTTTTTATGTTGGTTCGATTATAACCAACTTACTCCAGTCCTCAATCTTTGTTGATATTTCTTAAATATCATTCTTCGCATTCCTTCTCAAGCATAACCACCTTTACAACCCGTAAAGGATTTTTGCTGCCTTTATACTTAAATGAGGACTTCACTTCCTTAGAACACTTATAAGAACTTTTGTCTGAAACACTAGAGGACTTTTCTTGACTTTACAGATTAAAGGACTTATGCCTCAACAGTCGAGGACTTTACTGCCTTCAAAAGAAGGACTTTTACAAATAGTTGAGTTTTTGAAAAACTTTCAAGTACTATCAAACACTTAGTCGCAGCTAAGTTTTAATCCTGATAGACTCTTAGAAGATTACTTGCTAAAAGCAAGAATATTCACTTACAACTCTAGAAGAACTGAAAAAATACTTCTTAATTTTCTAAGAAGGTTCTGAGAAAAATTTCTTAGTTACAAACAAGATTATGATTCGACAAAGTTTTAGAACAGTTAATGATTCAAAATCCTTCTTCTGGGCTTTTGTCTTGATCTTGTATTTACAGACACTTTGAAAATGCTTGTAACAAGAGAAATTTGAAGGCCGATGTGGCTTGTGTAAGACCCCGAAATTCTAATCATACCTTAAATTAAAGGGATTTAGTTATAACCACTTTAATTAAGGCGTGATTGGAATATGTAGGTTATTGGGATGCATTCTGATGTATATGCGTTGTTTGATATGTGCTATGTGCATTATGTGTCTTATGTATATGAAATAATGAAAAATGCAATGTGTATGAGTTAAAATATGATAAAATGGACCAAGAATTTAAGAAAGAAATGTAGGAAGTAATAACAAGAGATTTTAAGCATTTATGGTGATGTACAAATTTATTTAGGTGTAAAAATATTGATTAGGGTATTAGAAATGGTTTATAGAAGGTTAGGTGTAAATTGGAGTTAAAGATGTAAGAAAACTACTACTGCTGTCATGTAGCAGTACTTTCTCGCTAGCGACCAGTTAAGCTCGCTAGCGGGTGAGGCGGCAGAGGTCCCTCGCTAGCGACTGGAGGAGCGTGCTAGCGGGTAATGCAGTGACAGCGGTCGCTAGCGACCACGAGACACGCGCTAGCGACCAGCTCGAGGACAGAACAACATTTCTGCAATTTGTTTTGCATTTTCTGTCAAATCCTCCATCTTTTAAAATTTTCCTTTAACCCCCTCCGTCCCAAAACCCTTACCTACCTCTGAAGAAACCACATAACCATCAGAAACATAATCTCAAAGTCTCTAAACCCTTCAAACACAATTATCTCAACTCTATATCCTCCAAACTTCATAAAACTCATCACCACACAATCCAAAACTCAGCACACAAAGAATTTGACCCCATATCCGAATTCCTTATCCTACTTCCTTTATTTTAGACCGAACATATATCATCAGAAGCTCTAGGATCATCTTCATCATCAATAAAAGTTAGTTAGAGTGTTAAACAAGTAGCTCAAGGAAGAACAAGGTGATTTGAGCATTAGAGGGCAAAACTACAAGAGGTAGGAGTTTAGATTTTTGTTATAATACGTATTTGTATGTTTTCATGCATAAAGATCGGTTAGAAATCATTATATGCTTGAATATGATTGCTGTTTTGAAACTGGTATGAATGCAGAGTCGGAACACGCGTTAGCGGCCAATTCGCAGAATTTCTGCAGAATTTGTGCATTATTGGGCGGTAGCGGCCACAAAGGACGCGCTAGTGGCCAATTCGCAGAATTTCTGCAGAATTGCCTTAAATGCTGCCTTTTGTGATTTTCGTATTTTAATGATTTCTAACCCTTTTCTGAGGATCCAAATTACTGTAACATGTTTATTATATATGTTTGAAACAGAAAATGGTGATTGTGAAAAGAATCAAGAAAATTAAAAAGAAAATGACATGTAGATGCAATTATGTGCAAAGTGATATGTTTTCAAATGAATTCGAATTAAGCATGTTATGAATAATTCGTACTTCAATTCCAGAATTAGATATTCAGTTGTGTATGTACTTACCTATTGTAATTCTATGACAAGTCAAAATATGATATGTTGAATATGAAAGAAAGGCAATGTAAGATCAAGTAAGCATTTGTAACCTTTGGTCACTAGTATCGTCAGTAAGGGAGGGTTGGCAACCTCGGTCACTGACATCACTAGTAAGGGAAGGTGAGGAACCCCTCTTTCCCCGTGTGTCTAGTAGAAACTAGAGAGATATGAGCTCATAGTCTTGGGATTTGGCGATGTGGAGGTAGAAAGCGATAAGAGGGTTAGTGCCAACTCATATAAAGGTATATTATGCACATATCAAGGATGAGTCTATGTTTATGCACTAGTCAGAAATTAAATGAGTGGTGATGCTTTCAGATTTATATATATTGCATACATATTAATCAAGACGCATATAGGAAAGACACTCCGGATATAAATTGATTTATGAAATCCCTAATAATGTGAATCTTGCATATTACACTGTTTTTATAATAAACCGAAGTGATTCCCCTACTGAGTCCGTGGAGCTCACCCTATTCCACCATTTTTGTTTAGATACAGACAAGGGTGCCAACACATCTACAGGTTGAGTGACTTGGAGCTTACATGAAGACCGAGCTTGGAAGCTCTGGTGTTTAGGATTTTAGCATTTCTTTTGTTATATCTTGTATTCATACTATATGATCAATGTCATCTTTTTGGGAACCTTTAAGGGAGTTATAAGTGGCTGTACAAGCTTATGATTCTCTTAAAAGTTCACTACTATATACTTGTATTACCTATGATATTTATAATATTACGTGTATCTCAGATATTGTAATACCCTATTTATGTACGTGTGGGCCACCGTTGTGTATTCTAATGTTATGTATTTATAATGAGTAGTTTCTTAGCATGATATAATTATTCATATCAGTTATACCGCACAAGCCGAGTTTTTTTAAACTTCCGATTCTTTTGAAAATAAATCGGCCCTATTTTCCGCGTAATTACTACTTTAATCAACTTTGATCTCTGAAACAAGATGTTAATTTCCGATAATTAACTCAATATGACTTAAGCATAAAGAGGTAATTATTAGGGTGTTACATTTTGGTATCATAGCAGGTCGAACCTTAAGGCTTGGGGTTATGGCCATTTATGCTTTTGTTGCATAGTACGATAGTGTTATGCATATAGCTGTGTAACGTGAGCATGACTTGTCTGTTTGGGACATAGGTAGTTGTATGTGCCTAATGTGATTATGGAGACTAATCACCTCTGTGATTATGTTGGTGTGTAGAAGTACTAATGGCACCAAAAAGACGACAGGCGAGACCGACTGCGAGTAGTTCTAATGGTGACCAAGGAACAAGTGAAGCCTTGGCAGGAATGGCGAGGGCGGTACAACAATTGGCGGAAGCTATGGGACGCCAGACCCCTCCTACACCACAGCCAGAGACGGACAGGGGAAATGCTCGATTTGCGGAATTCAGAGGGGTAAATCCCCCAGTGCTTACAGGTTCCGTTGATCCGACAGTAGCAGGGGAGTGGATTGAGGAAATGGAGAAGATCTTTACCGTGGTGTAGTGTTCAGAGTTACAGCGCACTGCTTTTGCCACTTTTATGCTGCAGCAGGATGCCAGAAACTGGTGGAGAGGAGAGAAGGCAAGAATGGATGCTGCGGGGATTCCCATTCCTTGGCATGGGTTCAAGGAAATGTTTTATGATAAATACTTTCCCAGGTCCATCGGAGAGGCGAAGGAGAGGGAGTTCATGAATTTGACCCAAGGAAAGATGTCAGTAGTGGAGTATACGGCACAGTTTGAACACCTTATTAAATTATCTGAAATGTTCCAAGGCAATCTAATGGAGTCTTGGAAATGTGTGAAATACAGAAATGGGTTAAATCAGAAAATGCAGAAGGCAATGAATCACCTGCAAATTAATAGTTATCCAAGGCTAGTAGAGGCTTGCAGGGTTCATGAACAAGCACGCCAATCAGATGATAGTACCTCGACGGAGAGTTCTAGGAGGTGTTTGGCACCACAGGCTCCTCAGTTTAAGAGGCAAAACCCTCCACCTCGTCGGTTTCCCTCCTGACCTTTTAGAGGCCCAAATCGTGCTAGGCCTCAACAAGGACGACCACCACCTCATCAGGCTATAATTCCTAGAGCTGCAGAGACACCAATCTGTCCTCAGTGTAACAAAGGACACAGAGGAGTTTGTTTTGCAGGACAGAACGTGTGTTACAGGTGTGGTAAACCAGGCCACATTGCCAGAGAGTGTCGTCAGTTCCCTCAGCCACAGACTACAGCTCCGACCCCCTCCAGGCGTCAGCACCAGGGAAGAGTCTTTACAGTGAATACAGAGGATGTTGTCCGATCAAAGGAATTAATAAGGGGTAAGTGTAAAGTTAAGAATCAAGAGTTAGTTGTACTTTTCGATTCAGGAGCTACACACTCATTTATATCATATGAGCATGCTAGGGAGTTGCATTTACCTATGTGTGAGTTACCATATGATTTGCGTGTGTCCACACCTACAACGAAACCTATAAGTACAAACATTGTCTGCACTAAATGTCAATTCATGTTAGGGGATAGGTCATTTATCTTTGATCTTATATGTTTACCTATGTCAGGTTTGGGTGTAATTCTAGGTATGGATTGGTTGTCAGTAAATAAAGTCTTATTGGATTGTCATGCCAAGTCTGTCATATTCCACGATACCTTCAGTATACCTAATCCTGAGTCACCTACAGTTTCTTTTAGTTTGTCAGTACATCCTGTGGAGTTAAGTCAAAGTGAGGTTACACATAAAGGTCTTGTATTTCTTGCCTCAAATGATGTGGAAACTAAACTGAGCCTAGACGCCGTACCCGTAGTAAGAGAGTATCTAGAGGTTTTCCCTGATGACATACCTGAGTTCCCTCCGTCAAGAGAAGTAGAGTTTAGTATTGATTTGGTTCCGGGAACAGGGCCTATCTCTATGGCCCCTTACCAGATGTCACCAGTGAGTTGAACGAACTTAAGACACAGTTGGGGGAGTTGTTGGAGAAGGGGTTTATTAGACCTAGTAAGCCCCAGTTTTGTTTGTCAAGAAAAAGGATGGGAGCATGAGATTATGTATAGATTATCGGCAGTTAAACAATGTGACAGTAAAGAATAAGTATCCCCTTCCTAGGATAGATGATTTGATGGATCAGTTGAGAGGGGCGAAGGTGTTTTCCAAGATAGACCTGAGGTCAGGATATCATCAGATTAGGGTCAAGGGTGAGGATATACCTAAGACGGCTTTTCGAATTCGCTACGGGCATTATGAGTTTACAGTGATGTCCTTTGGACTAACTAATGCCCCGGCGGTGTTTATGGACTATATGAACCGAATCTTCCGGCCGTTCTTGGATAAATTTGTAGCTGTTTTCATTGATGACATCTTTATTTATTCTAGGACGGAGGAAGAACATGAAAGTCATCTTAGGTTGGTTTTGGAAGTATTGAAAGAAAAGAAGTTGTATGCCAAGTTAAGTAAGTGTGAGTTCTGGATGAAGGAGGTTAAGTTCTTAGGTCATGTAGTATCCGCAGAGGGTATAGCTGTAGATCCGTGTAAGGTTGAAGCAGTAGTTAACTAGGAGAGGCCAACTACGGTTACTGAGATCAGGAGCTTCCTAGGATTAGCCGGATACTACCGTAGATTTATTAAGGGTTTTTCACAGCTTGCTTTACCATTGACAAAACTTAGTAGAAAGAATGCTCCTTTTGTGTGGTCTGATGAATGTGAAAGGAGTTTTGCAGAGTTAAAGGAGAGATCACTACGCCAAAACTGCTGATTTGCGGCGGTTAAATATGTGGGTTGCGGCGGTTCAAACCGCCGCTAAAAATATTTCGCAGCGGTTGCATAACCGCCGCTGAACCAAGTGTCGCGAGCTATTTTGCGGCGGTTTTTAACAACCGTTGGAACAACTGTCGCAATATCTTTTGCGGCGGTTGGTGAGTGACTAAAGTGCCGCTAAATCTTTTTTAAAAATTGCTAAGTGTTTTTGCGGCAGTTTATTGAACCGCCGCGAAATTGTTTGATAGTTAAATTTTATTTTGTGGCAGTTCACATAACCGCCGCGATATTTTTTGGAAAAATATAATTTTTCTTTACAAACCACCACAGTATTTTCAAATATATTTTTCCTTTTGCATTGTTTTATATATATTTTGTATATTAATATGTTCTATTTTAACTTTTTAATATTCTTTCTGAATGTAAGAATACAAAATATGTGCACCTGATATATCAATATATTAAAAATAATTATTCCAGGTACTTCAAAATTCCTTAGAAATCATCTTCACACAATTCATATATCAATTGAAACTTTATCCACTTAATGGTGTTAGGTAAAAATAAAACAATCTTTTCAAATATCAAAACTGTATTTGATCAATGCATCTACATTATAGAATAACTCCCAGAATCCTCTACCAATGACCATATTGTAAGCTCCAGAACCCTTTTGAGAGAATTAGGGATAATTCTCTTAGAACAATGAAAGTTTTAATGATAACAAGGTAAGCCATAAGTATAAAAATTTTACTTAAGGTTTTGCTAATATGTGCGCTAAGTGTCTCAGAAAGCTTTAAATTATTGCAATACCATGAGCAAAGACCAAGACAAAACATCAAGTAGCCTCGAGATCAATTGATAAAATCATAGCGCCAAAAGATATCAGAAAGGATGTCTCAGAAGCGCAGAAGGTGAAAACATGGTTCTGAGGATAGAACACTGTCGCCTCAGAAAGGTCTCAGAAGACCTTGCGACTAGTAGTTCTCAAAAGGGTCTTCCCTCAGAAGGTTCGCCTTAGAAGTCCGTACAACTCTCAGAAAGTTGGACTCAGAAGAAACCAAGTGTCTGGACTCAAGGGAGCGCAAGCAGTTTCAGAAAGCTCGCTACAACTAGCCCAGGAAGTGGGAACACGCGCACTGTGCAGTTCTGAAAAGTTCCTCATTTCGCGCTGACTGTAGCAGGGAGCCGTTCTGAAAAGGACACAGCCACATAAGCAAAGTGAAAGCTTCTAATTTCGCGGCTCTTTGATGCCTATATATATGAGTTCAATTCCAGAGCAATGTGACGAAATTCTTGCGCTAAAAACTCTTGATTAAACGTGCAAAAACTCTGCTGAATTGAAAATCATCTGCGAAAACTTAGAACTTTCTCAAAAAGACAATTTTACGAAATTGTTCTTCTAACTTTGCGAAAATCTTCTAGTTCATTATTGGTGTAAATCCTTACCTTGTGTAAGTTATTTCTAGAAGTCATCTAAGTGTAAAACTAGGTTTGTAACTTAGTCTTGGTAGTCGTTTTCGATCAAATCAAACTTTCTGAAAAACGCTAAGTCCTTCGCTGTTTGAAGGCAGTTTAAGTCCTCGAGTGTTTTGAGGCAAAGTTTAAGTCCTTAAGTGTTTAAGGCAAAGAAGTCCTCAGTGTGAGGCAAGGAAGTCCTTAAGTGTTTAAGGCAAAGAAGTCCTCAGTGTGAGGCAAGGAAGTCCTTAAGTGTTTAAGGCAAGGAAAGTCCTCTAGTGATTGGAGGCAAGGAAGTCCTCTAGTGTGAGGCAAGGAAATCCACTTCGGGTTGTGAAGTGGTGGAAGTCCTTTACTTGGTAAAGGCAGTGTTGTCTGGGAAGGCACTTTAAGAAGAATATCTAAGAACTCTCAACTGAAGGTTGAGGACTGGAGTAGGTTGGTTATAACCGAACCAGTATAAAATTCTTTGTGTTAAGTTTTTCTCCCTTGCTCTTTACTTGCATAAATCTTTGAGAAAAACTCTACCACGATCCTAATTAAGAGGTCTCGTGAAAATCTTATTGATCAAAATCAGAAAGCTTTTAAGAAACTCTAACTTTAAGTCATTTTCCTAAAATTCCTCAGAAAGGAACTTTCTCAGAAAGACTAAGTTCTCAGAAACTTAATCTTCTCAGAAAGCAATTTCCGCTGCAAACTCTTAGTTCTACCTTCTGAGTAAAAACAGCTTTCTAAGTAAAAGTTTTAAGAAGTAATTTTTAAAACTTGCACGATTCAACCCCCCCTTCTCGTGCACACATACACTTTCAATTGGTATCAGAGCTCGGTCCTTAAGGGGTTGAGCACTTCGCAGTGTCAAGGAAAAAGATCCACGAAAGGAAATATGAATTCACCAGCTGCATTCATATCAAATGGGGCCTCAATAAACAGACCTCCGATGTTTCTCGGAGACAGCTTCGACTACTGGCGTGACAGGATGACGCTATTCATCAGGCACACCAGTCTGGACTTATGGGATAGGATCGAGAATGGAGACTATCAGCCTCTGCAGACAATTACAGATGATGTTGTAGTTGCAACAGACGCTGAGTCAGGAGTGGCACCTCCAGCACTCAGAACCTATACAAGACGAGTCCCTAAGGACGAATGGACTCAAGAGATGAAGGAGAAGATACAACTCAACTTCAAAGCTAAATACATTCTTCTCTGTGCCTTGCCCAAGGTAGAATACGACAAGATTGTGTCGTGTGACACCGCTCAAGAAATTTGGGAAAGACTACACATGCTGCATGAAGGAAATGATGAAGTCAAGGAAACCAAGGTATCAATGCTCGTACATAAGTATGAGTCCTTCTGCATGCAACCTGAGGAAACCATTGACAACATGTCAATAAGGTTTCTCCACATCATAAATCAGCTAAAGGTCTTGGGAAAAATCTACTCCAACGCTGAGATGGTGAGGAAAATTCTCAGAAGCCTCTCTGCCAAGTGGCGCCCAAAGGTGACAGCGATCCAAGAAGCAAAGGATCTAAACCAGCTGGGTTTAGATGTATTGTTTGGCTAACTCAGAACTCACGAGATTGAGCTTGAAGGACTGCTTGGAGGACCATCTTCATCCTCAAGACCTCAGAAAGCTCTAGCTCTGAAAAGTCAGATCAAAAAGACTTCAAAAGCCCTAAAGGCTGAAGAAATATCTGAGTCTGAAAACGATCAAAACTCAGATTCCAATGAAGATGACATCTCTCTTCTAGTAAGGAAAATGAAGAAAGCTTGGAAGAAAAGACCAAGCAAAGACAAAGAGATCACCCCTAGAAAAGGAAAGTCAAAACCTTCTGATGCCACATGTTTCGGCTGTGGAGAAAAGGGCCACTTCAGAACGGAGTGCCCTCAGAACAAGGGAAAGAAAAAGTTCATTCCCAAGAAGAAGAAGAAGGCAATGGCTGCTACATGGAGTGACTCAGAAGAGGAAGGCTCTGAGTCAGCAAGTGAAGAGGAAGCTAATGTCTGCTTCATGGCCGGTACTGACTATATTCTGGAAACAGAATCTGAGTCAGAAGAGGTACCAAATTCTCCTCCTCTCTCACACTCATACAATGAGATCTCAGAACACTATGAAGAGCTTCTGAGAGACTCAAACGAATTAGCTAACAATTTCAGCAAACTAAGAAAGTCTTTTAAACACTTAGAAGCTGAAAATGCTAGACTAATTCAAAAAGTAGAGAACCTAAGGCTTGAAAGAGATGACTTTAAAAATAGATATCTTGAAAGTCACAACCTCTATCAAGCTTTAGAAACAATGTCTTCTGTAACTGTTGAAAAAGCTGAACTGGCTTTGATAGAATTACAAAAGACAAATGAGCTTCTCACTTCTGACTTAGTTAAGATGGTCAAGGGTGAAAAAATGATGACACTCTTGCTTGGTGGTCAAAGACCTTACAAGGATAAGAGTGGACTTGGTTATGAAGAAATCTTCGAACCAAATGATATTGATCCATCTTTAACTAAATCACCTCGCACGTGCATCGCATGTTTTAAAAGTGGCCATGGTTCTGAAAAATGTCCTATGTTAGATAAAGGAAAAATCTCTAAGCCTCAGAAGGATCAAAAGAAAACTCAGAAAGCAAAGCCTTCTAAGAAGACTAACCCCTCTCAGAAGGGTAAAACTTCTCAGAAAGCAAGTGCATCTGAAAAGGGCAAACAAAAGGTCTCTGACCCTCAAAACCACAACCCTTCTAAGAAAAGAAGGCAAAAGTCCAAGAAAGCTAACAAGCAAGGACCCAACAAAGAATGGGTACCTAAATCTATTAACTTTGTGACTGCAGGTACATCATCAAGCGCTGCTCCACCACCACGATGAGCAGTGGTACCTTGACAGTGGCTGCTCGAGGCACATGACTGGAAGCAAGCACTGGTTCAGAAGCCTCAAGCCCAAGAAAGGCGGAACAGTGCGATTCGGTGATGGCGCTAAGGGAAGGGTCACTGCAATCGGAGATGTTGGTAAGGATTCCTCTCACCAAATCTCAGATGTACTTTTGGTCGATGGTTTAACTCACAATCTATTAAGCATTAGTCAATTTTGTGACAAAGGCTTAAAGGTTGAGTTTTATGCCAAGTATTGTCATGTGATTAATCTCACAAATGACAAGATCGTTCTGGAAGGAAAACGTGTTGGTAACATCTATGTTATCCATCTGGATGATCTAAAGGATCAAAACGTGGAATGTCTTGTCTCTGTCCAAGAAGACAAATGGCTATGGCATAAGAAACTTGGTCATGCCCATATGAGACTTCTTTCTGAACTCTCTCATAAAGGACTTGTAAAGGGCCTTCCCAGCATTAAGTATCAGAAGGATGCAACCTGCGACTTCTGTGAAAGAGGGAAACAGACCAAGGCTTCCTTTCCCAGTAAAAGTGGTATCTCTACTCAGAAACCACTGGAACTGCTCCACATGGATCTCTTTGGACCAACCAGAACGGCTTCCCTTTCTGGAAAACGCTATGGTCTTGTCATAGTGGATGATTACTCCAGATTCACTTGGGTTTTCTTTCTAGCCTCTAAGGAAGAAACTTTTGAGAAGTTCAAAGCATTTGCGAAAAGAGTCTCAATAGAAAAGGATTCGCACATTCATACCATAAGATCAGATCATGGTGATGAATTTGAGAATCATGCTTTCGAAAAGTTTTGCGAAAATCTGGGAATTGCTCACGAATTCTCATCTCCCAGAACTCCTCAACAAAATGGAGTGGCTGAGAGAAAGAATCGAAGCCTTCAAGAGATGGCAAGAACAATGCTCTTAGAAAGCGGACTTTCAAAAGGTTTCTGGGCTGAAGCAGTTAACACTTCATGCTACATTCAGAATCGAGTCTTTCTGAGACCAATTCTGAAAAAGACTCCTTACGAGCTATGGAAGAATAAAATACCAAACATTTCTTATTTCCATGTATTTGGTTCTTCTTGTTTTATTCTCAACACAAAGGACAAACTCTCTAAGTTTGATCCTAAGTCCGATGATGGATGCTTCCTAGGATACTCCTCAGTCTCTAAAGCTTACAGAGTATATAACAAAAGGAGTAAATGTGTTGAAGAGACAATCCATATTAAGTTCAAAGAACTTAGTAAGGACATGTCTCAGAAAGATGCAGACTTAGAAGATGAGTTTGAGAAACTCAACATCTCTTCTGAGAAAGCCAAAAAGAAAATTCTTATAGATGATGAGACTGACTTCCAACCCATGGAACAACCATCTCTATCTAAAGAAAAATCTAGTAGCATCATCGAAGCTCCAGAACCTAGACAATCTACTTCTCCAAATGCAATGGAATTTAAATTCTCAGAAGGTCAAGCCTCTGATGACTCAGAAAGAGAACCTTCTGTGTCTCCTTCTCAGAACCCTACTCCTAAAGGGATTAGAGGCTCAAGAGACTTGAAGAACGTCTCTCAGAATGAAGTCTTGGGTAATCCAGAACGTGGCGTAAGAACCAGAAGGAACTACACAAATCTTGCTATGGTTTCTGAACTTGAACCAGACTCCATAGAAGAGGCGTTAGATGATCCTAGCTGGGTAAATGCCATGCAGGATGAACTTGACCAATTCGAGAGAAATCAGGTTTGGAAACTAACTTAGAAGCCCAAAGGCAAGAGTGTCATTGGGACTAAATGGGTGTTTCGAAACAAACTTGATGAAAACGGTCAAGTCGTGAGAAACAAGGCCAGATTGGTTGCTCAAGGGTACAACCAACAAGAAGGGATAGACTACGATGAAACTTTCGCTCCAGTCGCAAGATTGGAAGCTATCAGAATGTTGCTAGCTTTTGCTGCACACAAAGGTTTCAAACTCTATCAGATGGACGTTAAGTCTGCCTTCTTGAATGGATACCTTTCTGAGGAAGTTTATGTAAAACAACCTCCTGGTTTTGTGAATGATGCATTCCCGGATCACGTATTTAAGCTTACAAAGGCTCTCTATGGTCTGAAACAAGCTCCAAGAGCTTGGTACGATAGATTGAGCTCTTTCCTACTTAAAAACGGATTCTCAAGAGGAAAAGTGGACACAACTCTCTTTACACTCTCAGAAGACTCTGGCTTCTTGATTGTCCAGATTTATGTTGATGACATAATATTTGGCGCAACCAATGAATGCCTTTGCAAAGAATTTTCCAAGCTTATGCAAGGTGAATTCGAGATGAGCATGATGGGAGAATTAAAATTCTTCCTAGGATTGCAAATCAAGCAAGAATCAGAAAGGACAGTTATCCACCAAGAGAAGTATACCAAAGAACTTCTGAGGAAGTTTCTGATGGATAAGGCCAAACCAATGAGCACTCCCATGCATCCCTCTCAAGTAATTGACTTGGATGAAGATGGTGAGAAAGTCTTAGAAAGCAACTATCGAGGGATGATTGGCTCACTTCTCTACTTAACTGCCTCCAGACCAGATATCCAACTCAGTGTTGGGATCTGTGCTAGATTCCAGTCTAAGCCTAAGCAATCACATTTAACTGCAGTTAAACGAATTTTACGATATTTAAGTGGAACTACTAATCTTGGTCTTTGGTACGAGAAATGTTGTTCTTCTGATGTTGTAGGATATTGTGATGCTGACTACGCTGGAAATAGGATCGATCGCAAAAGCACAAGTGGCTGCTGCTGCTTCTTTGGAAAATGCTTGATCACTTGGTCTTGCAAGAAGCAAAATACGATCGCCCTATCAACTGCTGAAGCTGAATATGTATCTGCTGCGAACTGCTGTTCTCAGATGCTCTGGATTAAGAATCAGCTACTTGATTATCAATTAAGGTACACCAAAATCCCTATCCTTTGCGATAATACAAGTGCTATCAACTTAGCTAAGAATCCTATTCAGCATTCTCGATCCAAGCACATTGATATAAAACATCATTTTATTCGGGATCATGTACAAAAAGGCAACATTGAACTCAAATTTGTAAATACTGAGGATCAAATCTCAGATATATTTACAAAGCCTTTACCCGAGGATCGTTTCAATGTTCTGAAAGGACTTCTTAAGTTAAGACGTTTCTAAGTACTTTGAAATTAAACATTTTTCTTAGAAACTCCTCTTAGTCCTAGTTTAGACTCTGAGACAAATAATAGAACTAAGCTTCTGAGCTAGAAGTAGGATAAAAACAGAAAACTCTATCTGAGAAAATTTGTTCTCAGAAGACTCATCCCTCAGAAAGGAGATCTTCTGAAACATATCTCAGAAGGAGCATTTCTCAGAAGGACCACTTCTCTCAGAAGGGTACCTTCCGAGAAAACAAGTTACCGACGGTAACTTTTGGATAAGCGTCAGAAACGGCTAGTTACAAGCCAGTTCTATAAATACTCATGGCATTGTTCCATTTGAGCACTTTGCGCTTAAAATATACCAAAACTCTGCCAAATCCTCTCCTCGCTTTCCAATCTTCATCTATTCTCTCTCTCTCTCTGCTATCTCTACTCTCTTGTTCTTCTCTATCTCCTCTCATCTCATTCCAAACTTAAACCTTTTCTTCCTAATGGCCTCCTCTGGAGAAATCAAGGGCTTAATGAGAAACAATCTCAATGAAGTATCCGAAGATATTCTCTACGACAATGAGGAGATGCAATCCCTATTCCACAAGACTTATCTTCCAAGAAATCTTGCTATGGGAAGAGTACTACCTCTCAACGCATACAATCAAGTGGATGAACTTCAACTCACTTTCCTCAAGCAACCTGGATGGCCAGCCATGATGAGCTCCGAGGACGTGTGCTACCCAAATGTGGTGAGAGCATTCTATTCGCAGATAGAAAGGTTCACCAACAAAGGAGTCAAAAGCACGATTGCTGATAAGCAAATCCGCTTCTCCTCCTCTGACATCAACAAAGTTTTCAAGACCTTGAATGGTGGTGTTGTCATCGCCGACGACCCAGAATGGGTCAAGGAGGTAGATGACTCAGAAGAAGAAGTGGTGACACTTCTGACTGGTAGCAACAGTCTACCACTCAAGGGCGTAAAGGTGCCTCATCTTACGCAAGAGGCCAGAATCATCTTCTCAGTTGTTCAACATACCCTTCTCCCTCGGATTGGAGACATGGGGAATGTTACCACCATGGATGCATGCCTACTGTACCACCTGCTAAAGAAGGAAAGAGTAGATTTTGGAAGGATGGTACCACCAAGCTCATCCTAAGAGGGCTCTCACAAGTCTACCTTACGGAAGCCTTCTGACCAGAATCCTCGACCATTTCTCCTTCCCACTTGAGGACTACGAGTATGTCTTCAATCACAACAAATTCACCATGGTCACCTTCAACAACATCAAGAAGAAGAAGGTACCAGAGACGGGGGCACCTAAGAAGAAGGAGGAAGCAAAGCCTTACAAGGGAGCTGCTAGCACCAAACAGCCCTCTAAGGCTGAGAAAGGAAAGGAAAAGGCTTCTGACCCCTCAGAAAGGAAGAAGAAGCAGCCAAAGGTGACTCACCCTTCTCCAACAAGGGTGACAAGGAGTATGGCTTCTGAGCAAGCTCAGAAGACTCCTCAGAAGGAACCTGAGGTTGTTGAGGCTGCTGAAGACTCAGAAGAAACAACGTCTGAGCAACCCATGACCAGAAAGAGGAAAACACCTCCAACTCTCCAAGTCCCAGACGTGCCACCAGAAGGGAAAAAGAAACGTGGTCGTTTGGTAAAAGCTTACTCTAAAACTCCACCTTCCTTCCTTAAATCTTCTTCTACTTCAATTTCTGTGTCTGATCCTGTTGCTGGTTTTAAACCCACCAAATTTAAAACTAAGCTCCTGCATTCCTTGAATTATCAGGGAAAATCTCACAAAGGAGTGGGGATAAAAACCACTAAGAAAGAGAGCCCGCCGAAGCCGACGGGTAAAGAAATTGTAGCAGTTGCTGCTACTGCTGCCCCCACCGCTGCTGCTACTACTGCTGCTGCTGCTGAAGAGGAAGCAGAAGCTTCTCATCACTCCTCCCCCTCTGGGAATGTCTCTCCAACCAGAGAAGACGTTCAAGGGCATGGAGGAAATGTTGCTGATTCCTCTTTTGAGGAAGGAGATGCGGCAAGCTTCCGCATTGAGCATCGCACTCCAGATGCTGGAAGCTCCAAGAAAGAGCCCCAGAAGAAGCCATCTGAGGTTTCTATGGTGGAACTTTCTGAGACAACCACAACTGAAGTTGCCACTGTGAATGCTGAGTCGTTGGCTCAGACGATGCTTGATGTCCAGAAAGAACTGGATCAACCTTCTGAGACTCCAGAAGCTGCTCAGATGCAGCCACAACAACAACTACAGCATGAGGAAGCCTTACTTGAACCAACTTCTGAGGTTGGTCTCCTCTCTTCTGAGATCCCTTTGGAACATGAGGAAACTCATGTCTCAACACATGAAGTAGTGCCAGGGACCACCAGCACTGGGCTCAGCTCAGAGGTGGGCGCTGACGCTACCATGGCTGCCGGTGTTGCAGCAGTTGAGGCATTTGTTGCCCACAGTTCCTTAGAAGGAACTCTATCTGAGAAGGACTCTCAGAAGGAACCAGCGGTTCCTCCTCTCGATCTCACAGAAGTTTCTCCTCCATCCTTCAATCAACAGGGTCCTACCTTTTCGATTACGGACTCGATGATTAGTCCTGGCTTCCAGCTAGGAAGAATGGTAGTCACACCACCCTCTGTGCAATTTCGGTCTTTCTTTGGTCGAACCGAGAAGTTGAAGTGCATTGAAGCCATAAATAGCCAAATCTCAACTTTCAACCTCTCTGAAGATGCTCAGACTTCTGGTGAAATGGAGCAACCATCAGCTCGGCAACCTTCCGATCAAGACCTTGCTCTAGTTTCAGAGGACACTCAAAGGCAGCCTTCCATTGAACTTGCTGCTATTGAAGGCAAAGCTGTCCAAGCAGAAGAACTTCCTGAATATCAAAAGAGGGATATCATCGATGAAGTACTTGAGGCTGAAGTCTCTCGTCCTCCTTCTTCTCAACCCTCATCTTCTCAACAGCCTTCCACTGCCTCTGAACTACCTCCAGAATGCGCTCAGAATGCGACTCAGAGCGAGATTCTCATGGAGATATGCCAGCTGCTACGCTACATTGCCAGAAGGCAGTAGTTCTAAGTCAATGATGGCGTTTATGTCTTAGCCGCCCTTTTTGATGTAACAAAGGGGGAGTAGATAAATGATAAAATTCTTGTACAATGGCTATACGTAAACACTAGGCTAGGACTTAGGGGGAGCAACAACTTAGGGGGAGCCAAATATCTTGTATCTCTACAAAAACCATCAATGAAAAATCATTATTTTGGTATCTCATGTTTTACTTAATTTTATGCTTATTTTTTTATTTGGCATCTCTTGATTTACTTAGCCTGGTATTTCTGAATTTCATACATATATTCATCATGAAATACACGCTATGTAATTGATAATCTCAAACAGTGATCATACATTGCATACTTTAACTGTTGATTATCACAGCCTTCTAAGAAAATAACGAAGCCTTCTCTCAGAAAGCTAAGTTAGTTTCTAAGAAAGCAAAAGTGCATTCTGAATAAGTTATGAACTTACTCAGAAACACTTCTGAACTTAAGCAAAATTATTATCTTAAGACTTAAGTTGTTATCATCAAAAAGGGGGAGATTGTAAGCTCCAAAACCCTTCTGAGAGAATTAGGGATAATTCTCTTAGAACAATGAAAGTTTTAATGATAACAAGGTAAGCCATAAGTATAAAAATTTTACTTAAGGTTTTGGTAATATGTGCGCTAAGTGTCTCAGAAAGTTTTAAATTATTGCAATACCATGAGCAAAGACCAAGACAAAACATCAAGTAGCCTCGAGATCAATTGATAAAATCATAGCGCCAAAAGATATCAGAAAGGATGTCTCAGAAGTGCAGAAGGTGAAAACATGGTTCTGAGGATAGAACACTGTCGCCTCAGAAAGGTCTCAGAAGACCTTGCGACTAGTAGTTCTCAGAAGGGTCTTCCCTCAGAAGGTTCGCCTCAGAAGTCCGTACAACTCTCAGAAAGTTGGACTCAGAAGCAACCAAGTGTCTGGACTCAAGGGAGCGCAAGAAGTCTCAGAAAGCTCGCTACAACTAGCCAAGGAAGTGGGAACACGCGCACTGTGCAGTTCTGAAAAGTTCCTCATTTCGCGCTGACTGTAGCAGGGAGCCGTTCTGAAAAGGACACAGCCACATAAGCAAAGTGAAAGCTTCTAATTTCGCGGCTCTTTGATGCCTATATATATGAGTTCAATTCCGGAGCAATGTGACGAAATTCTTGCGCTAAAAACTCTTGATTAAACGTGCAAAAACTCTGCTGAATTGAAAATCATCTGCGAAAACTTAGAACTTTCTCAAAAAGACAATTTTACGAAATTGTTCTTCTAACTTTGCGAAAATCTTCTAGTTCATTATTGGTGTAAATCCTTACCTTGTGTAAGTTATTTCTAGAAGTCTACTAAGTGTAAAACTAGGTTTGTAACTTAGTCTTGGTAGTCGTTTTCGATCAAATCAAACTTTTTGAAAAACGCTAAGTCCTTCGCTGTTTGAAGGCAGTTTAAGTCCTCGAGTGTTTTGAGGCAAAGTTTAAGTCCTTAAGTGTTTAAGGCAAAGAAGTCCTCAGTGTGAGGCAAGGAAGTCCTGAAGTGTTTAAGGCAAAGAAGTCCTCAGTGTGAGGCAAGGAAGTCCTTAAGTGTTTAAGGCAAGGAAAGTCCTCTAGTGATTGGAGGCAAGGAAGTCCTCTAGTGTGAGGCAAGGAAATCCACTTCGGGTTGTGAAGTGGTGGAAGTCCTTTACTTGGTAAAGGCAGTGTTGTCTGGGAAGGCACTTTAAGAAGAATATCTAAGAACTCTCAACTGAAGGTTGAGGACTGGAGTAGGTTGGTTATAACCGAACCAGTATAAAATTCTGTGTTAAGCTTTTCTCCCTTGCTCTTTACTTGCATAAATCTTTGAGAAAAACTCTACCACGATCCTAATTAAGAGGTCTCGTGAAAATCTTATTGATCAAAATCAGAAAGCTTTTAAGAAACTCTAACTTTAAGTCATTTTCTTAAAATTCCTCAGAAAGGAACTTTCTCAGAAAGACTAAGTTCTCAGAAACTTAATCTTCTCAGAAAGCAATTTCCGCTGCAAACTCTTAGTTCTACCTTCTGAGTAAAAACAGCTTTCTAAGTAAAAGTTTTAAGAAGTAATTTTTAAAACTTGCACGATTCAACCCCCCCCCCTTCTCGTGCACACATACACTTTCAAAAGTGGCTTGGGGCGGAGGTCGGTTGGAAAACTTCACCTTGGAATTGGAAGACAAGATGCGTCGCCAGTTTCCACATATGTTTACAGGTATGAATTTCGGGACGAAATTCTTTTTAGGGGGGAGAAATATAACACCCCGACTTTTATTAAGTTCTAATTAAGTGAAAATTTAGAGTGATTGACCTTAGTTAGAAATTTAATTAAGTTGGAGTAGATAAGTTTCTCGTTGATAAACCTTTATGTGTTGTATGTGTTTGAATTGTATGTATTTATATGTTATATTTAATGTTTTAATGATGCATGAGGGTAGAAATGATGTACGTATGAGTATGTCACGAATTGGGACGTTTTAGAAGTGTTTTGGGGCAATTTTACAGCCCAGTGATCGATTACCACGGGCTGGTAATCGATTACAATGCACAAATTTTTGAATCTGTGCATTTTTACAGACTATAATCGATTATAGATTCATGTAATCGATTACAGACTGCGCAGTTAGAGTTTTTAGTGCGTTTTTAGGTCAAGTGTGGGCCCCACAACACCTCTATATAATACCTACCCTAGCTTCCACTCAGAAAACCTAATTTTAATATTCTAAAACACTCTTGGCAGCCTCCACCAATCCTTGTGCCTCCATTCCACTCTCTCTTTCTCTCAAACTCAAAAACCATAACCCTTCCACAACCCTAAATCCATATCAACTCTCATCCAATCACAAAACAAACCATATATTCTTAATCCTCTCACCAAATAGAACACTTCTACCGTTTCCATTTTTGAAAGAAGCCATTCTTGTACCGTTCGTGGGGCTAGAGAGAAAGTGAAAAGGGAAAGGGTGTCTCTACGCATAGCATAGGAGGTCTACGAGAGGTAGGCGTTATAGACATTCAATATTCACTGTATTTTCATGCATAATGATGTGTGTTTGTTGATATTGTTGTTGATGTTCGTTTTTCCCATTATGGTTCATAAAAGGGTTACTTTTACCGATTGAATTTAAAAAAGAAAGTGTTTTATGGATGTAAAAGTGTTTTCAAACTTATTCCACCCATTGATCCTTTTGTGTCTGTGTTTTCTACCGATTGGGGTGATTCTAGATCTGAGTTTTAGTCATTGGCTTATAAAAATTGTGTTTTTGAAACCCTAGAATCTGATTTCTCACGTTCATAATTGATTACAAGTGTTCATAATCGATTACGAGCTGAGAATTTCCAATTGCGAGTAAACATGGCATCCTGGAAATCGATTACAGGGTCTCTTTTAATCGATTACATTAATCGATTACATTCCCGATGTAATCGATTACAACGCTACAGATTTTACGAAAATTAACTGTTTTGACCATTTTGTGTACCCTAATGTGTTCTACGACACATATGAGTGTTATATACGATTTGTGCATGATTTATATATGTTGGCATGATTTATTATGTATGTTTACGTGTTGTTATGTGATGTATTGATGCTATATATGTATATATACCCTGTAAGACATTAATAACGGCAAAGACGTCAAAAAGGACACAAAGACAAAGTTACAGTTATAATAAAACACTCCCGTCTTTGGATACTGATGGGGTTGTAAATTAAGGGATGACAACCTTGGTGAATAGCCTCATTGGTAAAAGAAGACGGTACCCCCTCTGCCTATAGTACAGGATGAGCTCATGCCTAGGGGCCGGTGATGTGGAGGAGTACAAGAGGGCGGACAGTGCCAAAGATTAATGCAAGATAAAGTTGTTTGATTAAATGTATTATGTTATCTTATGATTTATCCATGGTATATGTTTAGGGGCACTAGTATACTACACCAAGACCTTATTTATTTATGCCATATTGAATGTTTAATTAAAATGGACAAGATGCACTTAGGTAAGACGTTCCGGGAAAAGACTTCTTTTTAAACTAATACCTGAATTGAATACATTCATGTTTCACCTATTTCTTAATTAAACCCGGGGCGGCTTCCGCTACTGAGTCACTTCCCAGTGCTCACCCTATGTTTTTTCCACCATATTATAGAGGAGCAGACAGAGCAGGATCATGGAGCTAGCGAGGAACAGGCCCAGCCTTAGTTTATTTTCAGTTTTCCGCTTATAGACCCATATACATTGATTTACCTTTTAGTTATGGATTCATTAGAGTTGTTTGTTTTATTTGTTTTAAGTCCGGACCTATGTTAGCCGGCAACTATTTATTTGACATGTATTTATGGTGGAGTCTCATAAGTCATTGTCTTTGGGTTATGGGATAAAGCCTAATACTTATTCCATTTATGTTCGTTGATTGTTGGGAGTTATTTATGTGATGAGACTATTCAGTTTATATGTTGCCATGGCTTTTTATTTATCGATTATGTATTCCACAAAGCCCTTACTTTTATATCGTAAACGAATTGCGAAAATTTTACTCCCGCCTGTTTTCCGCGTATATATATTTTAAATACAAAGGTAAAATATGATAACAGAAGGTAACCCTTGTGAAATAGCCTAAAATGACTTAAGCGTTAAGGGCTATCTAGTAGGGGGTTACAATGTAACCCACACTTGTTGCACCGTAGGATATTCCTGTTAGGTGGAGAGGGTCGCACTCCTGCTCCACCTGGACGGGGAGGAAATGGTCGTCCAACACCTTGAGGCCTTGGTTGTTGCTGTTGGGGCCTCCTTTGTTGTTGCTGTTGGGGCCTCCTTTGTTGATGCTATTGTTGTTGCTGTTGTCGAGCTTGGGGATACGAAGGGCGATAAGGGTTATTCCTTTGAGGAACAGGTCCTCCATGTTGATTCTGACGGGAAACGCACCTCATCGGGTGCCTCTGCATGTGTCCAACTTGGCGAGGTTGGAACTGTCCTCGCTGAACTTGGTTAGAAGTTTCACCTCTTTTGTCGCTTACGCTTAGCAGTTTCCTTCTCAGTTGTGACTCTCCTAGCAATACTCTGTTCTTGGGCCAAGCATCGGTTTACACTAGTGCGGCTAATTTGGAGCCTTGTTGCCCACTCATTCAGCTCGGGTTTCACTCCTTGTTCATAACGCACACACTTCCATGCCTAATCAGGGTTCAGACGATAGGTAGTAGAGTGTCGACACAGGCGATTGATAGAATCATAATCACATGCTTTTTGATCCCTTTGTTTGTGAATTTTAGTGGCAATAATTGTCTTGATGCTCTTTGTTGTGTATTAATTGCTTCTGCATGTCAATCATCAGGAAATTCACAAATTGTTGCTAACTTTGCTTAAATGTCACTTATTTCTGGTCATTCACTTCATGAGCATTCATTTAGTGTGTTTATATGATTAGGAATTGGATTGGAGCACAAGGAATGGAGCAAAAAGCAAGTGCAGAACTGCAGAAATCGCGGGCCAGCCATCCTGAGTCACATGCAAAGGGGAAGCATTCCAGAGCCGAAGCCAATTGCAGCAGCTCGCATGCGAGCACCCCCAAGCTCGCCGGCGAGTCCCCCTGTTTCTCGCATGCGAAGCACCCCAAGCTCGCATGCGAGCCTACGTCGTGCTGACAAGAATTTTTAATTGCAATTTAATACCTTTTAGATTCCTAGAATTTGCTATTTTGGGACATGTATTTATACCTCTTGTCAGAGGTCCTTGGACGTTTTTCAACCCTAATTAGCCACTTTTACATTTGGTTAGAGTTCTAGATAGAGAAGCTCCAACTTCTCTCTAGGATTTTAGCTCTCTTCTCCATTTTGCTTCTAAATTCTGGTTTGATTCTTAAAACTCTTGTTAACTCTTGCTCATTTCATATTATTTTGTTTCTCTCATTTAATGGCTGAGTAGTTTTCTCTTGTCTTGGCATTTTTTGGTTTTCACCCTAGTGTGGTTATTTATGAGGTTTTTGATACCTGTGATTACTATTCTAATGTGTTTGATCATGTTCTTGGTTTAATCTGAACTCCTACATGTATATGGATTAATGTGTGTGTAGGTTTTTATTTATCAGAAATATATGTTGGATTTTCTAGATTAAGAAAGTCTTATATGTGTTTCAAGTGATGTGGTTGAGCAATAGATTGATTAGTTTATTGTTTGATTGAGTTTATGAACATGGTTTTAATTCCGGATTAGGAATTTAATATTGGTTGATACATAGAATTTATCTTGGGCTTAGTCATTTCGGATTAGAAGTGGTTAAATTCAAGTAATCTAAGTATTAACTTATGCACACCTTGTGTTTGTTGAATTGCATGTGTCAAAGTCAATGATTGAATAACCTAGCTAGGTGTGAATTCCTTGATGCCAAGTCTCTTTATTAATTAAATTCACTTGTTTAATTGTCTTCTTTATTATCAAAACCAAAACCCCCCATTGTCTTTATTTTTAGCACATAGTGATCAATAGAAATTGCTTCCTCGAGAGACGACTCGTGTTGACTTCCACTAGCTACTTAGCTTGTGACTAGTCAATTCGGTTTGGTACATTTCAACTCATTCTAAATTGAGCGGGGTGCCGGAGAGCTAAACGACGCTCCGGTATTTGCTCGCGACCAGCGATCAATCTTCTCGGTGTATTCCAGCACATACATATCTCCTCATGTCAAGTCGAGGAACTCACGGTCCTTAGAATCACGTAAGATCTGAGGGAATTATTTGTCGTAGAAAGCCGCTTTGAAACCAGCGCAATCCAGACGATCTTCAGCAGGCTGCAAGATGGGTTTGACAGCCTTCCACCACGCTTCAGCTGCGTCCTTGAGTTGTCGGCTTGCAAACTTCACTTTTTGTGCCACAGAACATGGCAAATCCTCAAAAACTAGCTCGATCCCTTGGATCCAAGCATTAGCAAGATCGGGGTTAAGCTCGCCCCTAAAAAAAGGAGGATCACCCTGTTTGAAGTCCTTAAAGCACTGGACTTCCTCATTCACAAGTGGTGGAGGTACTCGCCCGGCCTCCATCGCTTGTGCCATCTGAATCGAAGCTTCGGATTGATCCCTGATAGCTTGCAGGATCTCCTGCATAGGAGGGTTTTGTGCCTCGTTAACCACTGGGGGTGTTCGTTGACGTCGTCCTGCCATCTTTCCTGTCAGTACTTGCACAACCAATAAGTTGATCAGGCGCATCTCGATACATAGTAATGAGGGATTAATAGCATAAACGGCAGATAAGGATAAAGGACATAAGGCAGATAGGCTCAAGAAGGAACAAAGGAATAGAATGAAAGACAAGATACGAAGAAGTCATGGCAAGCTCAGTCCTCAGGCTCAATTGTACCGAACTGCTCTGATACCAACAAAGTGTAACACCTTAACTCGCTAATTACGCTTAGGTCGCAATTAACTTGTTAATTGTTACTTAGGAAAAACCACACGATTTTTTTTTGAAACTAAACAAGGAAGAAAAAAGAATGAAGCAATAAGATAATGAGACATAAATCAAAGAGCCATACTGATAATCATAAATGAAGATGAATAACAACAACAATGATAACTGAAGCTGGCAAGCAAAGCTGCAACATATATCTGGGATAAATAGATAGTACAAGTGATAGGATGCGAAATTCTGAGCATTCTCTGCCCTTATATGTACATCTTGCTTTCCTTAAGTGTCTTAATTGTAGTTGTTTGCATTGTTATTGCATGTTTTGCATTTTGGTGGTTGATGTGGAATTTCATCACCTTTTGAGGCTTTGAGTAGACTTTAGTCTTGTTATCTTTTGATGCACGTTTGGGTAGTGCTTTGGTATTTCAGGAACCTAGGCTGGAGCTACTTCAAGTCTCGGGAGCATCGGGAGCGTCGGAGCTAAGGAGCGAGCAAACCGGAGAAAGTTGCAGCAAAACTCTGCAACCTCTGCAACTGGTCGCTAGCGACCAGCATTATGCTTGCTGTGGTCGCTAGATACCAAGGCGTGACAGCACCCAATTTTTATATTTTTTGCAACTTAGTCCTTAGTCCCTTTTTGTAATTAAGTCTCTTTATATAATTGATCTGAGACACTTTACAGATCATTCTAAGTTTATTTCCAAATTAGGTTAGGGTTTTTAGAGAGAGAAGCTCTACCTTCTCTCTAGTTTTCCATTTTTGTTCTTGCACTCTCTACTACTTTGTTATACTATTCTCCAAGTTTTAATATAATTCCATTTTCATTTCCAGCATCATTATTGTTCTCATTTCTCTATTTCAATTGTTCTCTTTAATTATGTGTGAGTAGTTTCTTATTCTTGGTGTTGGGGGAATGCCAAATTTGCATTTTCTCTTGAAACCCACTATCAATTTGTTTTCTTGCATCCCACTCTCTTGGGTTGTTGAATGTTATTAAAGTTGGCTTGTGTGGATTCATGCTTGCTGATTTGATTATGCCATGAATGCATTTTAATTTCTTGATTAAGGGATTAAAGTGTGTTTAGGGGTTTTTGGGTTTATGTGTTGATTAATGCATTGGCTCATTAGTTTAGAGAGTGTGAATAATTCTTGATTAAGAATTAGGTTTGCATGTGCTTGGAGTATTTATATTAATTTGGTTTTGATCAAAGTCAATTTGGTTTAGTAATTCTTGAGCATGTGTAAATTGCATTCTATGTGTTTGATGAAATGCCTAAGTGGGTTTAGGATGAGGAAAATGTAATTTTGTGCACAACTCAACACCAAGATTCTTTTTGCATTGTTAATATCTCTTGTTTCATTGCTTGATTTACCTCTCATACAATCCCAACACTTACATATATTATACATACTTGATCAGCAATCTAAAGCCTCTTTGGGAAACGACTTGGGTTGACTAGCTATACTACTATAGCTAATTGATTATTCAATCTCTTTTTGTTCTTTAAACTCTAAATCAATTGTAGTTAAAAGAAGTAATGACACTTTTAGCTTACATCAATTTTTGGCGCCATTGCTGGGGAGGCTTAAGAGTTGATTATTGTGCATAGTTATAGTATTTTCTTTTCTTTGCATATCCATTACTAGTCTATACTTACACTTACTCAAAAACACAAAAATACAATAATGTTCTGCACTTTTTCTATTTAGTGCAGAATTTTTCTGCAATATTTAGTTTTATAAGTTGTTTTCACTTTATATGCTCTCTATGAATGACTCAATCGCACACTGTAACATCCCGATCTTTATTAGGTCCTAATTAAAGGAAATTAAGGGTAATGGACTTTAATTGGAACTTAATTGGATTGAGTGAGCATGTTTCCCCTAGTTTAAAATATCTATGTTATGTGTTTTTATGAGTATTTATGTGTGCTTTGATGTTACATTAAGTTATTATGGGTGTATGAATGTTAGTATGTGAGTTGGGACACTTTGGAAGTGTTTTGGGGCATTTTTCGTGCCCAGTAATCGATTACAGCTCCTTGGTAATCGATTACAGCAAGTCAGGTTTCAGATTTGGGCTTTTTCGGAGGCCTGTAATCGATTACAGAACCGTGTAATCGATTACGGTAATCGATTACACAACACGCAGAATGAGTGTGCGGATGTTTTAAGTGACGGGTGGGCCCCACGATGACTCTTAAACCCTAATAGCTCACGTATAAAAAGGTAAACCCTATTTTTCCACCTCAGTTGGTCAGAAATACACTCTCTCATCATCCTAGAGCCTCCATAGCTTTCTCTCTCAAGAACCCTCATAGACATAGCCATTCCACGTCAAGAAACACCCACAAATACTCACCCAATCCCAAAAATAATTATATATTCTTGATCCTCTCACCGCCGGACGTTTCTACCGGTTGTTTTTCTCCGGAAAGGGTCATCGTTGGAGTCGGGCCGTTCGTAAAACTAGGATTCCGTCTAAAAAACAAGGATTGTCTTCAAGAGGTAGGGGTTAGGCATTCTAAACGTTATGTAACTACATGATTGTTGATAAATTAATGGAGTTTGAATGTTGTATGTTGTTTTTCCCATTAGGGTTCATGAAAGGGTTGATTTATGAAATTGATTTTGAAAGAGAAAGGGGTTTTATGAATTGAGAAGCGTTTTAAAAGTATTTTTTATGTTGGCTAATGGTATGGCTATGTTTTCTATCGATTGGGACGATGTTGGGTTCATATTTTGGCCAATGGCTATTGAAAATCGTGTTTTTGGAACTCCAAAATCGTGTTTCACGACGTCATAATCGATTACGAGAGCGAGAAAATGACGCTCTCTGTTAATCAATTACAGAGCTGCGTAATCGATTACAACAGTGCTGTTTGTGCGAAAATGAACCGTTTTGACCCTTTATGTACCCTAATGCGTTCTACAACTAGTATGGATGATATATATGAGTTAATCATGAATTGTATGCAAGTTTAAATGCTGTTTGGATGATGTTGTGTTGATATGTTATGTTTAAATGAGATAAATGATGATAATATATGTTTATGTGAATTATGTGATGAATGTATATGTTATGTGTTGTGAACTGAGACGTCACTGGGTGGCGCAAAGATACATAGTAGCCTTCGGCTTGTGATTGAGAGGCTGTAGGAGGGGGTTGGCATCCTCGGCGCTACAGGTCCTTCACTTGCAGTTGGTGAATATCCCCCTTTTCCCCATTTCGTTAGGATGAGCTCATGCCTAGGGGTCGGTGCAGCGGAGGTTACAGGAGGGTGGATAGGCCATAAGACATAATAAGAGATAAAGTGATATGAGTTACAATTCAGTAAAGTGTCAGAGAACATAACATGATATTTGATTAAGCTTCCCTATATGATTAGATGGCACGTAGAGCACACACACGAAAGACATATTTATGAATGATGTATGTATGATGTAAAATGAACAAGAGGCACTTATGTAGGTCTTTCCGGGAAAAATAATTTTAGCACTTTTAACTGAAAACGAATTCATTCATGTTACACCGATTTTATTAATAAACCCGGAGCGGCTCCCCTACTGAGTTACTTCCCAGTACTCACCCCTCGGTTTTCCCCATGTTAGATGATGAGATTCAGCAGGACACAGGAGCGGATGAGGAACCCGCACAGCTTTAGGCCTCGCAGTTTATTCATTTATTATAGACTTATCAGCTTCCGTTTTTACGTTATGGATTATGATTGTTTCAGATGTTAGCATTTATTTGTATATGCTTTGAGTCCGGACATATGTTAGCCGGTATTTACTTTTCAGTTATGGTTTGTATTCGTGGAGTCTTATGGGTCTCTGTTTTAGGCTCATGAGATGACACGTACTATTACTATTTACTTCTTGATTGTATGTTTGGGGAGACTGTGTTTGCTTTATTTCATTTATTATATGAGGTATTATTCAGACTACATCATGTGTCATATATTATCGTTATATTATGCGCAAGGCCCTTATGTTTATATTCCACGAACGTTTTTCGAAAAATTCTCCCATGTATTTTCCGCGTACAAGTATTTTAAATACAAGTATAAGTATGATAACAGGAGGTAACCCTTATGAAATGGCCCTAAATGACTATAGCACTAGGGGCTATCTAGTAGGGTGTTACACACACCGATCCATCCTTCGAACATTTTGATCCCGAGATTGAAATGACCTTGAGAAACTTAAGGCAATCTAGGAGGATTGGCGGTGTTGAGGACATAGAGTTTAATTCCGCTTTACCTACTCAATCATTTAGTGAAGGTGCTAGTGTTAATAGTGATCTAGATAGTTTTTTCGGCTCGGAACCTTTTGATATTTCCGCTAGTGTTTCAGGTGAAAGCTCTACCATGGGTGATCACCAGCTCACACTCCGGGAGATGACGGCTCCCGATCTCACTCAACAACACCTCGGCATCATTTACCCCCAAGCGGAGGCCGATTTCGAACTCAAGGGGGCTTTAATCCATTGGCTCCCTAAGTTCCATGGGCTAGCCAGAGAGGATCCCAACCAACACCTCAAGGAGTTCCACATTGTATGCGCCACCCTCCGACCTCAAGGAATGGATGAGGATTTGGTGAAACTCCGTGCTTTCCCATTCTCCTTGGAAGGATCCTCCAAGCAATGGTTGCTCAACTTACCTGACGGGGCGGTGACTTCATGGCTCACCATGAAGCGGGTATTCTTGGAAAAATATTTTCCCGCTTCAAGAACTAGCTTCATCCGGAAGGAAATATGTGGAATCCGGCAAATGCATGGAGAGACACTCTATGAGTATTGGGAACGCTTCAACAAATTGGTGGCTAGTTGTCCATTCCACCAAATTCAAGAGAATCACTTGGTCCAATACTTCTATGAGGGACTCAACCTGGCAGATAGAGGCACCATTGATTCCTCAAATGGGGGTGCTCACTACAAAAAAAAGGGAAATAAGGTTGGGTAAATTAGGACGGTTAACTAAAACCGCCATAAATTATGGGAGTTGTGGCGGTTTCTTAAACCGCCATAATATTGATTAATTTAATGGCGGTTGGAGCTAATTATGGCGGTTGATAAAATGCCTTAATTTTCTAAATAATGTTGGGGCGGTTAACCACTATGTCCTTATAAAATGCCTTAATTTTATAATTTATTATTATTATTATTATTATTAACACAAATAAAACAAAAGACATTAGCGTGACTATACAGCCCTAATTTAGTTTCAAAGTGTCCTTTGCTTGCTTGTGCGCTTCCTATTGTGCCGTCACTCCCCTGTTCTTGTGCGCTCCCTTACATCGCAGCTCACCGCCTCTCCCTTTGCTTGCACGCCCACTCCTTGTGCTCGTGTGCCGCCGCTCCTTGTGCTTCTTCCTTTTGTCGCGACTTCTCCTTCATCCTCACGCGGTCGCGTCGCTGCTACATCGTCGGAGCTGCTTCTCATCGCTGCTACATTGTTGCGGTCCCGTCCCTCTTCGTTGCTGCTACTTCAGAGCGATTCGCTGCTGGTGCTACTTCATTGTTGCAACCGCAACGATTTGTGAGGTAAGCTTTAAATTTGAGTTCTTAATGTACCAGCATTAGAGCAATGATTTTAGGATTTAGTAAATGGATTAGAGAAGGTTTAATTTGAGTTTTGAAGGATTAAGGTTCCTCTTTATTTTTCTGCTCAATAAGAAAAAGTAGTTTTAGTAAATTATTCATTTGGTCAATATAAGGATGAGAAAGAGGGGAAAAATGGAAGGGTTGTAGAAGTAGATAGTTAGGAAGAAGTAGCAGAAATCAGTTTTACAACCATTGTGGCATTTCACATAATGTTTTTGTGCACCACTGTTTGGAATTGTCCCTTAGTCAAATAGAAGAAGAAAATAACTATTATTTAACAATTTAAATGTTCTTTATAGATATGATGAGTAAAAAATTTTCACAGTAAAAAAAGAGAGAGATTATAATCTAATGAAATAAAAATTTACCTTATTATAGTTTGGCTTGCAAAAGTAACAGGAATACCAGAAGCATCACGGATTGAATTTTGCATGTTTGGGATATTATTCAATTTAGATATTTTGTTTGATTCCTTAATTCAATAGAAAACAAATTAAAATAAACTAATAAACAACTAATAAATTTAATAAACACACATATATCTATATAAACCTATATTTGACAATCTAAATGTTCTCAAGATGTATTTTGTAAAATATATATATACACCCCTTTCAAGAATAAACGACACTTTCATTTTCTTTTCTTTGAAAAACCAATAAATCAAAGTGTAATTTTAAGTTTAAATATATTAATTTTTTAAGTTACTTGGTCAACTTAAAAGGAATATGATAAAAAAAACATTTTAGTTCAACGCAGCCGTAAAAGTTTACTGATTGATGCGAACTTCTATCATATATATTGGATTATTAGTCATTTAACTAGTTTTTTTTATTTGTTAAAAATATCTTATATTGGTTTGAAAATATATGTTTAATAAAAATGTAATTTTAGAGTATATTATTATTGGAGAGGTTTTTTGTATGGAATTTTTCTCTTTGTCTAAATGGCTTATTTGAGTGAGCCAAGATTTGTCTTTTGGAGATACCCATATTGTCCTTTAGTGTCAAAGGGATTAATATTTTTGTCACAGAATCAATGAATATAATATATTTAATATGTTTATGGGACTTGACATTTTCTAAAAGTTTATTTCTTTATATTGTTGTTTATGCAACAAGATCTATACAATACATAGCGGTGGTGTTCAATTATTTTTCTTAATCATCTGTAAGTCCTTCCTAAAAGCCAGGTACATTGTCATTCCTTTTTCTTTTGCTCTATTTATGGCTGATTGTTGGCTTTGATATTCAACTTAATTTTAGACAATTGTATTTTGTAATGTGATATCTTGTTTTGTGACCTTATAAACATATATTTATGTCAACTTTTTCATGCTTAGGCTTTCCTAATTGTTATCATTCATAATTGCTTACTAGTCATGGCTATCAATAAATCTTGGATTGAAAAAACCAAGAAACACACCTTGTAAAAAATGTGGTTTTAGTAAGTGGCAAACAAGAGAAGTAGTTCAAGAACACTTGACTTGTAATCCTTTTCCTCGAAACTACAAAGTTTGGCACTGGCATGGTGAAAAGACAAATGTTGTTGCACCCGGGGTTCTTGAGAGCACACATGTCGTAGAAGATTCTTTCCAATCTCAAGATCCAATGGAAATAATGATTAATGATGCATTTGATCATGTCGAACATAACCACACTGAGCCTGGTCCAACTACAGATCGTGCACACGATGATCAACCCCTAAATGAAGAGCATCATGGAGAAAATGCAGATTTTTACGAGTTGCTGAAAGATGGAAATCAACAATTATATGAAGGGTGTAAGAAGTATTCTAAACTGTCGTTCCTGATAAAATTGTATCACATAAAGTGCATGTGTAGGATGAGTGACAAGACAATGACTATGATTCTTGAACTACTAAATGATGCATTTGAATATGCAAAGATTCCTGGTTCATTCTATGAGGCCAAGAAAACAATTAATAAACTTGGTCTCAATTACACCAATATACTTGCTTGCCCAAACGACTGTATGTTATATTGGGGGGAAGACGAAGACTTGCAAGAATGCAAAAAGATGCAAGACATCTAAGTGGAAAGATAACAAGAAGAAGAAACCTGCAAAGATCTTGCGATACTTTCCTCTAAACCCGAGATTGCAAAGATTGTTTATGTGTTCAAAGACTGCAGAGTCCATGAGATGGCATGTTTTGGAGGGTAATTAGGATGAAATGATAAGGCATCCTAGGGATTCTAAGGCTTGGAAGACATTTGACTTTATTCATCCAGAGTTTGCTGCTGATCCTCGAAATGTACGTCTTGGCCTCGCTTCTGATGGTTTCAACCCTTTCGGAGCCATGAGTACAAACTACAGCATTTGGCCAGTTGTTCTTATTCCATACAATCGACCTCCATGGGAATGCATGAAGCAAACTTCATTTATTCTCTCAATGATTATTCCTGGCAAACAAATGTCTGGAATAATATAGATGTCTACTTACAACCTCTGATTAAATAATTGAGGGAGTTATGGTATGATGGTTTGCAAACATTAGATTCTTCAAAGAATGAGATATTTACGATGCGTGCAGCACTGATGTGGACAATTAGTGACTTTCCGGGCCTTGGTACCTTATCTGGGTGGAACACACACACTAGTCTTGCTTGCCCCACATGTAATTTTGACACGGACTCATATAGACTGAAACATAGTGGTAAATGGTGCTTTATGGGTCATCGTCGTTTTTTGGAAAGGGGCCACAGGTTTAGATTAAATCGGTCTCATTTCAATGGGACAAGTGAGCATAGGGACCCACCAAGGATACGATCTGGATTAGAAATATTGGAACAACATGAAGGAATCACTGTAACATTTGGGAAAACATTACAATCAAATGATAAAGGGAAAAGATCTCGAGGAAAATCCATTGTTGGTGATGGATTAGGACAATAGAGAAAGAAAAGCATATTTTTTGATCTCCCTTATTGGGAATCTAACTTGCTACGCCACAACCTGGATGTTATGCACATTGAAAAAAATGTATACTCTTCTCATTGATACTGGGAGATCAAAAGACAATCTTAAAGCTCGTAAGGATCTTAGAGAAATGGGTATAAGGAAGGATCTTTGGCCGGATGAGAATGGAAAATATAGTCCATCATGCTTTACAATGACAAAGACAAAGAAAGACATATTTCTGCGAACATTAAAGAATGTCACAGTGCCAGATGGGTACTCAAGTAATATTTCGAGGTGTGTTGACTTGAAACAACGAAAGCTTTCCGGAATGAAGAGTCATAATTGTCACGTTCTTATGCAGCAATTATTTCCAATTGCAATACGTCATGTATTACCTGACAAAGTTATTGCGGTGCTTATAGAGTTGTGTTCGTTCTTTTGACAATTATGTTCCAAAAGCTTAAGTCTCTGGAACCTTGATAATCTTCAAGCTCGAATTGTCCTCACTCTGTGTCACTTAGAAATGTTATTCCCTCCATCATTCTTTACAATCATGGTTCATTTAACATGCCATTTAGTTGATGAAGCAAAACTTGGAGGGCCAGTACATTATCGGTGGATGTACCCTATTGAAAGGTAAACATTTCAATTCCATTGTTAGAGTTAAAAAAGTGTTATACCCTTTTAATTCATGATTCACTTTTTAACTTAGGTATTTAGGACACTTAAAGTCCTATGTACGGAATAAAGCACAACTAGAAGGTTCCATAGCCGAAGGGTACCTAGTTGAAGAAGTTCTTACCTTCTGCTCTCTATATTTAGAAGGGATTGAGACACGAATCCATAGGCAAACACGTGTTGTTGATCATCCTAACGATAACAACTTGTCACAAATGCACTCCATTTATCCACCAGTACGTAGAGCAATAGGAGCCTTCTTAACCTTTGAATTGTCGCCTATGGAGAAAAGACAAGCACATCGATATGTTTTATTGAATTGTCCTCAAGTCAAGCCTTACATTGAGTGAGTAGCTCAACAAACTTAATGTGGCATTTAAGCTTATTATAACAATTTATTTGGAGATATAATGTAACTTCCAAGTATATCCTACAGTGAATTTAAGGACTTTGTGCGAAGGAAGTCTAAGGGCCGAAGACCATCAAGTACAGATATAGAGAAAGGGCCACGCCCGAGAAGGCCACCACGCAAAAAACGTGGCCCAAAGTCGAAAAGTGTGGTCGTTTCTCTTTGACTACACTTTTTGCCACAATAGGCAACACTTTACTAGGGTGGTGAAATGCGAGTTCGAGGATTAGGCATGGGAGCAGTTCCCACAAAGACATTTAAACGTATTCTAGTTGGTGGTACTAGCTCACATTCGAGTACTGAAGCTACATCTTCTATAGAAATGCAGCAAAAGATGGCCAAAATGGAGTCTCAAATGCAAGCTCTATGTGCATATATAGCTATGAAGGAAGGAGGACAAATGCCTGCAGAATTACAGACATTATTTGCTAATCTTTGTACACAGGTATTATCCTAACTTCTAAGCTTAAACAATTTATTCCTTTGACGAGTGGTTTTAGCTGTTGTTGCACATTGGATTTTTGTTGTTTTGTTTGAACTATAACATGAGTATGTGAGTGCTTAAGTACTCATGGTTATTAGTTACTATTGTATTATGTACGAAATTTTCTAATGCCAACATATATAACCATGTAAATCAAGATAATTTGATAATATTGCTTTTTGGCATATATATATATTGATAACTAAAATAGATGATATTGACTTAGTTGTATGCTATACTATCTACCTCAAATTATAAAACCAAATTCTCATGAATGATTTATAATTACTGTTAATTGTTGATTTGAACACACTTTGAATTTGGTTGAACTCAATATTATTATAATATTTAGATTCAGTGTTTTGAGTGGTTTTGGTCTGTGTTTGGCTGTAATGATATTCAGTAGTTTGAGTGGTTTTGGCTGTTGTTGCACATTGGCTTGTTGCTGTTTTGTTTGAAGCCATTTGAATAGTTTGGTAGTAGCATTGACCTTGGTTGGAATGGGGTTTTGGTGCTAGCAGCACAATTTGCATTACTGTGATGAATTCAGTGATGTATGGGTCAAATGATAGAATAATATATTGCTCCCAAAGTATTATTTTTGTATTAGGTATGAATTCAGTGCTACATTTTTTTTATTTGTAATCAATCTATTGTTATTAATTTGTATATGTTGTTTTTAGGCAACTGATGGACAAAGTGGGGTTGGGTCACCTAATGAAGTGAGAAGATCGACGGATGGAAGTAATAACAATCAAGCAATTGATCCTTCAAGTCCGCATGCATGATCTGTTTAAGCTGAAATTTGTAATAGACCTTACTAGTTTTGATTATGAACTTTGGTACAACTTTTCTTTTCTTTGATTTAGAGACTTGTAAGGCTAATGCTATCATTTACTTTTGTTTTTGACTTTGACTATTATTATGTAGCACTACATTTATATAGTCTTATGCAATCAGCCTATTTATTTTACCTTTCATTATGAAATATTATCACAAAATAGATTTATTGTAGATTGGAATATTGAAATGAGAACAGCCTAAACAGGTAAATAAAGGTGGTGTGAGGTTAGCATAAAATTGGTGAATTAGGGCGGTTTGTTAAAGAAAAAAATATACAATATCTGAGTAAATAAGGGCGGTTCAATAACTGCCACTATATGTTGGATTAGGGCGGTTCAAAGCAACCATAATATGTGTAAATAAGGGCGGTTGGCAAGCCGCCACAATATATGTAAAAAAGGGCGGTTGGATAGCCGCCATAATAAAAAAAAATTGATCTTACTTGCCTCTAATAATGGGCTAATTAGGGCGGTTCAAACTCGCCGTTATTTGATAAAAAGAACCGATGCTTTATTACTGAATATTAGGGCGGTTACTAATGAACCGCCGTTATATTTTATGCGAATTGTGGCGGTTAAGTGGGAACCGCTGTAATTTACCGAATGGCGTTGGTAATTACGACGGTTCTGGTAAACGCCGTTAGTGCAAAATGTGACGGTTAAAACCGCCCCTTTTTACCAAAATACCTGTCATTTTATACCCGATTTTTTGTAGTGGCTCTAATGAACAAGACTCCAACTCAAGCTAGGGAGTTGATTGAGACCATAGCGGAAAAATACCAACAATTTGGAGCAAGGGACGCTCGTAATTCGAAGGGGGTTAATGAAGTGGTTGTTATGGAGTCTAATGAGGTTTACAAGAAGTTGGATGAAATTTCGATTTTTATGAAGCAACTTGCACTCAACCATCACAAGCCACCTTCCACTCCGCCCATTAACATCCAACAAGTGTGTGGCATATGTGCAAGTGACCATCCTACCGACACTTGCCCCCAACTCATGGATGATCCAACCATGGTGGCCGTTACGCACCAATTCAACAATAGACCCCCCTTCAACCCAAACAATCCTCCCTTGGGAAACACTTATCACCCCTTTTGGAGAAACCATCCTAACCTTAGGTGGGGGAACAACCAAAACAACCAATACTCCCAACCCACCTATGACCAAGCTTCTAACTCCCAACCATACCACCAACAACCTCCAAAATACCAAGCTCCACACCAAAGACCAAACCCTCAACCTCAACTTACCGGCACTAAACCCCCTCTTCAAATTCTAGCCCCTCCACCCACCACTCCAAACCCTCAACCTCCTCCAACCAATCATGCGGAGAACCCCGCCATGCAACAAATCCTTAAGTTGCTTATGGAACAAAAGCAACAAACCAATGCCCTCTTTCAACAACAAAATGAGTTGCAAAGGAAGATCCTCCAATTGGAGAGTGCTCAAGCATCTTCCTCAAATACCCAAGGAGGGCACCTTCCCGCTTAACCATTCCCAAACCCAAAGGGGGATGTCAATGCCATGACACTTCGTTCAGGAACCACTCTACCGGAAAGGGAAATTTTGGAAGAGGATGACAAGAGGAAGGATAAAGGAAAGGAGAAGGTAGTGGTTGAAGAAAACAAAGGGGAGGACAAAAAGGAAAAGGAAGAGGAGGGCAAAAAGGAAGAGGAAGCTCAACCAAGGTGCTTGCCGTTCCCTCAACTTATTAGGGGAAGCAAGAAAAAGCAAGTGGAAGTGGACCCGGATCTCTTGGAGACTTTCAAGAAGGTGAAAGTCAACATTCCCCACTTGGATGTCATCCAACAAGTTTCGAAATATGCTAAGTTCCTCAAGGAACTTTGCACTCACAAGCGGAGGATCAAAGAGGAAAAGTCTCAAGTTGAAGTTGCAATGCTATCTCCCTCTTTGCCCCGCAAGTTCCAAGATCCGGGGAAATTCTCTATACCTTGTGTTGTGGGTCAAATGGTCATCAAGGACGCACTTGCGGACTTGGGAGCGGGGATTAATGTCATGCCCAAGGCTATCTATCAAGCCCTCAACTTCGGTGAACTCAAGCCAACCGGTTTGCTCCTCCAATTTGCAAACCGAAGTGTCCAAAAGTCGGAGGGGATTCTTGAAGATGTGCTCGTGAAGCTAAATGAATTAATTTTCCCCGTTGATTTCTATGTGTTGGACACCAATGATGAGGTACCATTGGACCAACATACACTCATACTTGGCCGACCTTTTCTCAAAACCGCCAAGGCCAAGGTGGATGTGTGTGCGGGTACTTTGGACCTAGAATGTGGTGATCTCAAGGCTCGTTTTTGTCTTAAGGAAGCTATGAAACACCCCTCTGAATCTCATTCTATTTTTTCTGTTGATATTATTGATGAATTGGTTGAGGATGAGGTAGAAGGGTGGTTTCAAGGCTTAAACTCCTCTAGTGTCATTGACAATGACTTGAGCCTTGAGACTTGTGAAAATTGTTTAGAAAAAAGGTGAATTGTGCACAAAATGTGCACAAGAGGATTTTGAGCTTTTTGGAGCAAATGATAAAACAATTGATTTGAATGAAGGGTTGATTTCTAGTAAAATTACTGGATATGATGCTTGTTCTTGTGCCAAAGCATTTGCTATTACAGGTGATCCTCATGAGGAAGCTCAAGCATTGCCCACAGAAGAATTGAAGCCTCTTCCTCCACATCTCAAATACATTTTCTTGGGGGAAGGGGAAGCTCAACAAGTAATTATAGCTAGTGATCTCTCCACCACTCAAGATGACAAGCTTACGCAAGTCTTGAGGGATCACAAGGCAGCTATTGGGTGGACCTTAGGAGATCTTACTGGGATTAGCCCCTTCACATGCACACACCGCATATTTTTGGAGGAGGGTGCAAAACCGGTGAGACAACCTCAAAGAAGGATGAACCCCTTGATCTTGGATGTGGTCAAGAAGGAAGTGACCAAACTCTTGGCAGCGGGCATCATCTACCCCATTTCTGATAGCCAATGGGTGAGCCCCGTCCAAGTTGTTCCCAAGAAATTCGGCATCACCATCATTCGCAATGAAGAGAACGAGTTGATCCCAACGAGAGTCCAGAATAGTTGGCGGGTTTGCATAGACTACCGCCGACTCAACCAAGCAACTCGGAAGGATCATTTCCCATTACCCTTCATCGATCAAATGCTTGAAAGGTTGGCCGGACAATCCCACTACTGCTTCTTGGATGGATTTTCGGGGTATTTCCAGACTACTTTCACATGCCCTTTCGGCACTTTTGCCTATCGGCGCATGCCATTTGGGCTCTACAACGCCCCAAGCACCTTTCAGAGGTGTATGGTAAGCATTTTTTCTGATTTTCTAGAAAGTTGCATGGAAGTTTTTATGGATGACTTTACTATTTTGGTTCCTCATTCGATGCATGCCTAGATAGTTTGACCAAGGTCCTCAAGAGATGCATTTCCTCTCACTTGGTGTTAAATTTTGAAAAATGTCATTTCATGGTTCAAAAGGGTGTGGTCCTTGGTCATATTATCTCTAGAGAGGGCATTAGTGTTGATAAGGCTAAGATAGATGTGATTACTTCTTTGCCTTACCCAAAATGCGTGCGGGAAGTTTGTTATTTTTTGGGCCATGCAGGTTTTTACCGGCGGTTCATTAAAGACTTCAGCAAGACGACCCTCCTTCTCACAAAATTGCTGCAAAAGGATGTAGATTTCTGCTTTGATGAGGCTTGCAAGAAGGCGTTTAATGCGCTTAAGGGGCACTTGACCACCGCACCTGTGATCCAACCTCCGGATTGGACACTCGCCTTCGAGTTGATGTGCGATGCCTCCAACCATGCGTTGGGTGCCGTGTTGGCACAGTCGATGGGTAAGATTCCTCATGCTATTTACTATGCCTTTCGTACTTTGGATTTGGCGCAATCCAACTATACTACTACCGAGAAAGAGCTCCTAGCCATTGTTTTTGCACATGAGAAGTTTCGCTCTTACTTGCTAGGCTCTAAGGTAGTAGTATATTCGGATTATGCCGCCCTCAAATATCTTTTGAAGAAATCGGAGGCCAAGCCTCGTCTCATCAGATGAATGTTACTCTTGCAAGAGTTTGACATTGAGATTAAGGATCAGAGTGGTGCTCAAAATTTGGTTGCAGACCATTTAAGTAGACTTGAGCACCTTCTTGATGATCCCCGTCCCATTGATGACTCTTTTCCTGATGAGAGATTGCTAAAAGTTGACTTGGTACCATGGTACGCACCTATCGCCAATTACTTGGCAGCCAAGGTTCTCCCCCCAAACTTTTCAAAATCCCAAGTAGATAAATTCAAAAGTGATTGTAAATACTACTTGTGGGATGAACCATTTTTGTGGAGAATTGGCGCCTATCAAGTGATTAGGCGGTGTGTGGAGGACCATGAGACATATTCTATACTTCGTTTCTGTCATTCTGGCGCGAGTGGAGGTCACTTTGGACCACACCGCACATCCCGGAAAATTCTTGATTGTGGATTCTATTGGTCTTCTCTTAAGAAGGATGCTTTTGAGTTTTGTAAGGCATGTGAACAATGCCAAAGAGCCGGAAACAACTCTTGCAAAAATGAGATGCCTCAACAACCTTTACTCTTTTGTGAAATCTTCGATGTTTGGGGCATCGATTTTATGGGACCATTTCCGGTTTCTCATGGTTATGTTTACATTCTACTTGCTGTGGATTATGTTTCAAAATGGGTGGAAGCTATAGCCACCAAGACTAATGATGCTGCTGTGGTAGTTTCTTTTGTGCGGTCTAATATTTTCTGTAGGTTTGGCACTTCGAGAGCTATCATTAGCGACCGTGGGACTCATTTCTGCAATAGGAGTATGGATGCTTTGTTCCGTAAATATGGTGTTGTTCATAGGGCTTCAACACCCTACGACCCCCAAACCAACATACAAGCGGAAGTCTCCAACCGGGAGATTAAGAGGATCTTGGAGAAGGTAGTGCATCCCAATCGGAAGGATTGGAGTTTGAGATTGGAGGATGCAGTATGGGCTTATCGCACAACATACAAGACTCCCATCGGAATGAGCCCGTTTCAGTTGGTTTTCAGGAAAGCTTGCCACCTACCGGTTGAGATGGAGCATAGAGCCTACTGGGCTATCAAGAAATGCAACATGGATCTCCAAAAAGCCGGAGAGGAAAGGAAACTTCAACTCCTTGAGTTAGAGGAATTGCGCATGGAAGCCTATGAGAGTTCAAGGCTTTACAAGGAAAAGACTAAGGCTTTCCATGATCGCAATATTTTGAGGAAAGAACTCAAGGAAGGCCAAGAGGTGCTGCTCTACAATTCCCGGTTGAAATTGATGGCCGGGAAGCTGAGGTCTAAGTGGGACGGCCCTTTCGTGGTGAAGAAAGTGCATCCATACGGAGCAGTGGAAGTTTTATGCCCGGGAACAAACTCTCTCTTCAAGATTAATGGGCACCGACTGAAGGTCTTCCACCGAGAGGATGGTGAAACTACTGAGGAAATGGAAGTCCTCCTTTTGGGAGGAGTTGAGCCCCCCTGAGGGGCCAGAACGTCCAACTTAAGGACGTTAAACAAAAGTGCTTGGTGGGAGACAACCCACCGGCAAGTTTTCTTTTTCTAGCATTTATATTTGCATTTCCATAGGTTAAGAATCATATTTTGGTAGTTTAGGGTCAATTGCACTTCAAAATAGGGAATTTTGCACTAATTTGCTGCATAATGCAATACTGGTCGGTAGCCACCAAGTACTGGTCGCTAGCGACTAGGTGCCCCCTTGCCCAGCGACCGGAATGTCATCGCATGCGCTTCAAACCTCACTGCCAAATTTTAATTTTCGACCTCGTCGCTAGCGACCACAAGACCCGTCGCCAGCGACCGTCCTGTCGCGCGCGATGAACCCTGTCGCGCGGCGACCCCTGAAAAAAAAAATTTAAATTGAAATTTCAAAATTTTCCAAAACTACGTCGTTTTGGACATCAGCTTATTTTTTTCCAAATACACTTTTAACATTTCCATTCCTCTCTTCTTAATATTACATTCACACATTACACATACACTCACAAACCCTAACCCTAGCCACCACCACCATCCACTACCATCTACGCCGGCGCCACCACCTCACTGCCACTGCATCGCCGCACCACCAGCGCCGGCCACCACACCTGCGGCCGAGTCTCTCTCTCCCTCTCTTTCGCTTTGGCCGAGCCTCTTGCTCCCCCTCTCCCTCTCTCACTAACAGCCGCGTTGTGCGCGGCACTCCAGCGCGGCTAGCCACCGCCGCCTACAGCCGTCTTCTGCTACAACTGCTACCTACTGCTCCTCCTGTTCAGCCGTGAGCCGCCGCGCCTGCAGCCGTCTCCTGCTGCGGCTGCTCCTTCCCTCTGCTGTAGCTGCTACCGTTCTGTTTCGTCTGCTTCTGTCCTAGCCACGGCCGCGCGTTGCCACTGCTCCGGCCGTCGCGACTTCTCCTTTCATCCCTCATCAATTTTATCATCACCCACAATATTTTTCCACATTGTTGCTAATTTTCTAATTAGTTTTGTTAAGTTGTTTCAATTATTGTATTATTAGAATTACACATTGTTGAAATTGTTGATGGTTGATACTTGTAATTTTATTGAAGTATTTGTGCATTTAGTATTAGGTTGTGACTGTGTTGATATTAGTGATGTTAAAAGTTTGTGTTCTATTAGTTTAGGTTCATGCATAAAGTATTAACCATTGTGTTCATTTTAATTAGGACCATGCATTTAGTTGTGTTAACATTAATTGATTTAAATCATTGTGCACATCATTGTGAAGCATGTTATTGTTTCTTAAGTGGTCAGTCGCATCCCTTAGGCATCATAGTGTTCATTGCATTTAGGACTGTTGCATTTAGCGATGTTTCGTTTCATTTTGTGTGCCATTTTGTGTGTGGTGGACAACTCGTCTCTTCTCTCTAACGCTAATTGTTAGCTCCAAGAACCCTTTACTTCATTGTTGAAAGTTTTGAGTGATAAAATTCTTAATTAAAATAAAAGTTTTAATTTGGTTGGACTAATGGTTTGTTAAGTGTGTTTTAGGATTTAATTTATTTGATAAAATAAAAAGACACATCTTGACCACCATGGACAACAAAAGTGGCGCAAACATATAGCTTGGAATACAAGTTATTCTAATTTTTGAAGACCAAGTCAAACTTTTCTAATTAAGGAAAGTTTGATTGGAAGACTCTATGATTTCCCAGAATTTTATTTATGGAAAGTACATGGAACTAAATAGAGAATCATCCTTATTAAAAAATCTCTATATTCATGTATAATATATATACATATTTTCGAAAATTATATATAAAATAGGGAATCAAAATCAAATCTCTATTTTACACAATATTGGTTAATAATTTCGAAATATATATATATATATGTGTGGGAAATCTAGAAAGATCTTGTATGGAGAATTAAATGCAAATTATTAAATAAAAATAATTATCTAGAATTTATTGTAGAATATATTTTGCATTTAAGTAACAGAATATTTTTACAGACACTTTAAAAAGATTCTGTGAGCCTTCTAAAGATTCTATATGAATCTACAAGATTCCCAGAAGATTCCATGCGGGACCAGAAGATTTTGTTGAAGATTCTACACGAAGTTAGAAGACCTCAGAAGATTCTGTCAAGATTTTCAAGTCTAGAAGATTCACGAAGATTCTGCGAAGATTCTATCAAGATCCCGAAGAATCTCAAGATTCCAGAAGAATCTCAAGCCTCAAGATACAAGATTCAAGAATATTCAAGATTCAAGAATCAGCCTTCAGAAGATTCCCTGGAAGACCATGTATGGTGAATTAGGATTTTCAAAAATGAGAAATTGTGAAATCCTAATTCGTACCAACATGGAGGCACACTTGTGGAGCAAGAAAAGCTAAAAACCGTAGCCTTTCCCACTCCCAAGTTGGCGCAAAAAATGTTGAAGCAATGCACACCACAAGATCAAAGCACAATTCAAATTCAAGGGCCAAGATGAAGTTTCCTTATTTCAAATACTTGGTTACAAAGTTTCCATATTTAAGATCAAATAATAACCTTTGGATTAAAGGGAATTATTTGAATCAATGGCCAAGATGAAACTTCCTCTTATTTGATTTTTCTATTTTTGGAAGATCAAATTTCAAATCATATCAAGGAATTCTCACCATTGGATCAATAGATTACAAATTCAAATCAAGGGTGGAGATCAACCTATGATTTTCGAAATTTGTAGGGTATTTTCCCTATAAATACAAGACCTCAATGCCCAAGAATTCAAGAGACTACTCAAGCTTACAAGTGCCAAAACGTTGTCGAATTGAATCCTTATTTCTCTTCATCTTCAACCTCTAAACCTCAAGTTCTTATTTTTATTTGGCTAAAGGTTGTAATTCTTAAAAGAGTGGGCTTTATTTGTTTATCCTAGCTTTGCTAGTTATTCTTGAGAAAAAAATCCATCAAGGTTCAAACTTAGTTGCATCTAAGTTCTTGATTGGTAAAAACCACATCTTTTATACAAAGTCCTTATTTTTGTAAGGCAAGAAGTCCTTAGTGGGTCTAAGGCAAGGGTAGAAAGTCCTTCGGTGTTGAAGGCAAGGATTGAAGTCCTTTGTAGTTGTCAAAGGCAGTGAGTCACCTAGTTGTTGGTGCAAGAGAAGTCCTTTGGAGTTGTCAAAGACAGTGAGTCACCTTAGTTGGAGGTGCAAGGGAAGTCCTTTGTGGTTTTCAAAGGCAGTTAGTCACCTTGGTGAAGGTGCAGGTTGAAGTCCTTTGTGGTGTTGCAGAGGCAAGAAAGTCCACCTAGTTGTGGTGGTGATAGTGAACTCTCAAGTGAATCATGGGGACTGGAGTAGGCACGTTGCCGAACCAGTATAAAATTTCTGTGTGTGCTCTCTCTCTTTATTTAATTGTTTTTACAATTTATCATTGCATACACACACACATAGCATTTGCGAAATCATCATCATATTTTTTCTAAGTGTTGAAGGTTGAAGTTTTAACCTTTATCACTTAGAAGACCTTGAAAGTAAATATATTTTCAAGATCTATTATAGCCTTGTCTATAGGCTAAGTTTCTGTTTATTACTAACAAATTGTTTCCGCTGTGCAAGACAAGTTTATACTTGATCTTTATTTTTAAGTAATTTTCAGAAACATGATTTACTGGTGTAACGTGATTCAACCCCCCCTTCTCATATTTCACTACCTTCACTAATGCGTGTGCTTCCCTTTTTGGTATATTGGCTTTTACTCTATTTTGCATATGGCTCCGAAACAGTCTAAAGGGAAAAGACCAATCACGATACCCTACTCAGAGGAGGAATTATCTGGGCATTCGGAGGACCCATTCAGATTCTTTTGCCAAGAAGATGAAGTGGTTTATTAGGAGCAAATGGAGGACAGAGCAGTGATTGCGGAGGCGGTCCTGATTTACCGCAATTCACCAAAGCATGCTCTAGATGGAGTGTTGGCAGCAATAGAAAGCCGCCAATGGGGGTTCGTATTGGCGAAACAAGACTCCCCCAATGCCACACTCGTCCGGGAATTCTACGCCAACATGCTCCTGGACGATCAACCACATGTCCAGATAAGAGAGAAGAAAGTCCCAGTGTCCCCTCAAGCCATAGCTGCATTCCTCAGAGTTCCCTTCGTCGGAAGAGACGATTATCAGAGACTTTCTGCACGCCCCACTCCTGGGTTCTTGGATGAAGTTAAGGATGCTATAACATACCCAGGAGCGGAATGGGTCCTTTCCAAGGAGAATCCTCCAGCAAGGCTGCGAATATCTTCCGCCCTACTGACTATTGAGGCCCGCGCCTGGTTCAGGTTGGTTTGCTCATTCCTTCTGCCGACCGGCCACTTCTCGGATGTTCCGATCAACTGGATGATCCTGGTATATTGCTTATTCAAGGGAAAGTCGGTCTATGTGGGAACTTTGGTGCGCAACACAATGAATGACGTCCGCCGAAAGGCAAGGAAGGACGCTCTACCCTTTGCGTGCCTCATCACTCGGATGTGCCGAGATACATATGTGGAGGAGCTCCCCACCGATGACCTAGCGGTGAGGATGGACAAGGTGGAGGTCACCGCTTTGATCAAGGTGGATGTCCGCCTCAGCCCAAATCTCGACCCCCAGTCCCGCCCCACTCAGAAAAGGGCAAAGAAGAGTGCGGAGCCGATTGATGCACCAGATATTGGTGGTAGCTCCCACATTCCACCACCGTCGCCATCACCACCTCCGGCGGTCTCCGAGGACATCCTTCAGGCAATTGAGGATATGGGTACCCGTTTGAGAGAGGAGGGAGCAACTTTAAATGTCGCACTCAAGAAGAACTCAAAGCTCATGTCACTCAAACAGTAAATCAAACAGTGGCAAACTCAGAGAAAAGGATCATGAGTAAGCTGACTCAGATCTTCTCATGCTTGGGTGGCGGGAAGAAGGCGACATCAAAGGGCAAGGGGAAGAAGCCAGTAGCGGACTCGGATGAGGAGGAGTCAGATTGAACCACCACTCCACCACTTTTTGTATCTCTTTTCATTTTCTTTTCTTATTGTCATTTGTTATGATTTTGTTCTTTTTATTCTGTCAGTTCATTGTGTGTATTACTTGTTTTTCTTTGTTGCTTGTTAAGTGTTGTGTTTGAGGCATTCATTGTTTTTAGGTTATTAGAGATTCCAGCACTAATGTATTTCATCTATTTCTTAATTCTTGCTTGGTGATTGAACTTAATTTGTATAGATGATTTGTGTTTGGATTTGAACCTTGTGAGTTTTGAGCCTACATTGGTTGGCCGCATTACATGCCATGCCATTCTTTTTTGTGTGTATCTCTTGTGGACTTTGTCGTTCTAAGGTTTGCCTTATCTCTTAATTGAGGTTACATTTCATATGCATTCTTGAGTGTGATAGAGGCATTTTTTCTTCTTTAGCTCACGGCCATATTGTCCACCCTCAACATTACAATTGCAACCCCTTTTGAGCCTTATATCCCATTTTTTCTTATCTTACCTTGGGAAAGTAGAGTAGCATTGGTTTTATCATTTTGTGTACTTGAGTCTAAGTGTGGGTGTAAGACCCCAAAAATCCTAATCATGCTTTAATCGGAGAGATTTCGTGAAAATCGCTTTGATCAAGGTATAATTGGGATGTATGTGCATTAGAATGGATTTTGACATGTATGATTGATTAAATATGTGCTATGTGTATTATGTGAAAATATGTGTATTAGGAAGTGGTAAGTGCATTGCATAAGGTTGAGAAGTTAGTATAATACAATAATGAATTAAGAATGATGATTTAGGTAGGGATCTTAAGAAATAATTGGTAATTTTAGTAAGAGCATGATTTCACAAGTGTATGAGTGCTAGTAAGAACTGTTGGTAAGGATTGGAGTGAGTTAGATGCATTTTGGAAGTTTAGAGTATGTTACTTGCTGCTACTGTCATGTAGCAGTACTTCCTCGCTAGCGGCCAACTTTGCTCGCTAGCAAGTAATGCGGTGAAAGCGGTCACTAGCGACCGTGAAACACGCGCTAGCGATCAGCTCGATGACAGAACACCATTTCTGCAAAATTTTGCATTTTAGTCAAGTCCCTCATCTTTTAACAATTGCTCTTCACTCCCTCAGTCCCTAAAACCCTCCGCTCACCCTGAAGTAAGCTCACTATCATCAGAAATTTAACTCCAAACCTCAAATCCTCCAAAATACAATTCTCTCAACCTCCATAACCATTAGACTTCATAAACCTCATCACCACTCCACCCAAAACTCAACTCACTCAGAAACTAACCCCATATTCGAGTTCCTCACCTCATTTACTTCATTTTGAACCGAACATAAATCTTATATCCAGAGAGGAAAGCAGAACAAGGTGGTTTTGGCATTAGATGGTGAAACTACAAGAGGTAGGGGTTTAGATTTATGTTATAACATGTATTTGTACGTTTCCATGCATAAGGATCGATTAGGAGTCATTATGTGCATGAATATGGTTGCTGTTCTAATGCTGGTTTAAGTGCAGAGTCGAGACACGCGCTAGCAGCCATATCATAGCCGCTAGCGTACGTGCACCGCTAGCGACAGTCCGGCGCTAGCGAGTGTATGAATCAGGTTGGGCGCTAGCGGCCACAAGGAGCGCGCTAGCGACCAATTCGCAGAATTTCTGCAGAATTGCCTTAATTTCTATATTTGTGATTTTTGCATTCTAATGGTTTCTAATCCTTTTTCGTGGACTCTGAACTACTGTAACATGTTTTTATATGTGTAAAGAGCAAAAAAGGATATTCATAAAAAGAACTTAGCTAATTAAGGAGAAAATGACATATGAATGCAATTATGTGCACAAGTGATATGTTTTAAAGTGTTCTATGACTTAAGAATGCTATGAATGTCTTATATTTAATTCCAGAATGAGATTCAAAATTGTATATGTGCACCTACGTTGTAAGTATTATGGCAAGTCAGAATATGATGGTATGATACCTTGGGTATGATAGAAACGCAGTGAAATGTCAAAGTAAGTAATTATAACCTTCGGTCACTAGTGTCGTCAATAAGGAAGGGTTGGCAACCTCGGTCGCTGACATCACTAGTAAGGGAAGGTGATATGAAAACCCCTCTTTCCCCATGTGTCTAGTAGAAACTAGAGAGATATGAGCTCATAGTCTTGGGATTTGGTGATGTAGAGGTAGAAAGAGATAAGAGGGTTAGTGCCAACTCAAGTAAAGGTATCTCGTGCACATGTCAAGAAAGAGTCCATCTTTTATGCGTTAGCCATAAATGAAATAAGTAATGATGCTTTCAGATTTGTATCATGATTCATGCATATTAATTAAGACGCATATAGGTAAGACACTCCGGATTCAAAATGATTTATGGAAACCCCAGTAATGTGAAACTTGCATGTTACACAATTTTATAATAAACCAGAGTGATTCCCCTACTGAGTCCGTGGAGCTCACCCTATTCCACCACCTTTTGTTTTAGATACAGACAGGGGCGCAAGCACATCTACAGGTTGATTGTTTCAGAGCATACATGAAGACTAAGCTTGGACTCTCTGGAGCTTAGGACATTAGAATCACTTTTGTTTATGTCTTGTAATCGTAGCTTGTGACTTATGTCGCCATTTTGGGAACCTTTAAGGGAATTATAAGTGGCTGTACAAGCTTATGATTCTCTTAAAAGCTCCACTATTATATACTTGTATTACCTATAGTATTTATGACATTACGTGTATTCCATGTATTGTAAAACTCTATCTGCGTATAGGTGGGCCACAGTTATGTATCATAATGTTATGTATTGATGATAAGTAGCTTCTTAGAAAGATATAATTATTCATATCAGTTATGCCGCACAAGCCGAGTTTTCAAATTTTTGTTCCTTTTGAACTGCAAATCGGCCCTATTTTTCGCGTATTGTTACTTTACTCAGATTTAATCTCTGAAGTGAGATGCTAATTTCTGATAATTAACTCAATATGACTTAAGCATAAAGAGGTAATTATTAGGGTGTTATAGTGGGGGTTTGTCGTGGTCGGAAAACTTTTAAGTGTGGGGGAGGGACATCTTGATTTGTTAATGTGAAAAAAATGGTTGGAATTGTATGTAATTAAAGAAAAAACAAATAGGAAATAGAGCAAAGGAAGAAAAGCACACAAAAGCTAGGTGAATTCAAGGTCAAAGACCTCATGTGTAAATGTTTAAAGGTTCAAAACGAAAAAAAAAAGAGTAAAACTTTTGTGTGCTTGGAACTCCCCCCTTGTGTTTGATTGAGACTCACATAACCAATGCTAGTCTAACTTTCTTGGGTCCTTTAGCTCACTTATCCATACATTCCACACCTTGACCTTGGCCTCGTTACAACCAAAATAAAGTCCTCTTGATTCTTGGGTGCATTGAATGTTAGTAATGGAGATCTAGAGGTTTTTGGCAAACCTACGTCGAATGCTTGGTCTAACAAGAGAATTGAGAGGAAGACTAACCCACTATATAGGTGAGTTGAGAGCATACACACTCCTCTGAGGTCCTTCCATTTCATCTATACATTTTAAGGGATTTTTGCTTAGCTTTTGTTGTTGTGCCTCTTGATGTTGAAATGCTTGGTTGTTGGAATTTCTCACTGCCTTAATTATCATCTTGATCTCAATCCAAAGCACTTTTGAGCATTCTTTGAAAGTCAATCAAGTAGTACTGTGTTGCTTGTGTTTTGATTTCTTAGCTTTAGGATGTATTGCATGAGGACATGCAAGTTGTTAAGTGTGGGGGTATTTGATAGGATGCGAAATTCTGAGCATTCTCTGCCCTTATATGTACATCTTGCATTCCTTAAGTGTCTTAATTGTAGTTGTTTGCATTGTTATTGCATGTTTTGCATTTTGGTGGTTGATGTGGAATTTCATCACCTTTTGAGGCTTTGAGTAGACTTTAGTCTTGTTATCTTTTGATGGACGTTTGGGTAGTGCTTTGGTATTTCAGGAACCTAGGCTGGAGCTACTTCAAGTCTCGGGAGCGTCGGAGCTAAGGAGCGAGCAAACCGGAGAAAGTTGCAGCAAAATTCTACAACCTCTGCAACTGGTCGCTAGCGACCACAGCAAGCATAATGCTGGTCGCTAGCGACCAAGGCGTGATAGCACCCAATTTTTATTTTTTTGGCAACTTAGTCCTTAGTCCCTTTTTGCAATTAAGTCTCTTTATGTAATTGATCTGAGACACTTTACAGATCATTCTAAGTTTATTTCCAAATTATGTTAGGGTTTTTAGAGAGAGAAGCTCTACCTTCTCTCTAGTTTTCCATTTTTGTTCTTGCACTCTCTACTACTTTGTTCTACTATTCTCCAAGTTTTAATATAATTTCATTTTCATTTCCAGCATCATTATTGTTCTCATTTCTCTATTTCAATTGTTCTCTTTAATTATGTGTGAGTAGTTTCTTATTGTTGGTGTTAGGGGAATGCCAAATTTGCATTTTCTCTTTAAACCCACTATCAATTTGATTTCTTGCATCCCACTCTCTTGGGTTGTTGAATTTTATTAAAGTTGGCCTGTGTGGATTCATGCTTGCTGATTTGATTATGCCATGAATGCATTTTAATTTCTTGATTAAGCGATTAAAGTGTGTTTAGGGGTTTTTGGGTTTATGTGTTGATTAATGCATTGGTTCATTAGTTTAGAGAGTGTGAATAATTCTTAATTAAGAGTTAGGTTTGCATGTGCTTGGAGTAATTATATTAATTTGGTTTTGATCAAAGTCAATTTGGTTTAGTAATTCTTGAGCATGTGTAAATTGCATTCTATGTGTTTGATGAAATGCCTAAATGGGTTTAGGATGGGGAAAATGTAATTTTGTGCATACCTCAACACCAAGATTCTTTTTGCATTGTTAATATCTCTTGTTTCATTGCTTGATTTACCTCTCATACAATCCCAACACTTACATATACTATACACACTTGATCAACAATCTAAACCCTCTTTGGGAAAGGACTTGGGTTGACTAGCTATACGACTATAGCTAATTGATTCAATCTCTTTTTGTTCTTTAAACTCTAAATTGATTGTAGTTAAAAGAAGTAACGACACTTTTAGCTTACATCATATAGTAATCCACGAAACTTGTCCAAATAGACATAACAAAGTACGAGATACAACAAATCAAATGAAAAGATTTTGGATGTCTTATTTAAGTACTTATATATTTTGGATGTCTTATTCCAGTAACTAATTCCTCTATTCCAGAATCATGCTCTTTTACATAAAAATCCATATCTTGAGTTTTTTATTAATTTTAAACACGTAAAAATCCAATATTCATAGAAAAATATTTTCAGGGTGAAATAATTAATATAAATCATAAAATGTAGTATATATACTTATTTTCATTTTTCCAAAAACTTAAAATCAATAAAAACCATTAAAATCATCAAAATATAAAATAAGAACATTTTCTTGAATCTTTCGGGCACGGTCGCTAGCGCACATGATACAGCTGCTAGCGCCTGCTTCGTTCATGCTCACGCGCTAGCGCATGCGTTATGGCCGCTAGCGCGCGTTTTAGAAACTGCAAGAACAGATAAGGCTTCTGAACTTACAATCCTCCATCCAATCATTTTCAAAGGTTATGAGTTGTAAATATTGAACACGCAAGTTTCTGAAAACACAAGGAACATATTTCAATCGGTCCATGCATATTAAAATGAGATATCTATGAAAAAGAGGTATTTTCATGCAAAAGATGCGGGAGTTTCTGAAGGTGGTCGCTAGCGCGTATCTCACAGACGCTGGCGACGGTGCGGTCGCTAGCGCGTGGAGAACGGCCGCTAGCACATAGATGCTGGCAGAAACCAAGTTTCTGCAGAATCGAGTTTTAGCTTCCAAACTCGTTTCAATCCATTTTCTTCGGTTCTTTTCCATAAAAAATCATTTATACACATATATACGAGATTTTAATCGGTGGAATACATTAATATTTTGTTTAAAACATCAAAATGGTTGCATGCAAAGAATATGTTCATGCATGTTCAAAAATGTGATTTTTACCAAATGCATATGTATGATTTTGATATAGGGCTTTAAGATTCACGAAATACAGATTATAATGCATGCAAAAACATATTTAAACATGGCATGCTCAGATCTAGAGGATAATACATAATTGGTTAAACAACTCACTCAAATGTGGTGTTCTTGAGCTTTTTACGGGTCCTTTGAAGATGGATTTGGTTCTCGAGATCCAAGGCCGAGTTGTTCTACTTGAGGATGACTAAGAGAGGGTGAGAAGGATGTTGGTTATGTGGAGAAGATATGACAGAGCACCGAAGCGTCGTTAATTCTCTGGTACTCCGTGCAATTGAGAAGAAGGGTTTGAAAAGGGAGTTTGTTGCTGAATTAATCTCAATACAAGCTTGGTAGCAAGTAGTAAGACTGACTCAGGTCGTCTCTCAAGGAATCTGTGTGGCAATCTTTGGTTCAAACTTAGCAGTAAGTAAAAAGGGGGTTTTGGTTTTGTTGTGCAAGGAAATTAAATTGGAGGTAAGTAAAGAAAACTGAGTAAATTAAACGCAATTGTGAAATAGGTGAATTGACATAAATTAAAAGAGACAAGAATGTAAGAAAACAGGATTAAAGACGGGAATTTATATAGGCTTGAAAAGAGATGAAAAGAAATTGATGGAATAACAAACTTTATATTAATGAAAACGAGGGAGAGATTTAAGGTGTACTCTCCCAAGAAACAGGGTTTAAATGTAAAGACAATAACTGGAAATAATTAAAAGTAGAGACAATGAAAACAAAATAGTATTCTAGAACAGGAAAACAAAGAGGGATGCAATCCCGGAGAACTGTATGTAAAAAGCTTGAAGTAAAGGACACTAGAACCGGAACGGTGAACGAAGAACTGAAGGCTTGGAAAAGTAAATCCTAAAACGGCCAGAGTGCACAATGTAAAAGTGAATATGCAAGTAAAAGGCAAGACAAGATGTAGACGTCCTAAACCTAATTACAAAAGGTTTATTTATAGAATTCCAAAAGCTTCTATTTTGGGCCGCTGAAAACTGGGTCTGGTTAGGATACGACCGCCTGGGCGGTCCTGAGCACCGCCTGGGCGGTCCTGAGCACCGCCTGGGCGGTTGGTAAAAGAGGGCGCGTCCCAGAAGAGAAAGCTGCACGTGCTCGACCGCCCGAGTGGCCTGCATTACTGCCTGGGCGGTCCTTCCGCTGCCGGAGGTAGTGACTTGGCTTTTTCTTGGTTTCCAAATGCAATTTCCAAAACATCTTCTAATTACCTATTCCTGAAAAGCCACAACACGAACAAAAACATATAAAACGCACAAGTGGCATCAACTAGAGTAATTAGTACACAAAATGGTACTAATACTCGAACCGGCAATATAAATCAAATATAGCATAAGAAACCAAGTTAAGCATAATTAAGAGCATACAATCATTCAAGTTATGAGGGGAAAATAGCATGAAAATATGGTTTATCAAGATACCAGAACTAATGGATGTGAGATTAGAGGTGTAGTAGTGGTCTAGAATGGTGTTTGTGTTCTTGGAGGTGTGTATGAGCTTGAGAGCTCTTGAGAGAGTATTGAGAAATGAGTGAGATGTGTTTCTGAAATGAGAGAGCTTCTGAATGAGGGAGCCACAAAATTAGAAGATTTTTTAAGTGTTTGAATGAGTAGTTGGAGTGTTAGAGAAATAGGGAAATGATGGGGTCAAGTGTGGGTGGTGCATGCATCTAACGGGAGGGGTTTGAGTGTGGGCTTTAGTTCTGATGTGATGATATGTGTAAGAGAGATGAGGTGCACGAAATTGTGGAGTGGAGGGGTGATTTGACTTGATTAAATTAGTTTAGAGGTGTTGGAATGTGATTAGAATCATCTAGATGCAATGGTGGTATCGTATGGTGGTTATGGAGTGTTAATTGGCTCTAATTGGATCTGATATGTGATTATGGGGGAGGTTGATTTATGCAAGAAAATGAGAGGAAATTATGGTCTTAAATCAGTTCTAAATGATCTATGTGGAGGCTTGGTGCACATGGTGCAATGATGAGTCAAATGGAGGTGACTTGGAGGAGTGGTCAAGTGACATTGCTCTCATGCAATGGGTAAGGTGGAAAATTTGTGGGGCCAGGGCAGCAAGATTTAAGAGGTGAGGTGGTGATGTGGAAGCTTGCATGGAGGTTTCTTGGTGAACTGGCCAAAGGTTCCATCATGAGGTTAAACTATAATAGATTAATCTAGACAAAATGAATTAACATATGTGTATGTGTATGTGTATGTATATATGGTCACGGCTTCTAGTGGGAAATGTGGAGGGATTTTATTTAAAATTTTGTACATCTAGGATAATTAAATAGTGGATGATCTCTAAGGTTTAGTCATGTTACTTGTAGGATGGTCAAACGGTGCCAAGTGGCGATCAAAGGCAAGTTGTGGGCCATAGTCAAATTTGTTGTCATAGGTGGAATAGAATAATAGTTTCATTATATGATGGTGGGTGGAATGATGATTACTTGGTTAGAGGTGGGCCCCTCAAATTCTATTGGTCTTAGGAGGAAATATAAAGATCACTCACTAATCTAAAAGAAGCCTTAAGATCTTGCATGCACATGCACATTTTTCATGCACGTAAAATAGTAGTAAAATATTCAAATACTAATTTATGCATCTAATAAAATAATCCTTTTTAAATCAAAAGCCATGCAATCATGATCTCATCTATCCTCATATGATCTTCCAAGTTTATCCACATAAACAAGTATCATTCACATAATCATCTAGCCACAATTCATTCACACAAGCACACATCCACATAAGCACGTAGCTCCAAATCATCCACACAAACATATAGCTAATCATAATCAAATCTACCACAATCAAATAGCTATAGAAGTACGGATGTCACAAATGTGGTGTTCAATTCCCCGAATTGGTGGTAGCCCATTTGGTACCTCTTTAGGAAACACATCAGTAAATTCTTGCAGAAGATTCTCAACACAAGAAGGTAAAACAACTTCTTTTGATTTGTCAGTTGTTAGAAAAGAGTTTTTGCAATATAGCAAGTATAGAGGTTCTCTAGCAATCAACATTCTTTTCATAACACTTGCTTTTTCCAAACATAAATCCTTTTTCTCAAGGGTTTAACTCATGTTTTTCTCACAACTTTGGCCGTGTGGGTCATTCTTTGGTTTTTCATTCTTTCCTTTTCTTTTTGTGGCCTCAGTTTCACTCTTTGTCTTTCCACTCAATTCTTGTGTTTCTTGTGCAATTTTGGCTCTCATTTTTACTTGATCCTCACATACTTCTCTTGGGGTTAACGGTTTGAGAATAATCTTTTTATCACCATGCATGAAGGTGATTTTGCTGGTGAATCCATCATGTATTGCTTTCTTGTCATATTGCCATGGACGCCCCAAAAGAATGTGGCTAGTTTCCATTGGAACTACATCACAAACAATCACATCAGAATATTTTCCCATTGATATACAAATTTCAACTTGTTCTCCTACCTTCACTTCTCCATTTTCACTAAGTCATTGGAGTTTGTATGGCCTAGGATGAGGTTTAGTTACTAAATTCAATTTAGAAATCAATCTGGCACTAGCAACATTAGTACAGCTTCCTCCATCAACAATTAAGGAACATACCTTCCCATTGATCAAGCACCTTGTATGGAAAATATTTTCTCTTTGGGATTCATCCAATTCTCTAATTTGACTTCCCAATAGCCTTCGAACCATTAACAAGTCACCTTCAAAGGCTGGAATTTCTTCTTCGCTATCTCCTTCCTCAATCTCTTCTTCACTAGCCTCTGATTGATCACCCTTTTCTTTGGACAATTTGAAGCATAATGTCCCCTGCCCAAACATCTAAAACACTTCACATTACTAGTACTTTGTTTAGGGAGAGAATCTAACATTTTCATTGGTTATTTTCCTTTGTTAAAATTTGGATTTGAACTTGAGGAAGATGTTCCCTCCCTCTTATGCTTGTCCTTCTGATGAGAATCCAAGTTAGGACTCTATAATTGGACCTTTAGGAAGCACCGATTGAAAAATTGAACAACATATGGATTTTTAGGATGTTTCTTTTTGGGTTTTTGGTTTATTTAGTGAAGAAGGATATAGACGCCACACTCAAGAGTAGATGAGAAGATGAGTGATAAGCCTTGGATTCGACGCCACAAAGGTTGAAATTCTACCTTTGATAAGTCTTGGATTTTCTTGAATCACTCTAGAAGAAAAAGACATAAACTCTCACAATTTTAGTAAAACAAAGTTATCTTTTATTCATGCTGAAGTAGAACATATATAGTGATATTACAAGCATTTAGGCCGAGTCAGAGTCATTAACTCACACACTTACTACACTTGTACCCTCCCTAGCAATGATGTGTCTTAATGCTCACTTACTTCCACTCTATAATTGCAATAAACCTATTACAAGAAATCCCAAGAGTTTCTAGCCTATGCCTTGCAAAATTACAAACAACATAAACACCAAAACCTAAATAGGCATGCAATTAAATCCTAAGCAGTCTAGACTTATTACAAATAAAAAATCAAACATAACATTAAAATAAAAACACATCTAAATAACACCAACTTTTGTGTAGCCTATTCCTAGACCATAATTATTCACTCCTTTATTCATTTGTGGCGGTTCTTAGGCTCAAAATTCACCCTTGGGTCATAGAACAACCTGAGCTTCTTATTTTTAATTTTGAAAATATTGTTGACCCCTTCATGATCACATCACCTTCCAACTTGATTGATGTTGGAATCCTCTCCTTGTAGAATTCTTTCTTTTGAGTTGCTTTTCCACTGTGGAAGCCTTGTGTAATAAGTCCTCCATTTCTGAATAGTCCTGCAACTCCACCACATCATGAATATCATGATTTAAACCCTTAAGGAATCGCGCCATGGTTACCTCAAAATCTTCTTCAACATTTGCACGCATCATGAGTACTTCCATCCTTGTAGTATTCATCTACATTTTTGTTCCCTTGAGAAACACTTTGGAGTTGAAGTCGTATTTCTCTATTGTAACTTGCTGGAACAAATCGTTTTCTCATGAGCCTCCTCATTTCAGCCCAAGTTTCCACCCTTGGTTCTTCATGAAGCCTCCTCTCCCTTTGAAGCTTGTTCCACCATGTAAGAGCATATTTTGAAAATTCTGCTGTTGCCAATTTAACTTTTTGATCTTCTGAGTATGTATTGCAGCGAAATACATGCTCAATCTTCATTTCTCATTCCAAATAAGCTTCAGGATCACTCTCACCATTGAATGGAGGAATGCTAAGCTTCACACCTTCAATTCTTTCATTGTTGTTGTTATTGTTAGGACTTGCGGTTACTTGAGTTGCTTGTTAGTCTAGCCTCTCATTAACCTCATCCATGTGCTAACTCATAAGCCTTTGAAAGTATTGAGTTAAGGCTTGCATTTGAAGAGGATTGAGTGCAACTTCATTGTTATTTGGTGTTGCCATAATTTACAGATTCATAAATAATAAGAAATTGTAGTCTCACGATCACCCACCCGTGTTTATACACACACACGTGTATCACTCAAATTGATCTTAGGCTTTTGTGGCCACAAATGAACTCTCTAGCCTTTTACTGGTCAAAATTTACACTTATCAAAGCAAATAATCTTATTATGCAGTTTCTGAGAAGTTGAGAAAGTGTATGGTTTTAGAAGGGAATGATGTAAGACCCCAAGTTCTAATTATACCTTGATTAAAGGGATTTGGTCATAATCACTTTGATCAAGGCGTAATTGGAATATGTAAGTTTTGGGATGCATTTTGATGGGTATGCATTGGTTGATATGTGTTATGTGCACTATGTGTTTTAAGTATATGAGATGATGATAGATGCATTGCATATGAGTTAAAGTATGATATAATAGAATAAGAGTCTAGGAAGAGAATTTAAGAAGCAACCACCAGAGATTTTAGGTATTTATGGTTATGTACAAGTTTGTATAGGTGTAAAAATGTTGTTTAGAGTGTTTATACTGGTTTAGAGTGTATTAGATGGCATTTGGAGTTTTAGAGCATGAAAACTGCTGCTGCTGTCATGTATCAGCAGATGCTCGCTAGCGGCCAGTTGTAATTCGCTAGCGGGTAAGGCAGTATAAGTTCGTCGCTAGCGACTGTGACAAGGCGCTAGCGGGTAATGCGGTGGATTCTGTCGCTAGCAGCCGCATGATGCTCGCTAGCGACCAGCATCGTGACAGAACAGAATTTGTAACATCCCGATTTATCAACCTTGCCATGGTTAAGATTAATAACTCGGAACGTCACTTGTTGTTTTTTTTTTTTATATATATATATACATAATAGGAATATAGTAAACGAGGTAAAACTCAACAAGCCATGACATTAGGTTCCTAATATAATAAACCATGTACTGGGAATACCTATATAATAAGAGAAACATAACCAAGACATAGATGTATTGTATGTGTACATAAATGGCCCTTGGTATACAAAATTGGACCAATATCTGATGGGAGTGCAAGTACAGAATCAAAATCTCAACCTACACTGAGGAGCGCTGCCGCTTACTCAGTGGTACAACTCAAAATGAGGCGACTAACTACTAAACAAAAGAAATCTCCACTGTACGACTGCTCGACTGTCTACTGTTGTTCCTCACCCTCTAGTACGTCTTCTTCGGGATCCTCCTCCTCTGATGAATCTGCTCCAGGCTCGCCAGGTACATAGTCAGGCTCGGGTTCCTCCTCTGGGTCTGAGTTCTCTGACTCGACCGGGTCCTCCTCCGCTGGTGGTGATGGTGGTGGAGATGCTGCCTGAGCTGGAGCTACGTCACGTCGAGGGGCTGGGAATCTTCGCGTGAGATCCGGTAAGAAGAATTGTGTGGTACCAGGGACGTGGTGCGTAACCGAAATCAAGCCGGTCTCTGGGTCGTACGTAGAGAGTCCAAAAACATAAGGTCTACGTGGAAGGGGTGGAAGTTGACCCATCTAGAATTTGACATACGAAAGAAAGAGAGGGTAAGACTCGAGAGTCTTGGTGAGTTGCGTAAAGCACACAGATCAACGTGCTCGTATGACAATTCTAGTTAATCAAAGTAATACTCTTTTCTTTTCAAAAGGTGGTACTAGTTCCAAAACTATGAGTCCTCACCTTGATTGATCAAACATCTTAAAGATCCGTTTCTAAGGGAGTCTAAGTTTTTACTAGGTTCTCGCATTTCTAGCCACCTACGTAAATATCAACTATAAGGTTGGTTTCACAATTTCCTCGTAGGCCGTACTACGATTCCACTGATCCACGCCTCACACTTGATACTTCTTCATTCGTTGAATTGAAGGTTAGCAGTTTCTCCACTTTTCATGTAAGTGTACACTATGAACCTCGAATGTATATCCGGTCACAAAAATCCTCGGATTGCAAGTCCGGCATCATGGACCAGCCATGGAAACTCTAACTCCTCGGATAACACCATTCGGCATCACGGCCCGGCCGTGGTATCATATGCAAGTCGGGACTATGTGTCCCTCAAATATGCTGTGAGTCCTAGACCGGGAAGTCTTGACCTTGACCACAACTCCGTTCTCGCCTAAACTTTAAAGGTTCCTTGATTCGAAGGTGTCTTGTGTCAAAGAGTCCACTGCCGTCTTGTCCACATGTCCCGTAGATCCAATGCACCACCATCTAGTCGATTAGATGGCTGGATCCAAGCTAACCAGAAATTCAATCGAATGGATATAACAAGCAGCAGTTATAATTGTACAGTTAACAAACATATGTAGCATCCTCGGGTACTCGTCCGGACAAATTCCTGGAATTCCGCCGAGTCGTTCATGCAATCCATAAAACAACCTCAAGGACAGTACAACCATCATGCATGAGTACAATCTTATACACTAGCATTATCATTTCACATTATTACTCTAATTTACAGATTCAGTATATAACAGCAGATATCTTGATCACCCGGTAATACTATCGTGTAGTAACATCGTTGCATAGCAGTAGTAATTTATATTTGATTTAGTTATAAGTTTCTCAGTTCTCACAGCACATAGATACATATATATATACTCGAATTGCCTTGTTCTGTATATTTAATAATTCGCTCATACTGCTACTAGTTTTAAGAAATAATTATAAAAATATTTCGTAGTTTATTGATTATAAAAATAAATTATAGAAATTCGTCTAGCTTCGGTGCACCAGGAATCGACGCAGCGCATGGCAGGCCACGACCGCGCGATTCCCAGCGCCCAGCGCCCTGCCTGCCTCGCACGCCCGCGCCCTGCGCTTCCCGCGCGCCTCGCGCTCTGCGCGTCCTGGGCTTCCCGCGCCCCGCGCCCGTGCGTCCTGCGTCCGCGCGCCACGGCGCCCCGCGCCCGTGCGCGTCCTGCATCCGCGCGCCTCGCGCGACCCGAGCGCCCCGCGCGTGTGTCCGCGCACCTCGTGTGCCCGAGCGCCCCGCGCCCGTGCCTTGCGCGCAGGCAGCATCTGGCCTGCTTCCTTCCAGGCGCGCAACGCTTACTCTGTGTACGTAGTGCGTGAAGTAATTTTCAGGTATGTAACTCTCTAACTCAAATTTCTATCTAAACTATTAAATCTTCTTATCATCATTTATTATTCTTAAGGTTTATGAAATCATGGAATCGGATAGATAATCATTCAAATTTCAAAGAAATACTCACATACAGAATCTAGAAACCATTTTATAGTTTATTCTAACACCTGCATACATATAAACATATTACTAATTACTTTTGAATGGTTGCAGAGCTATTTGGAATCAGATTCTCGTGCTTTTAGTTAACGTACTGTGTTCACATACATGAACGAATACTAACCAAATTCAGAAACTCAGAGAATCATACATGTTGGATTTTTGGACATCATGAGCATATGTAAAAATCATCAGATTAGTTTAAACATGGAAGAGTTGCAGGCATAATTATAAACAGAGTAACTTATGGTTGACAACATCTTCGTTAAAACATATATTTCTAACTTGCAGTTGAATAAAGAACATAAACATGCATCAGATTTCATTTTGTTGAAAGAAGAAGAACAAAGCAACTCACTTGTGAAAATGAACGAGAGAACGTAACGGAGAGTTTTGTCTGAATTGATTTTACAGAGTAACAGGAGTGTTCGGAGTTTTTGTGTCTCTCAATTACACGAAGCTTTTCTAATTATAAAGAAAGCTTTCCCTCCTTCGAAGGAAGCTCAAGCTGGTGGTGGCTCCGTCTCATGGTGCAAGTAGGTGGTGTTACAAGGTGGAGTCAGGGCTAGCAGGTCATGGCTTCCAGCAAAACTCGAGGTAGAAAAAGAAGTCAGATGGCTTCTCTGCACAAGCCACGTACCCCGCTAATACTCCGGGAAAAATAAGATGTGAGTGTTTTATGGTTCCGAGTGGTGTGTTGGTGTATATTCACATATAGGGTGGTCAAGAAAAATGTGTAGGATAGGTGTGGTAAATTCAGTAATAATCGGGTGAGTATGGTTTGACCTATTTTTCTCTTAATGATACTCAAAGGGTCACTTTATTGTTTAACACACGTATATAATTATGTCATACAACTAAAATTTACATACTAAACATAATAATGATACTTCATACAAAATTATTGCAATAATTATATTGATAATTAGTTGTTAATTTCTAACTAATGATTATTAAATAACATGTTTAAGGCAAGGGTGTTACAGAATTTCTGTCATTTTGCATTTTAGACCAAACCCTTCATCTTTTTAATATTGCTCATAGGTCCCTGATAGCATCGATCATAATCACATGCTTTTTGATCCCTTTTGTTTGTGCGTTTTAGTAGCAATATTTGTCTTGATACTCATTGTTATGTATTAATTGCTTCTTCATGTCAATCATCAAGCAATTCACAAATTGTTGCTAATGTTGCTCAAATGTCACTTATATCTAATCATTCATTTCATGAGCATTCATTTAGTGTGTTTATGTGGTTAGGAATTGGATTAGAGCACAAGGAAGGAAGCAAAAAGCTAGTGCAGAACTGCATAATTCGCGAGCCAACCATCCTGAGTCGCATGCGAAGGGGAGGCATTCCAGAATCCAAGCCAATTGCAGCAGCTCGCATGCGAACACCCCCGAGCTCGCCGGCGAGATACCCTGTTTCTCGCATGCGAAGCACCCCAAGCTCGCATGCGAGCTTACGTCGTGCTGACAAGAATTTTTAATTGCAATCTAGTACCTTTTAGATTCCTAGAATTTGCTATTTTGGGACATGTATTTATACCTCTTGTCAGAGGTCCTTGGCACGTTTTCCAACCCTAATTTAGTCACTTTTATATTTTGCTAGAGTTCTAGAGAGAGAAACTCCAACTTCTCTCTAGGATTCTAGTTCTCTTCTCCATTTTGTCTCTAAATTCTGGTTTGATTCTTAAACTCGTGTTAACTCTTGCTCATTTCATTAATGTTATCTTGTTTCTTTCATTTAATGGCTGAGTAATTTTCTCTTCTCTTGGCATTTTGGTTTTCACCCTAGTGTGGTTATTTATGAGGTTTTTGATGCTTGTGATTATTATTCTAGTGTGTTTGATCATGTTCTTGGTTTAATCTGAACTCCTACATGTATGCGGATTAATGTGTGTGTAGGTTTTTATTTATCAAAAATATATGTTGGATTTTCTTGATTGAGAAAGTCTTATATGTGTTTCATGTGATGTGATTGAGCAATAGATTGATTGGTTTATTGTTTGATTGAGTTTATGAACATGGTTTTAATTATGGATTAGGAATTTCATATTGGTTGATACATAGAATTTATCTTGGGACTTAGTCATTTCGGATTAGAAATGGTCAAATTCAAGTAATCTAAGTATTAACCTATGCACACCTTGTGTTTGCTAAATTGCATGTGTTAAAGTCAATGATTGAATAACCTAGCTAGGTGTGAATTCCTTGATGCCAAGTCTTTTTATTAATTAAATATACTTGTTTAATTGCTTTCTTTATCATCAAAACCAAAACCCCCCATTGTCTTTATTCTTGGTTCACATAGTGATCAACAGAAATTGCTTCCTTGAGACACGACTCGTGTTGACTTCCACTAGCTACTTAGCTTGTGACTAGTCGATTCAGTTTTGGTACACTTCAACTCATTCTAAATTGAGCGGGGTGCCGGAGAGCTAAACGACGCTCCGACATTTGACCCGATCAATTTTTGGCGCCGTTGCTGGGGAAGCTAATTTAGTTTATCATTGTGTTTGTTTGTTTTTGCTTGTGTATATACTCTACTTTATTTTTTCTGTTTTTGGGCATATTAATTAGTATAGTATTTAGTTTTGTTTTATTGTATCTTCTTTGATCTTTTCACTATTGGTTATGGTCTCTATGAATGACTCGATCGCACACCGATTCGGCCTTTCAACGCTTTGATCCCGAAATCAAAAGAACTTTGAGGGAAATAAGGCCTTCAAGGAGGTTCGAAGGTGAAGAGGACATAGAGCAACCTTTCGGTATACCGGGACGTTCTCTAAGTGAGGGTGCTAGTGTAGATACCGATATTGATAGTGCTTTCGGCCCTGAACTTTTTAACCTTTCTGTTAGTGTTTCAGGAAGCACCAGTTACATGGATGAGCAAGAACTCTGGATTAGGGAAACAACCAACCGCTTGGGAACATCTATCCGAATGTGGGGGCTGACTTCGAATTGAAGGGGGCATTGATCCACCGATTGCCCAAGTTCCATGGGTTGTCGGATGAGGACCCCCATCAACATCTCAAGGAGTTCCACTATGTCTATGCCACCCTATGCCCTCAAGGTGTGGGGGAGGATCATCTAAAACTCCGTGCTTTTCCCTTCTCCCTAGAAGGAGCCGCCAAGCAATGGCTCCTCAACCTCCCAAATGGAGCTGTGATTTCTTGGATAGGGATGAAAAGGGTCTTCTTGGAGAAGTACTTTCCGGCATCAAGGGCGGGTGCCATCCGGAAAGCAATTAGTGGAATCCAACAGCACCCTGGAGAGTCTTTGTATGAATATTGGGAAAGATTCAACAAGCTTGTGGATAGCTTCCCCTTCCACCAAATCCAAGAGCCTCACCTCATTTAATACTTCTATGAGGGGCTCTCCTTCAATGATCGGTGCATTATTGATAGCTCAAGTGGAGGAGCACTTTTTGGACAAGTCTCCAACCGCCGCAAGAGAGTTGATTGACACCATTGCCTCCACCCATCAACAATTTGGCTCAAGAAACTACGCCACTTCAAAGGGTGTGAATGAAGTATACCCCACGGATCTCTCCCACCAACTTTCGGAGATGACAAGTGCCATCAAGCAACTTGCCATCACCCAACAAAAGCTCATGACCTACCCATCCTCTCCCTCCATCCAACAAGTGTGTGGGATTTGTGCTAATGACCATTCCACTGACACTTGTCCTCAATTTATGGAAGAATACTCTATCGTGGCCGCTACCTCTCAATTCCAAGCACATCAAGGGAATCAGCCCTACGGTAACACCTACAATCCTTCTTGGAGAAACCACCCTAACCATAGGTGGAGCAACCAAAACCAAGGTCAACCCTCAAACTCCAACAACTCTTACATGCAACCCTCAAACTTTAACAACCCACCAAGGTACCAACCACCTCACCAAAGACAACCACACCTTCCCCCACCTAGGCAACCCCTCCCAATTCAAGCACCTACACCACAAGCTCCACCACCTCAACCAACCTCAAGCGAAGGCTCCAAACTCCAACAAGTCCTCAAAATGCTTGCGGAGCAAAATAAGCGCTATGATGAATTGAAGATGGAGATTCTACAAATGAAGAATTCACAACAAGCCTCCTCAAGTAACCAAGTGGCCTCCATGCCTTCTCAAACCATCCCTAATCCAAAAGGGGATGTTCATGCCATCACTTTGAGATCGGGAGCTACTTTGCCCAATAGAGAGGTCCTTCAAAAAGAAGAAGAGCAAATGGTGGAATTAGAAGAACAGGAGGAGGTGAAGAACGGAGCGAAAATGGGTGGAAACATTCAAAAAGGTGGAGAGAAGGTAGTGGAAGAAGTGGGAACCTCTGTGGAGAAGGAGCAACCAATCCAAGTGCCCTTCCCTCAAGCTCATCCAAAGGAAAAGAGAAACAAGATTGAGATGGATCCGGATCTCCTCGAAACATTCAAGAAGGTGGAAGTAAATATTCCTCTCTTAGACGCTATCAAACAAGTGCCCAAATATGCCAAGTTCCTCAAGGACTTGTGTACTCACAAAAGGAAGATAAAAGGAGAGAAGGCACAAGTAAACTCAACCTCACTTGCCCCACCACTTCCACAGAAATTTCAAGATCTGGGATCTTTTTCCATACCTTGTGTTATTGGAGGTTTGGCGGTGAAGGATGCTCTGGCTGATTTGGGGGTTGCCATCAACGTGATGCCTAAAGCCATCTACCAAGCACTAAACTTTGGAGAGTTGAAGCCTACCGGTTTGCTCCTTCAATTTGCAAACCGGAGTGTGGAAAGGCCCGAAGGACTCCTTGAAGATGTCTTGGTGAAGGTAAATGACCTTATCTTCCCTGTGGATTTCTATGTGTTGGATACTGAGGACTCTGCTCCATTGGACCAGCAAACTATCATCCTTGGCCGACCTTTCTTAAAAACAGCAAGAGCCAAGGTCGATGTGTTTGCCGGTACCTTGGACATAGAATGTGGAGACTTGAAAGCTAGGTTTTGTCTCACAATGGCTATGAAACATCCCTCCGAAACCCATTAAGTTTTTTCCGCTGACATAATTGACGATTTGGTTAATGTTGAGGCAGAGGGATGCTTTCAAGAATTTGACAAAGACCTAACTTTGTTGGAATTTGATTAAAAAATGAGCACAAGTTGTGAAAATTGTCATGAAAGCTCAAAATTGTGCAAGGATTGTGAGGATGAATTTATTAAAGTGTTTGGGGATGAGTTTGAAGCTTTCTCCCCTGTTTTGGAAGGTAAAAACTCATCCAACAACCTTTGCACAATAAAACAAAGTGATGCAATAAAAATCCTGCAGCGGGGCTCGCCAACGAACTCCCCTGGAGTCGCATGCGAAGGGGACCCAACACAGAATCAAAATCGAAATATAGGTCCCTCGCATGCGAACCAAGCTGAGCTCGCCAGCGAGCTAGCTCATCCTGCACCAATTTTTTGTCCGATTTCTTCACAACTTGGGCTTGTCTCATCCCTTTCCCCCCTTTCTTTGAAAAATACTTCCCCTTCTAAAAAATAATCAACTCTGGAACTAAAAACGCTTACCCCTCATTTAAAATATGCTTTTTTGGGGGACTCTGAGTCTTTTCCGGTGATTATAGCCAATGGTTTTCCTAAAGAAGATGAAATCAAGCTTTTGGATGTTTTGAAAACGCACAAGCAAGACATTGGTTGGAATCTCTCGGACCTTGTCGGTATTAACCCTTCAATTTGTACTCACTTGATCTTTTTGGAAGAAGGGGCTAGATCGATAAGGCAACCTCAGAGGAGAGTGAACCCTCTCATTTTTTACGTGGTCAAAAAGGAGATTTCTAAGTTACTACAAGCGGGAATCATCTGTCCTATTTCTGACAGTGAATGGGTGAGTCCGGTGCAAGTAGTACCTAAGAAGTCCGGAATTACTGTGGTTAAAAATGAGAGGGATGAGTTGCATACTACTAGAGTCCAAAATTCATGGCGGGTGTGTATTGATTACCGCCGCCTAAATAGTGTGACCCGCAAGGACCATTTTCCTTTACCTTTTATTGATCAAATGTTGGAAAGGACTTGCGGGACAATCGCACTATTGTTTCTTGGATGGGTTCTCCGGATACTTCCAAATTCATATTGCCCCTGAAGACCAGGAGAAAACTACTTTTACTTGTCCCTTTGGAACCTACGCTTACCGTAGGATGCCATTTGGACTATGTAACGCTCCTGGCACTTTTCAAAGATGCATGATGAGTATTTTTTCAGAATTTTTGGGCAAATGTTTGGAGGTATTTATGGATGATTTTACAGTATATGGGACCTCTTTTGAGGATTTCCTGCAAAGCATCTCCCAAGTTTTGGAAAAGTGCATTAAAACAAACCTTGTGTTGAATTTCGAAAAATGTCACTTCATGGTGAACAAAGGTGTTGTTTTAGGCCACATTATCTCTAAGGAGGGTATTGCAGTAGATCCTGCAAAAGTTGAGGTTATTTCCGCTCTACCTTACCCCGCATGCATGCGGGAGATTCGTTCCTTTATGGGTCATCCAGGGTTCTATCGGCGCTTCATCAAGGATTTTAGTAAAGTCGCCAAACTGCAGACTGATTTCCTCCAAAAAGATGCGGAGTTCTGTTTTGGTGAGGAATGCAAGATTGCATTTGATAGCTGGAAGAGGAGCCTCACCTCCGCTCCGGTGGTGCAACCCCCCAATTGGGAGCTTCCGTTCGAGATCATGTGTGATGCTTCCAACTACGCAGTGGGCGCCGCATTAGCACAACGGGAGCGTAAGGTACCATTTGTCATTTCTTATGCTTCACGAGCTTTGGATGCGGCACAGTCCAATTATACTGTCACGAAAAAAGAGCTGCTTGCCATCGTCTTTGCTTTGGAAATGTTTCGCTCTTACTTACTTGGCTCGCACGTGATAGTGTATACGGACCATTCCGCTCTTAAGTTTTTGCTTAAAAACCCGGATGCAAAGCCCCGCCTAATTAGGTGGATGCTTTTGCTTCAAGAGTTTAACTTAGAGATTCGGGATTGAAGCGGCAATCAAAACTTGGTTGCCGATCATTTGAGTCGAAAGCAATTATCGTGGCATAATTGGCTCTCTTCTCTATCTCACAACCTCTAGACCAGATATTCAACTAAGTGTTGGAATATGTGCTAGATTTCAATCAAAGCCTAAGCAATCACATTTAACTGCTGTTAAAAGAATTCTGCGATATTTGATTGGAACTACTAATCTTGGTTTATGGTACGAGAAAGGTTGTTCTTCTTATGTTGTAGGATATTGTGATGCTGATTATGCTGGAGACAGAATTGATCGAAAGAGTACAAGCGGATGTTGTTGTTTCTTTGGGAAATGCTTGATTACGTGGTCATGTAAGAAACAGAACACAATAGCGCTATCAACAGTTGAAGCTGAGTATGTGTCAGCAGCGAATTGCTGAACTCAGAGGCTTTGGATAAGGAACCAATTGCGTGATTATCAATTAAGGTATGAGAAAATTCCCATTCTTTGTGATAATACTAGCACAATTAATTTAGCTAAGAATCCCATTCAGCATTCACGATCCAAGCACATAGATATAAAACATCATTTCATTCGGGATCATGTGCAAAAAGGTGATATTGAAATCAATTTTGTGAACACTAAAGATCAAATCTCAGATATATTCACAAAGCCCTTACCTGAGGATCGTTTTAATGTTCTGAAAGGACTTCTTAATCTAAGACGTTTCTAAGTGTTCAAATTATAAAAAATATTTTCTTAGAAACTCCCCTTAGTCCTAAGCTTAGAATCTGAGACAGATAAGTTAGAGCTAAACTTCTGAGCAAAATGTCAGAAAACACGTTCTGAGAAAATCATCTCTCATAAAACCCATCCCTCAGAAAGGAAGTCTTATAGAAATTTTCTCAGAAGGTGAAATTCTCAGAAGGACCACTTCTCTCAGAAGAGTGGCTTCCGAGAATAAGTTACCAACGGTAACTTTCGAAATTCATCTTGGCAACGACTAGTTTTTGGCAATTCTATAAAGCACTGCACCATCTGAGCAGTTTTCTTCCCAAATCGTGCCAAATCGCTGCCAAATTCTTTCCTCATCCTACCTCCCTTGATCTATCTCTCTTCTCCTCTTTCATCCTCAAACATCTTCTCAAATGACTGCTTCCAGAGAAAACAAAAGTAGGAATAAGGGAACTGATTCATCAGATGAAAAACATAAGAAGAAGAAAGATGTACAAAGAAGCATGGATTCTGAGAAACCTCAGAATGTCCCTCAGAAGGACCCTAAGATGATCATCATGACTGAAGGTTCTGACGAAACAACAACTGATCAACCCGCAGGCAGAAAAAGAAAATTAGATGCGAGTACTCTTAAGAGCAAATGGAAGCACGAATGCTTGGAAGAGAAATATAAAATGGATGCTAAGTCACTAACTCAGAAAGTTTTGGACGGCCGGAACTTAATTGATCAACCTTCTGAGCCCAAGGAAACTCTCGTCTCAGCACATGTTGAAGTGGCAACTGCTACTAGCACTGAGCTCTGCTCAGAAATAGCCACTGACGCCACTCATGTCTCAGAAATATGTGCTACTGAAGGATTCTTAAAAGAAACTCAGTTTGACCAAGACTTGCGAAAGGAACAGATGGATCGTCACTTTAACTTGATCAATATCCCTCCTCTTCTCTTCGACCAACTTGGTACAACTTTATCCACATCAGATTCTATAAGTGATTTCAGCCCTCAGCACGGAAGGATGGAAATACCTTCATCCTATATGCATCCTCAAACTTTTTCGGGTCGATCTATGAAGAAAAGATTGATTGAAGCAATTCATCAACAAATCTCCACCTTCAACATTTTCGATGAAGCTCAGACTTCTGAAACAAAGGGTCAACCAACAGCTACTGTGCAAATAGCTCAAGGTTCTGAGGATACTCAGAGGCAGCCTTCCCCAGAAGTTGTTGTCGTAAATGAAGAGGAAATTCAAGACGAAGCTCAAAAAGGAGCTGAAGAAGAAGCTGAAGAAGTAGCAGAAGAGCGTATTCCTGAATATCAAAAACTGGATGTCGTGGATGCTGTACTTGAGGCTGAAGTCTCTCGTCCTCCTCCAACTCAACCATCCTCTTCTCATCAGCCTTCTACCTCTTCATATGAGATACCTCCAGAATGCCCTCCAGGCGCGGGTCAAGCCGAAATCCAGATGGAAATTTGCAGGCTTCTCCGCTATATAGCTAGGAAGCATTAGCTCTAAGTCTATGATGGCGTTTATGATAGCCACCCTTTTTTATGTAACAAAGGGGGAGAAGAAAAATAGATAATATTTTGGCTATATAAACAACTAGGCCTAGGATTTAGGGGGAGTAACGATTTAGGGGGAGTAACAAATTAAGGGGGAGCCAAAAATTTTGTTTGTAACCCCATTTGAAATTAATGAAATATTATTCATGTTTTGGCATCTCATGTTTTAAATAGCTTGGTATTTCTAAAAATCATATTTTACTCATCAAGAAATACATGCTATATATCTGATAATCTAAAACAGTATTCGTAAATTGCAAATTTATCTGTTGATTATCAAGGCCTTCTAAGAAAATAACAAAGCCTTCTCTCAGAAAGCTAAGTTAGTTTCTAAGAAAGCAAAAGTGCCTTCTGAGTAAGTTGTGAACTTAATCAGAAACACTTCAGAACTTAAGCAAAATTATTATCTTAAGACTTAAGTTGTTATCATCAAAAAGGGGGAGATTGTAAGCTCCAGAACCCTTCTGAGAGAAATTGAAGTATTTCTCTTAGAGATTTAGAAAGTTTTAATGATAACAAAGTAAGCCATAAGTATAAAATTTTACTTAAGGGATTACTAATATGTGTGCTAAGTGTCTCAAAAAGCGTAAAAATTTTTTGCAACTCCTTGAGCAAGATCAAAGCAAACAACGAGTAACCTTGTGTGTTAAAAGAGGAAATCATAGCGTAAAAGACATAAGAAAGGATGCTCAAGAAACGCAAAAGGTGAAAGTATCATTCTGAGAGAAGAACACTGTCGCCTCAGAAGGGTCTCAGAAGACCTTGCTTCTGATGGTTCTCAGAAAGGTTCCTTCTCAGAAGGTTCGCCTCAGAAGTCCGTACAACTCTCAGAAAGTTGGACTCAGAAGCAACCAAGTGTCAAGACTCAATGGATTCTGCAAACACTCTCAGAAAGCTCGTTACAGCAAGCCAAGGAAGTGGGAACACGCGCTCTGCACAAGACAGAAAAGTTCCTCATTTCGCGCTGAAAGTAGTAGGGAGCCGTTCTGAGCCAGACACAGCCACATCAGCAAAGTGAAAGCTTCTATTTTCGCGGCTCTTTAACGCCTATATATATGAGTTCAATTGCAGAGCATTGGGACGAAAATTCTTGTGCGAAAAACCTTCATTAAACGCACCAAAACTCTGCTGAATTGAAAATCATTTGCGAAAACTTAGAACTTTCTCAGAAAGACAATTTTACGGAATTGTTCTTCTAACTTTGCGAAAATCTTCTAGTTCTGTATTGGTGTAAATCTTAGTAGTTGGTTTTCGAAGCAAAAACAATTTTCCGAAATAAGCTAAGTCCTTCGTTGCTTGAAGGCAGTTTCAAGTTCTCAATTGTTTGAGGCAAAGTTCAAGTCCTTAAGTGTTTAAGGCAATTAAGTCCTCGGCTGTGAGGCAAGGTTAAGTCCTTAATTAAGTTAAGACAAGGAAAGTCCTCTAGTGTTGGAGGCAAGGAAATCCACTTCGGATTGTGAAGTGGTGAAAGTCCTTTACGAGGTAAAGGCAGTGTTGTCTGAGAAGGCACTATAAGAAGAATATCTAAGGAACTTTCAACTGAAGGTTGAGGACTGGAGTAAGTTAGTTAGAACCGAACCAGTATAAAAATCTCCTCGTGTTAAGCTTTTCTTCCCTTAATCTCTTACTTTTGAGAAAATCACTTAACGCATTTTAATCTGTTCTTGAATTGAATTAATATATCAAGACTATCTTAGAAAGGGTTTAAGAAACAACGATTACATAACCTTCTTAAAATACTCAGAAGGAATCTTTCTCAGAAAGTTAAAGTTCTCAGAACCTTAACCTTTCAGAAAGCTTATTCCGCTGGTAACTCGAAAATTCACTTTCTGAGTAGAACAACCTTCTAATAAAAGTTTTTATGAAGCAAAATTTAAAAACTAGCACGATTCAACCCCCCTTCTCGTGCACAAATACACCTTCACCAAGAAGACCCATAAAGCTAAAAAATTCGCCCCACATATTGGCATTAATGGTGAATATATTTTAATTTTTCAAATATTATTATTTATTATTAAATAATGATATTGAAAATTAAGATTATTCTTATTTGGATTTAAATGGATATTATCTAGAGTAAATCTAGATTTAGTGGAAGAGATCTTTTATGGAAAATCATTACATATCCTTATTTTCTACATCATATCTTTTTTGATTTACCCTCTTTATTACCCATATATATATATATTTCGATTTTCTCTCTCTCTCTCTATCATGAAAAAAAAATTATTTTCTTAAATTATTGTCATTTAAATTAAATGATAATATTGGGAAATATTGTTTATTCTTTCTTGATTTACAATGCCTATTTCTAAGAGTATTTTGAGAGATATTCATATGGAAAATCCTTGCAATATTTTTTAAGATTTTCCCTTTTTCCTTCATTTTTTCGAAACCCTAGCCCCCTCCATACACCATCTATATATTCTTCCATCCCTTAACCATCAAACACAACAAGAATTTATTTTCTACTCCTACCTCTCTCTCACCTTGCGCTAAACATACACATATACACCACCCCATACACAACTTCAAACACATCCTTTTAATCTTTAATCAACCATGAAGAAAGTACTTCTCAAGGGGAGCCTATACTACTTGTTCAAGATACTCTTCAAAAGATTTTTTCATGCATTTCAAGTTGAAGGGAATTTAATTCCTACAGAAATCTTGAAGAGGATGCTCAAGTTCTTCAAACTTGAAAAGTCTCATATTCTCTATCTCAAGATAACGTGACTATTGAAGAGTTCCGTTATATTCTTCAAATTCTCAAGAAGTAAGCTTCGAAGCCTTTTTGATGTAACAAAGGGGGAGAAGTAATTGAAGATAAAGGTTCACAAGATTGAAGATATTGAAGACTCAAGTTCAAGACTTTTTCAAGAACACATTCACTTGCTCTAGGGGGAGCTTAAAATTTCTTGTTTCTAAAACTTTGTTTTTAGTTTTTAAACTTCTTTTTAAAAGTTATTGCACTTTGTTATTTCTTTGTTATTTTCTAACTTTATATTTCTTTATAGAAAATAATTTCCTAAGGCTTTATGTCTTAAGAAAATATTTTCATCTTTAATCAAATCAAAACCTTTATTTCAATTGGAATTGTTATCATCAAAAAGGGGAAGATTTTTAGCTCCAAGAAGCCTTTACCTCATAATTGAAGGTTTTGAATGATAAAATTCTTAATTAAAATAAAAGTTTTAATTTGATTGGAGTAATGGTTTGTTAAGTGTGTTTTAGGATTTAATTTATTTGATAAAATAAAAAGACACATCTTGACCACCATGGACCATCAAAAGTGGCGCAACATACAAGCTTGGAAGACAAGCAATTCTAATTTTTGAAGACCAAGTCAAAGCTTTTCTAATTAAGGAAAGTTTTGTTGGAAGACTCTATGATTTCCCAAAAATATATTTATGGAAAGTGCATGAATTTAAATAGAAAATCTCTATTCAATCATTCATGTATCTTAATATATATAATATATATATTTTTGAAATATAAGAATTAAAATAGTGAATCAAATCAAATCTCTATTTTACATTCTCTCTCCTAATAAATTCGAAAACTATTATATATATATATATATATATATTTCAAAAATTAAATTAAAATAGAGAATCAAAATCAAATCTCTATTTTACATTTTATCTTTCAAGATTTCGAAATTATTTATATATGGGGGAAATCTAGAAAGATCTTGTATGGAGAATTAAATGCAAAAGATTTAAAAATAATTATCTAGAATTTATTCTAGAATATATTTTGCATTTAAGTAACATAATATTTTTTAGGACACTTTAAAAAGATTCTGTGGGCCTCGTAAAGATTCTATATGAATCTACAAGATTCCCGGAAGATTCCATGCGGGACCAGAAGATCCTGTTGAAGATTCTACACGAAGTTAGAAGATCTCAGAAGATTCTGTCAAGAATTTCAAGTCTAGAAGATTCCCGAAGATTCTGTGAAGATTCCCGAAGATTCTATCAAGATCCCGAAGAATCTCAAGATTCCAGAAGAATCCCAAGCCTCAAGATACAAGATTCAAGAATTTTCAAGATTCAAGAATCAACCTTCAGAAGATTCCCTGGAAGACCATGTTTGGTGTTTTAGGGTTTTCAAAAAATGAGAAATTGTGAAATCCTAATTCGTACCAACATGGAGGCACACTTGTGGAGCAAGAAAAGCTAAAAACCCTAGCCTTTCTCTCTCCAAAAGTGGCACATACAACTTGCTTGATTTAGCAAGATTGTGTGAAAAAAATGTTGAAGCAATGCACACCACAAGATCAAGGCACAATTCAAATTTAAGGGCCAAGATGAAGTTTCCTCTTTTCTAATTCTTGGTTACAAAGTTTCCATATTTAAGATCAAATAATAACCTTTGGATTAAAGGGAATTATTTGAATCAATGGCCAAGATTAAACTTCCTCTTATTTGATTTTTCTATTTTTTGAAGATCAAATTTCAAATCATATCAAGGAATTCTCACCAGTGGATCAAGAGATTACAAATTCAAATCAAGGGTGGAGATCAAGCCTATGATTTTCGAAATTGAGGCTCTCTTTTCTCTATAAATAGAAGACATCAATGCCCAAGAATTCAAGAGACTACCCAAGATTACAAGTGCCAAAACTCTGTCGAATTGAATCCTAATTTCTCTTCATCTTCAACCTCCAAACTCCTAACCTATCAAAGTTTTGATTTTTATTGGGTTTAAGGGTTATACATCTCAAAAGAGTGATCTTTATTGTTTATCCTAGTTTATACTAGTTATCTTTGAGAGAAAAGCAAGCAAGGTTCAAACTTAGTTGCATCTAAGTTCTTGTTTGATTAAAGATTACATCTTTTATACAAAGTCCTTATTTTTGTAAGGCAAGAAGTCCTTAGAGGGTCTAAGGCAAGGGTAGAAAGTCCTTCGGTGTTGAAGGCAAGGATTGAAGTCCTTTGGAGTTGTCAAAGGCAGTTAGTCACCTAGATAGTTGTGGTGCAAGGGAAGTCCTTTGTGGTTTTCAAAGGCAGTGAGTCACCTTGGTGAAGGTGCAGGTTGAAGTCCTTTGTGGTGTAGCAGAGGCAAGAAAGTCCACCTAGTTGTGGTGGTGATAGTGAACTCTCAAGTGAATCCTGGGGACTGGAGTAGGCACGTTGCCGAACTAGTATAAAATTTTTGTGTGTGCTTTCTCTCTTCCCTTACTCTTTATTTAATTGTTTTTACAATTTATCATTGCATACACATCATATAGCATATTGTGAAATCATCATCATCTTTTGTCTAAGTGTTGAAGGTTAAAGTTTTAACCTTTATCATTTAGAAGAGCTTGAAAGTAATATATATTTTCAAGATCTACCATATCCTTGTCTATAGACTAAGTTTCTGTTTATTATACTAACAATCGTTTCCGCTATGCAAGACAAGTTTATATTTGATCTTTATTTTTAGTAATTTTCAGAAACAGGATTTATAGTTGGAACGTGATTCAACCCCCCTTCTCACGTTTCACTACCTTCAAAATAAGGAAACATTGTAACCAAGCATTAGAAAAGAGGAAACTTCATCTTGGCCCTTGAATTTGAATTGTGCCTTGATCTTGTGGTGTGCATTGCTTCAACATTTTTTCACAAAATCTTGCAACAAATGCAAGCATTTTTGCGCCAACTTGGGAGTGGGAAAGGCTAGGGTTTTTAGCTTTTCTTGCTCCACAAGTGTGCCTCTATGTTGGTAAAAATTAGGATATCACAATTTCTCATTTTTGAAAATCCTAAATCACCAAACATGGTCTTCTAGGGAATCTTCTGAAGGTTGATCCTTGAATCTTGAATATTCTTGAATCTTGTATCTTGAGGCTTGAGATTCTTCTGGAATCTTGAGATTCTTCAGGAATCTTCTGAGGTCTTCTAACTCCGTGTAAAATCTTCAACAGAATCTTCTGGGAATCTTGTAGATTCATATAGAATCTTTAGGAGGCTCACAGAATCTTTTTAAAGTGTCCGTAAAAATATTCTGTTACTTAAATGCAAAATATATTCTAGAATAAATTCGAGATAATTATTTTTATTTAATAATTTGCATTTAATTCTCCATACAAGATCATTCTAGATTTCCCACACATATATATATATTTCAAAAATATTAACCAATATTGTATAAAATAGAGATTTGATTTTGATTCCCTATTTTATATATAATTTTCGAAAAAATGTATATATATTATACATGAATATAGATATTTTTTAATAAGGATGATTCTCTATTTAGTTCCATGTACTTTCCATAAATAAAATTATGGGAAATCATAAAGTCTTCCAATCAAACTTTCCTTAATTAGAAAAGCTTTGACTTGGTCTTCAAAAATTAGAATAGTTTGTCCTCCAAGCATGCATGTTGCGCCACTTTTGTTGTCTTATTGTAGTCAAGATGTGTCTTTTTATTTTATCAAGTAAATTAAATCCTAGAACACACTTAACAAACCATTAGTCCAACCAAATTAAAACTTTTATTTTAATTAAGAATTTTATCATTCAAAACCTTCAATGATGAGGTAAAGGGTTCTTGGAGCTAACAATAAATATATATATATATATATATATATCCTTTTAATGAATGAACACACTATTGTTCAATATCTAAAGCATATGCACAATAAGAATAAAATCTTCCTAAAAGATTATAACATCTTTTTCTTTGTTTAGAAATCTAAAGATGCACGAGTAATTTGGTTACTCCAAAGAATGTCCCAGATATTATAATTATTCTGCTCAGTTATTTGCCTGTCCAAAATTGAATCTACATGCTTGTCCTATTCCCCCCGCTTGAGGAATTTATTACAGCCTTAGCTTGCTTTCATTTATTTGCATTGATTCTGATTTCTTTGTAATTGAGAACTGCCATATTTGCTTTTTATACTACAATGGTTCAGGCCCCTTAGCTATTGCTTGTATCATACAAAGGTAAGCACTTGAGTAGGAATAAAATAGGGAAAGTAATAATTAATAAGTTTCCAAACTGCATTCACAAATTTCATTCACGTTGAATAGGAATAATAAGGTCATACTCTATATAGTGTTGATTATGTAATGAATGATGGAGTGGAATAAAATGAAATGATAAAGGAAAGAAAAACTTTAATTTATGTATATATTACATTTTTTAATAACTGTTTATTAAATATTTTTTATTTTCAAAATGCACCATTATTAGATTGAAAATTTGTTAACTATAAATCGTTACATTGAAAGTATGTTTACTATCAATTATTTCTATCAAATGTTACATTAACTGAAAATTATTGCAAAGTAAGTAAAGTACATTACAAAGAAGGAATAAGAGTATTCACTATTCATGTGCTTTGTTACCTACGATTCTGAATTTTTGTGCTGAGATCTTATAGAAGCTTGAATAATGTATTGTGTATGACTCTCTAGTCTCCAATAAACACTGTGGCTGCTATGCTTCTTGATCAAACACTGTCCTAAATGCTTCTTGATCAATAAGTTATATATGTTCAGCTCTATCTATATAAAGTGCTTTTAAGTAATGATTTATGAGAATTTGCTGCTACTATTACTACTGAAGTTTTGCCCGTAAAAGTGAAAAAGTTCTAGAATAATTTATTGGCTGCTATGCTTCTTGATCAAGGGATGCTTTCTAAATTTTTTAGACATTTCTGTGTTATAATTTGTAGTAATTGATCACAAATTCTTGCTGTCCCCCTAGTGTGCTTAATTTTGCTGAATTGAAAACAGCTAGATGCTTTAATTTATGCTTTAGTATTGTTTTATTATTTTGCTCCTTATTTTTGGTACGCATACATTGATAACGTGGTTTTTACCAATATTTTATGCCCTTAATTTGGATGATTGTATGCAATTCTTTGCTCTGTTTTGGCCTTTTATTGTATTTAATACAACTTGGAATTAATCTGAGCTTACTAGAAATAAAGGCTAAAATAACAAGTTTTATGATGTTTTTACAATTCAAGGATGACCTTTGCACTTGATCTTGGATATTTTGTATTCTTAGTGCAGGTCGCAGGTATTATTGGAGCTATAGACATCAGGAACTGAGCAAGAAGCGGAGCAGTGGATTTCAGAACCGGCATCGAGCGCTCCAGCGCCCATAGCGCGCCCTAGTGCGCGAGGCTCACTTAAACTCGTCACGTGCACAGCGTTGGCGCTCTAACAAGCTATACGCGCCCCAGCGCCGCGCCGCAACTCTGTCACAGCAGAAACCCTATCTGCACGAGTTGGGGGCCCAAATTGATTAGGGTATGGAGGCTGCTCATCTTATTTAAAGGGAGCTAATGAATCAGAAACACCACCTCTCAACACCTCCACTTTTACATATTTTCTTTTCCTAGTTAGAGTTATTTTTGCTTCCCATTAGGATTTTCGTCTTTCCTAGTTTAGCTCTAGCTCCGTCTTTTACATTTCAAAGGTTATTCGTCCAACCCTTTTGGGTTTTGTAAGTACTCTTCTATCATTAATTCAGTTATTCATTCTTCAATTCTTTCCAACTTGCATTTAATTTCTTACTTTGTTCTTTATTATTAATTGCTTTCTTTATTCCAATTTATTTCTTGCCTTTTAATTTTTTGCCATGAGTAGCTAAGTTCTTGGTGGTTTGTGAGGGTGTGAACATCATTGGGGTAAATTGAGGCTTTGTTCTTAATCTTGCATAAGTTTTCATTATCAACCCTTGGCATATAATTTGAGATCTTAAATTGTGTGTTTAATCCTTTGTCTTGGCTTACTCGATTGAGTTGGCTAATTCATTGGCATATGTTTATGTGTTAATTGATTAATTGATGCATGTCATATTAGGAATTGGTAATGAGTAATTAATTGGTTGATTAGTCTCTTTAATTAGATTAATGTGATTGGCTTTAATAATTGTTGAAAGTGGAACTAAAGGTGAGATCTCACTAATTAATCCCATTCTAGGCAATTAATTATTAGAATCACAACAAAGGAGTTAGATCTAACTCCGGCGTAATTAATCAACTCATGCATTCTTTTGTAGCCAATGATAACACCCTAATGAATGTTCCACCCCCATAAACCGCTGTTTTTATTATTTTCATTTTATGCCAACTTAATTATCTTGCACACAAAAACCCCCCCAATTGTGACAAACCGTCATACAACTAGTCTTGTGCATTACTCTCTTAGCCATTCCTTGTGAGAGACGACCCTGGTTTCCACTAAACTATATTAGGGGAACTTGGTTTAAAAATAATTAAATTTATGGTTGAAACACAGCCATCAAATTTTTGGCGCCGTTGCCGGGGAATGGCGATTAAAGTTTTCACTAGTTGTGTGATTTGTGAATAGTGTACATAATCGTTTTCTTTTCTTTTTCTTTGTTTCTTTCAAAAATAAAAACAACAAAAAGATTTTTTTTATTTTGCATTTTATTTTCGTTTTTATTTATTTTCACTCTTCCCAGACTCTCTGTTCCAAGAACAGCTGAGTCTGCTGCTGATACTCGTGCCCCAGCGCGTATACAGCGCCCCAACGCGCGACTGCGACTGCAAAGTTGCAGCTGCGCATGACTCGATTCCAACCGGATCCCCAGCTTGCCGTTTTTGATCCTGAAATCGAACACACTTTGAGAAAAATAAGGCAAGCTAGGAGAGGGTTTACTGAGTCTCAAGGGCAACCGGAAGATCCACCGTTTGAAACGCTACTTTTCTCTGGTCCTGAACTTTCTGATTTGTCTGTTAGTGTTTCAGGTCCGAGTTCGATTATGGCAGACTACCAGCCCACCCTGAAGGAACTTGCAGCTCCGGACCTCAGCCAACAACCTTTGGGAATTACATACCCAAGGTTGGACACTGAGTTCGAGCTCAAGGGAGCTATTCTGCACTTGCTCCCTAAATTCCACGGTTTGGCCGGAGAGGATCCACACCAGCACCTCAAAGAATTCCATGTGGTGTGTGAGACTCTCAAGCCAAGAGGAGTCAACGAGGAACATTGAAGCTTCGGGCTTTTCCGTTCTCTCTGGACGGTCAGGCGAAGCAATGGTTCCTGAACTTGCCAAATGGAGCTATCAACACCTGGATTGGCATGAAGAAGATCTTTTTGGAGAAATTCTTCCCAGCCTCAAGGGCAGCTGCCATAAGGAAGGACATTAGTGGCATCCGCCAACTGCAAGGTGAGTCTCTCCATGAATACTGGGAGAGATTCAAGAAATTGGTGGCAAGTTGTCCAACCCATCAGATCTCCGAACAATTGTTGATCCAGTACTATTACGAGGGTTTGACGGGTATGGACCGGTGCATGATTGACGCTGCCAGTGGTGGGGCCCTGATGGACAAAACTCCGGCAGAAGCAAGGCTCCTGTTCGAGAACATGGCTGTGAATTCACAGCAATTTGGCACAAGGGCAACCGCTGTGACCAAAGGGGTGAATGAGGTAGCTCAACAGGAGAGTGGTGGCCTACATCAAAAGCTGGATGAGATTGCTACCTTCATGAAGCAATTGGCCATCAACCAAGTCAAACCGGGAACATCTAGCCAAGCAATGGTGTGTGGGATATGCTCTTTGGAGACTCATCCAACTGACCAATGCCCACATCTCCAAGAAGAGGCAACAGTGGTGGCAGCTGCAAATACCTTCCCGGGAAAGCCTCAATTTCAGCCACAAAATCAACCTACGGGGAACACCTACAACCCAAGTTGGAGGAACCACCCGAACCTGAGGTGGAATAACAATCCACAGCCACAACAAGTGCAGCAACCTCAGCAGGTTCGGTACCAACCTCCTCATCAAAGGCAACCCCAAGCTCCATATCAGGCTCCAATGGCCTTGCCTCCACCACCGCAACAATTGGCTCTGCCTGCACCTCCAATCCTAACGAGCCAACAATCGGTGATGTGATGAAACTACTCATGGAGCAACAGAGGATGATGCTGAACTTGCAGAATGAGGTCAATCAAATGAGGGGAAATCCAGCCACACAAGCCTGTGAACTGTAACACCCTAATAGTTACCACTTTATGCTTAAGTCATAATGAGTTAATTACCGGAAATTATCATTCTGTTTCAGAGTTGGTTTTCAAAAATATGGATACGTGGAAAATAGGGCCGTAAAATTTTCAAAGTAAAAAGCGCGAGTTCTAAATCGTGGCTTGTACGCAATGAGACATAATCTGATATATCAAACTATGAAACTATGAATGCACATAACCATAATACAACATTACATGAAAGTGGTCCATTACATACATATAGATTCAGGTACACATAGGAATTACACATATAAACGTAAAATCCGAAATAATATTACGATAGTAGAGTATTAGAGTTTCTAAGAGTACCATAAGCGTGTACAGTCACTTATGAATCCCTTATAAACTCAACTAAACGTCAGATAATACATAACATGATTATACATAATATCAGATAAGACTCTAAAGTGTAAGCCCCTCAAAGTGTCCGAGTCTTCAATCCTCTGTCAATCTCAGCCTGCTCACCTAGTAGTGGTGCTTGTGCTTCGATCTGAATCTAAAACAAATAGTGGTGGAATTGGGGTGAGCTCCACGGACTCAATAGAGGGATCACTCCGGTTTATTTTAAAAGCAGTGATACATGCATAATTTAATTAATATCATTTTCAAAGAACACAATTATATAGATTTCCGGAGTGTCACACCTATATGCATCTTTAGTAATTATATTAATGCATGCATCTGATATGTAAGAAATGTTCAATACATAATTATGATACAATATAATATAAATAAAACATCAATTATGTCATGGGTCATGATCCTTTACTATAAATGGCACAACCCTCTTGCTTTCTACCTCTGCATCACCATCCCTTAGGCTATGAGCTCATACCTCTCTAGTATCTACTAGAAACTTGTGGGGAAGAGGGGTTTATTCACTTTCTCTTACAAAATGGTATTGGGGACCGAGGGTGCCAACCTCCCTTGCCAATACCGTTTGTAGAGAAAGCTACTCATAAACTCATTTCTCACTTCACATGACATTTTATCATAATCCTTATCATTCAGCATATACATATAGCACATATATTTACACATCTATCTCAGATTATTCACATCAAAATTACAATCATAAATACCTAAAAATATTCATTTGAAATTCCTTGCATAAGTCATTTAAGAAATCTTTTTGATAACTTAGTACTGATGTATAAGTACATACTTATTATGCTGACATATAGAAGATATAACCATGAAATTCAAATTATTAAAAATGCCAAAATATCAGAAAAATGGAACTCTGCAGAAAATCCTGCGATTTGGCCGCTAGCGCGCTCCACGTGGCCGCTAGCGCCCAAAGCTGTATAGCAACTCGCTAGCGCGTGTACTCTCGCTAACGGCTGTAGCTTGGCCGCTAGCGCGTGCTTCGATCCTGTTCTCAGCACTGGTTCATCTCAGTTGTCATTTTAATGCATAAAACCATTTCCACCCGAAACTAATGCATGAAAAACATAAGATTACATTGTCTAACATAAACCTAACCCCTACCTCTTGTAGTTTTGCCTTCTAGAGTCAAGAACCACTATGTCTTTCTTGAAGCTACTTGCTTATGAAGCTTTCCTCACTCTTGATGATGGTGATTGAGATTCTAGAGCTCCTAGATGATTTCTATTCGATTAGAATGAATGGATTTGATGTAAGGATTCTATGTATGGTCTTAGTTTCTGATTTTGGTGAGTTTTGGTGAAGAGATGATGAGGTTTAAGTGTATGGAGCTATGGAGTTTCTAAGAGAGATTTTGGAGTGTTTGAAGGATGGAGGTTATGAGTTTCTGATGGAATGAGGTTTCTTCAGAGGGTGGTAACTATGTTGGGGACGGAGGGACCTATGTGCAAAATTTAAAAGGTGAAGGACTAAAAGAAAATTGTGAAGATGCAGAAATTTTGTTCTGTCATCGAGCTGGTCGCTAGCGAGCTTACGGCGGCCGCTAGCGACTGCTTTCACCGCCTCCCACCGCTAGCGCCTGATTATGGTCGCTAGTGATGAGCCTTACCATATTCCTCGCTAGCGAGCAGGAGCTAGCCGCTAGCGACGGAATGCTGATACATGACAGCAACAGCAGCAGAAACTGTCTTTTGTGCTCTAAAACTTCAATTACTCTCTAAAGCTTCCTAAACCTTCACCAATCACCTAAACAACTCTAATATACTTATATAAACTTATACATGATCTTAATTGCTTAAAACCTCTCATGATTCCTAATTAGATTGTTTCTCTAAACTCGTTTTCCTATTTCAATTTACATTTTTACTCACAATGCAACATAAATATCATTTTATCACACACATATAGCACATAACACATATTTAACCATGCAAACATATCAAAACACGTTCTAAATGCACATACATCCTAATTATACCTTAAAAATTGCGATTATTTCTCAAATCACCTTAATTAAGGTATGATTAAGCTCTTGGGGCCTTACATGAACAAGCTGGCAACTCACAGATCCCATCTCAAACAGTTCCCAATTCCAAGGGGAATGTGAGTGCCATGCATCCACATCATGACCGGAGCAGCTGGTGCTGACAGTTCTGGAACAAAGTAGCCTCAAAATGGTCGACCGTCCAACTTAGGTACGTTAAAGCAAAGTGCTTCGTGGGAGACAACCCACCGGTTTTCCTTATTTTTCTTTTCAGTATTTTTAAATTCAGTATTTTAATTTCCGTATTTCGATTTCAGTATTTCAATTTCCGTATTTTATTTTCCGTATTTTATTTTTATTTTTGTTGGCATCTTTAAATTTTTGCATGCATTTAAATTAATTAGGATAGTTCATGCATTTTAGGAAAGTATAGCAGTAAATACTGATTCTGCATCAGGAGGCCGTGCCCGGGCGCCATATACGCGCCCCAGCGTGCGCGTCTTCCTTAAATGAAACGCTGCGTTTGGGCTTCGTGCAGCGCGCGCTCTAGCACGCGTGGGTTTCTTCAAAAACCCTAAAATCCCAAATTGCAGATCATTCGGTCTCTTCATCCCTTTTGCAGCTCCAGCGGCGCCGAAATCATTCGGTTCAGAGGATGATTGAGTCCTCCGTAGGTCCTTTCTATACCTTTCTCTATGTTCTTTAATTTGTTGAAACTGGGGACAGTGTCTCATTCAAGTGTGGGGAGTGTGTAGATAAAATTGGCTTTTGTAAATAATGGCATGCCTAACTCTCTTTTTCTTTCTTTTTCTTTATTTAATTTTTATGTGTTTTTAGGTAGATGATTGGGTAGTTTTCTTTATAGCACCTTTTGGTCTGAAATTGCTCTGCCCTTTAATTTTAACTCAGAAATGTTGGCATGATAATCTAATATGAGTTTGAATTGTTTGTGTTATCTCTGTTTGGTTGGTTGGATTACCTGTGAGATTTGAGCCTTAAATGTGATTGCATGTATCAACTAATCACTTTCTTTCTGTGAGCACACACACACTTGTATTTGTTATTCCTGAATTTGCTTGATTCTTGGTTTGCATTTTATACATGTTGCATGTGATTGAGGCATAATTTTGTTTACATTTAAAAGTCACTTAGCCAAATGGCCAACCCATACACAATTCCCATTGTTTGTAGCCAATTTGAGCCTTTATCCCTTCTTTGTTACTTAGCTCATTACAAGCCAAAGACAGAAAAACAATGAAAAATCCCTTCTAAGGAACTAGGAGGACATAGTTTGATTATTGGGCAAAGGTCTTAAGTGTGGGGAACTTGGGTTAAATTGAGCACTGGTATAGAGTGCAAAATATTGGGATATAACTGTAAGGGTAGCCTTTGTACATAAGTGGTCCTTTGTTATTTTCTTTTCCACCTCATTTTAATTACCAAAAAAATTGAGATGAGGTAAAAAAAATAAATCGAAAAATACAAAAAAATCAAGAAAAAAATGTGAATTCTGCAAATAAAGATTGTTGGGTTCCTGGGAATTAATGTGAAAATATTTGGGAACCTTGGGAATGTTAATTGTAAGAATTTATGGGTTATTGATCTTGGGTATTTCTATTCTCTCAATCTCTTCTCTCTCCATCTTTTCTGTAGTGATAGAAGTCATCTAGGATCGATCAAACCATGAAGTCTTAGTTTTTTGGAATTAAGTCCACTTCCCATATATGCCACACCTGTCCCAAGCCCCGTTACAACCCTGAAAATACCTCTTGATGCACCATGTTTTTAAAATTGCAATGTTAAGAGTATAGCAAATTTATGGAATGTGAATACTTGTGTGAATTATTCAATTGAGTGCTTAGCCAAAACACTGAGTGATTGAGAGAGAAACACACTGGTGAGGGCCAATCAACGAACTTTGCATAACATGAATTGATTCTCCTAACTCATGAGCTCTTCTTAATGCCAACTGATAACATGTTAAGGGTATTGTATAAATCTGACCAAGGTGTGCTGTTTTGAATAATTGTCCATCATCTGTAGATTTTATTTTTTCTCTTTTAGGACTTAGGTGTTAGATGTATTAGCCAATGCTTTGCTTTGAGAGATGCTTGGAATCATTGCTTTTGCATGAGGACATGCAATTGTTCAAGTGTGGGGATATTTGATAACGTGGTTTTTACCAATATTTTATGCCCTTAATTTGGATGATTGTATGCAATTCTTTGCTCTGTTTTGGCCTTTTATTGTATTTAATACAACTTGGAATTAATCTGAGCTTACTATAAATAAAGGCTAAAATAACAAGTTTTATTAAGTTTTTACAATTCAAGGATGACCTTTGCACTTGATCTTGGATATTTTGTATTTTTAGTGCAGGTCGCAGGTATTATTGCAGCTGTAGACATCAGGAACTGAGCAAGAAGCAGAGCAGTGGATTTCAGAACCGGCATCGAGCGCTCCAGCGCCCATAGCGCGCCCTAGCGCACGAGGCTCACTTAAACTCGTCACGTGCACAGTGCTGGCGCTCTAGCGAGCTATACGCGCCTCAGCGCCGCGCCGCAACTCTGTCACAGCAGAAACCCTATCTGCACGAGTTGGGGGCCCAAATTGATTAGGGTTTGGAGGTTGCTCATCTTATTTAAAGGGAGCTAATGCATCAGAAACACCACCTCTCAACACCTCCACTTTTACATATTTTCTTTTCCTAGATAGAGTTATTTTTGCTTCCCATTAGGATTTCCGTCTTTCCTAGTTTAGCTCTAGCTCCGTCTTTTACATTTCAAACGTTATTCGTCCAGCCCTTTTGGGTTTTGTAAGTACTCTTCTATCATTAATTCAGTTATTCGTTCTTCAATTCTTTCCAACTTGCATTTAATTTCTTACTTTGTTCTTTATTATTAATTGCTTTCTTTATTCCAATTTATTTCTTGCCTTTTAATTTTTTGCCATGAGTAGCTAAGTTCTTGGTGGTTTGTGAGGGTGTGAACATCATTGGGGTAAATTGAGGCTTTGTTCTTAATCTTGCATAAGACTTCATTATCAACCCTTGGCATATAATTTGAGATCTTAAATTGTGTGTTTAATCCTTTGTCTTGGCTTACTCGATTGAGTTGACTAATTCATTGGCATATGTTTATGTGTTAATTGATTAATTGATGCATGGCATATTAGGAATTGGTAATGAGTAATTAATTGGCTGATTAGTCTCTTTAATTAGATTAATGTGATTGGCTTTAATAATTGTTGAAAGTGGAACTAAAGGTGAGATCTCACTAATTAATCCCATTCTAGGCAATTAATCATTAGAATTACAACAAAGGAGTTAGATCTAACTCTGGCGTAATTAATCAACTCATGCATTCTTTTGTAGCCAATGATAACACCCTAATGAATGTTCCACCCCCATAAACCGTTGTTTTTATTATTTTCATTTTATTCCAACTTAATTATCTTGCACACAAAAACCCCCCCAATTGTGACAAACTGTTATACAACTAGTCCTGTGCATTACTCTCTTAGCCATTCCTTGTGAGAGACGACCCTGGTTTCCACTAAACTATATTAGGGGAACATGGTTTAAAAATAATTAAATTTATGGTTGACACGACACAGCCATCATACATGCATCAATGATCCACATCAATGTGCTTCTTGTGTTTAGTTGTATGCTGCTGCAGTTAATGTTTTATCAATCTTACTGAGTTATTATATGCAGGAGATGAGATGACATTGTCCTAAGAAACATTGCTGCCCATTCTAATAATTTTTTTCTCGACCTATTTTGCAGCATGGACAAAGGAGACAGTTTTAAAAGAAAGAGAGTGATGACTCTAAGTCAAAAAGAAGCCAAAAGTCCAACTAAGAAAAATAGTTTAGATTTCCAGAGCCAAGTACGATCAAGTCAAGAATTACTTAGACTCTATCAAATTAAGAGAGAAAAAGTAGTAGCTGAAAGAATGAAGGATGATATGCAAGGTAAAACAATGGAAACTCAAAAGAAAAAACAAAGCATACTTACAATGAAGGATGCAACTGAAACACATAGTAAAATGATACTGAATAAAAGTATGACCCAACCCATGTCATCTTCTCAAAGCCAAAACCCTTAAAATACGCATAAGACTAAACCCATGTCACAAGGGGTAGGACAAAGTAAGATAGTCATGAAGAAAAAGATGACCCAACAGGCATCATCTTCTCAAAGCCATGGGCATGAGAATTTGAATAAGTCCAAATCCATAACACAGGATGAGGTATCTGTTCAAAACCAAAAGCAAAAGAAGGTGACTTGCACTGGGACAACGGACAAATCCAAATTTACATGCACACAAGAGCATGAAAATCTCAAAAAAGCTAAGCAAACACCGATTTGTCCATCAATGAGCTTGGGACTTTTTTTGGAAAAGCAAGGGGTACAAGTAGAAGAAGATGAACAACATGAGGAAGCAAGAGATGAGTTTGATGAAGAAGAAAGAAATGATATGCCTCTTGATCCGAATGAGGATGGCATAATGGATAAGCTTGATGATGTTGATGCTGTAGGTCCTGACAATTTTGACAATGGTAATTGTTTCTCAATTTTTCTGATTTCATTTAAGTAATATGAAAACATTGAATGAACAATCTTCTACTCCTTTTACTTTTGTTTTTATAGAATTATTAGGTACAACAGAGAAGATAAGAAAAACTCGCGAAAGAACTACTTGCTCGAAAACTCACTCTAGAACTATGGAGGAGCGAGTAGAGATAACCTTTGATAAGGGACAAGCAGTTGGACCAACACCTGAAAAAGTCTCTCAACCTAGTAGTTTTTTAGGCACAATTGCAAGGAATACTAGCTTTATTACCTTGCTATATACTAGTTGGCATGGAGTGCCTGAAGACAACAAAAAACGCATGTGGGATTATGTTAATGTAAGTAAACGTTTTTTTCTTTTGTTGAAGATTATATTTTATGTTTCCTTATTTGTTGTAAATGACAATATATATATTTTGTTCTGCATAGACTAAATTCATCATTCCAGAAGTAGGAAAATGATGGGTAATGAGTGGTATTTGTGATGCATGGAAGCGATACAAAGGAAAAATCAAGAAGAAGCATTTTAATAATTATGATTCTGAAGAAGATATGATGGCAAATCATCCTACGGACATACCAAAGGTTCAATTCACCCAATTGATTAAGTATTGGAGTCTGCCTACAGTTCAAGTAAGATTGAACAGTTTTTACCCTTTTTTATTTATAGGTTTAAATATAATTTTGTTATTATACATGATTGATATGTTTATCTTGTATGAGAATATAGGCTATATCACAAAAGAATTCAGAAAGTATAAAGAAACAAAAGTGTGCACATAGAATGGGGCCCATAAATTTTGGAATAGTACGCACAGAATTGGTATTACTCCATAGATTCTTTATGTTTCTTGCTTTCATTTATTTTTATATTACATTTGGTATAATAGTTTTTGTTGTAAATTATTTTTCTTTGCTATAGCGTGCAAAAAAAGAGAACAAAATGTAGAACCAACTAAATCTGAAATGTTCATAGCTACCCGCACAAGTCGGAAAGGAAAGGAAGTTGATTTTGAAACACAAGTTGTTTTAGTTTTAAATTATTATTTTTATTCATTGACGTCTTATTGGAACTATTTATGTTATTATATATGATTTTCTTTACAGTCAGAACTTCAAAATCGTCAAGATGCGGGAGAAAATGATGAGGAAGCATTTGAAGCTGTTTTGAGAAAAGAGCAATCGGGTCGAGTTCGATGCTATGGTAGATCAGTTACAAAAAGTTATCTCAAAAAGGATGAAGAGATTTTCCAAATCAAAGAAAAACATGATGACAAAGTGAAATCCTTGGAGAATAACATTGACCAAACAAATCAAAGGATGAATGGATTGTGTAATCTGGTAAAAGTTTTAGTGCAACAAATCAACCCTGGGATGAGTGAAGAAGATGTGGCAGCATTGATACAATCTGCTCAACAAATTCAAGAAGATGAAAATAGTACACAACCTATGGAAAAGTGAAACATTATTCACTCTTCTGGATCAAGTCATATGCCAAATAATGAAAATGTAAGTACAAGCATGTTTTTCATTTTTTTGCCTGATAGTTTATTCTGATATGTGCTTGAAAATAGTTGCTATTAGTGTCACTATATTAGAGAAAAGTGATGGGTCTCCGGACTTACACTAGCTAGGTGAGATTATTGGTTGTTGTTCGCTTGGTATGGTTCTGATGTTGCTGGCACTTAATTTTTTGTTACTTGGCAGTTAATTCATATTGATTCTTTTTTGTGTTTTTCATGAAAACATTTTACTACTTTGTGCATCTATGATATTATGGGGTTAAGAAGTTTTGATTCTTAGTAGAACATTGCAATGTCATGTGTATGTAGAAAATTTGAGTAAGAGTTAGTTTTGCTCATTGAGAGTGTTAATTTCACAAAAAAACCAACAACCCCTTTGTTCAAATCTTGATGCATGCAGAGGATGGTTGAGAAATAAATCCAAGTAGTATAAATATGCTCATCACATCTTGAATTTGGACTTGAGTCTTGTGCTGGCCTGGTCTAGGAAAATGATGGTTGCGACCTTGTGTGATGTTATGATGATTGTTGATCCTGTTTTATCTTGATTATGGGGTTTTGGGTTATTGTTGCTTGTATGTTGCTGCATTTAGTTATTATGACCAAGGGTTAGATGAGTCTAACTTTGTTTGGGTCTTCTGAACTGTATTGGATTGTGTTGTATCGTGGTGGTTGAGTCTGACTTTATTTGTTTATTGTTATTATTTTAATGAGACTCAACTATACTATGCTGAGATTATGTACAGCTGCTAGTATTTTCTTTTTTTTGGATGATTCATAATTATGTTCAGCTATATTAGTAGTTCTATAAACAACTGCTATTTCTTTTTCCTCTCTAGGTACAAGAGGTTTTTTAATGAGATCATACCAACTAATCTCATGGTGCTCTACTAATTATTTTTTGTTCCTTTGTAGGATGTGTAACACCCTAATAATTACCTCTTTATGCTTAAGTCATATTGACTTAATTATCGGAAATTATCATCTTGTTTCAGAGATTAATTATGAGTAAAGTAATAATATGTGGAAAATAGGGCCGATTTATTTTTCAAAGGAAACAGAAGTTTAAAAATTCGGCTTGTGCGGTATAACCGATATGAATAAATATATCATTCTAAGAAGCTACTCGAACTACTCATTACAAATACATAACATTAGAATACACAACGGTGGCCCACATGTACATAAATATCATACTACAATATCTGGGATACATATAATATCATAAATGTCATAGATAATATAAGTATATAGTGGTAGAACTTTTAAGAAAATCATAAGCTTGTACAACCACTTATAACTTCCTTAAAGGTTCTCAAAAAGTGACATAGATCTTAAAGTACAAATACAAGATGTAACAAAAGTAAGGCTAATAGTCCTAAGCTCCAGAGCTTTCAAACTTAATCTTCACGTAAGCTCCAAATCGCTCAACCTGTAGATGTACTGGCACCCCTGTCTGTATCTAAAACAAAAGTGGTGGAATAGGGTGAGCTCCACGGACTCAGTTGGGGGATCACTCCGGTTTAATATAAAAATAGTGTAATATGCAAGATTTACCTTATTGGAGATTTCATAATTCAATTTATATTCGGAGTGTCTTACCTATATGCGTCTTGATTAATATGTATGCATTATATATAAATCTGAAAGCACCACTACTTATTTAATTTCTGACTAGTGCATATACATAGACTCATCCTTGATAGGTGCATATTATACCTTTATTTGAATTAGCACTAACCCTCTTATATTTTTCTACCTCCACATCACCGAATCCCAAGACTATGAGCTCATATCTCTCTAGCTTCTACTAGACAAACGGGGAAAGAGGGTTTCTCACCTTCCCTTACCAGTGATGTCAGTGACTGAGGTTGCCAACCCTCCCTTACTGACGACACTAGTGACCGAAGGTTACAAATGCTTACTTGATCTTCTATTGCCTTTCTTTCATATTCAAAATATCATATTTTAACTCGTCATAGCATTACAATATGTATGCACATACACAACTGAATATCATATTCTGGAATTTAAGTATGGATTATTCATAACATGCTTATTTCATAACTCACTTGAAAACATATCATTTTGCACATAATTGCATCTACATGTCATTTTCTTTTTAATTTGCTTGATTATTTTCATAATCACCATTATCTGTTTTAAACATATATAATAAACTTGTTACAGTAAATTAAATTCTCATTAAAGGGTTAGAAATCATTAAAATGCAAAATCATAAAACTCAGCATTTTTAAACAATTCTGCAGAATTCTGTGAGGTGGCTGCTAGTGCGTCCTCTGTGGCCGCTAGCGTCCAATAATGCATGACTGCTCGCTAGCGCCTAATTTATGGTCGCTAGCGCGTGGTCATTCGCTAGCGGCTATCATTTGGCCGTTAGCGCGTGTCCTGACTCTGCATCCATACCAGTTTCATAACAGGAAACATATTCGAGCATATACTGATTTCTAACCGATCTTTATGCATGAAATCACACAAATACATATTATGACATAAATCTAAACCCCTACCTCTTGTAGTTTAACCCTCTAACACCAAGAACCACTTTGTTCTTCCTTGAGCTACTTATTTAACACTCTATCTAGGCTTTGATGATGAGGAACACAATCCTTTAGCCTCTGATGAATTATGATCGGTTCAAAGTGAAGGAAATGAAGTAAGGAACTCGAATATGAGGTTAGTTTATGAGTGAGTTGAGTTTTGGGTGGAGTGGTGATGAGGTTTGTGTGGTTTGAAGGTTATGGAGATTGAGAGAATTTGTGTCTAAGGGTTTGAGAGCTTAGAATGTTTGTTTCTGATGATGGGAAGCTTTCTTCAGGGTGAAGGAAGTGTATAGGGACGGAGGGGTTAAAAGAAATTATTAAAAGATGAAGGGCTTAGCTGAAAATGCAAAAATTGCATAAATGTTGTTCTGTCCTCGAGCAGGTCGCTAGCGCGTGTTTCACGGTCGCTAGCGACCGTTCTCACCGCATTACCCGCTAGCTTTCTGTTACTGTTGCTAGCGAGGGACCTCTACCGACTCATCCGCTAGCGAGCTAAGCTGGCCGCTAGCGATGAGTACTGCTACATGACAGTAGCAGCAAGCAACATACTCCAAAAATTCCTAAAATGCATCTAACTCACTCCAAACCTTTACCAACAGTTCCTACTAGTACTTATACACTTGTGCAAACATACTCTTACTAGAATTACCATTTATTTCTTAAATTCCCTACCTAGATCATCATTCTTAACTCCATTTTGTATTATACTAACTTCTCAACCTTATGCATATGCACTTACCGTTTCTAATACACATTTTTTCACATAGTACACATAACACATATTTAGTCAATCATACATGTCAAAAATACATCCTAATACACATATATGCCAATTATGCCTTGAGCGAAGCGATTTTCACTAAATCCCTCCGATTAAAGCATGATTAGGATTTTGGGGTCTTACATTCTTCCCTCCTTAAAAAGAATTTCGCCCTCGAAATTCAATACCTGTAAATAGAGTAGGATGCAAATTCCTCATCTCTTCCTCTCTTTCCCATGTATATTCCTCCGCTCTCCCCCGCCCCCAGGCCACCTTCACCAATGGAACGGTCTTATTCCTTAAGTTCTTGATACTCCGATCTAATATTCGGGTAGGAGGTAAAGGGAAAGTTAAGACATCTTTTAGTTGTACCTCTTCGATTTCTAATACATGACTCGGATCAGAATTGTACTTTCGGAGTTGTGATACATGGAAGACATTGTGAAGGTTTGACAACTTTGGAGGTAAACCAATGCGGTATGCAACTGGACCTATACGACTTAGGATCTGAAATGGACCTAAGTATCTAGGACTCAACTTCTTAACTTTGATTGCTCTACCTATGTCTGTGGTAGGGGTCACTCGTAAAAACACATGATCCCCAGCCTCAAATTCCAATGGCCTACGCCGATGATCCGCATAACTCTTTTTACGACTTTGAGCCGTCAAGAGCCTTTCCCTGATTCTTTGGATTTGTTCTGTGGTTTCTCTCACCAATTTAGGTCCTAGGGTACTCTTTTCTCCCGGATCATACCAACACAGCGGAGAACGACACTTCCTACCATACAACGCTTCAAAAGGTGCCATTCCTATGCTAGCATGGAAGCTGTTGTTGTAGGAAAACTCAACTAGAGGCAACATCCTATCCCAACTACCCTTATCACCCAAAACACAAGATCTCAACATATCCTCTAGGGTTTGGATGGTCCGCTCGGACTGTCCATCGGTTTGTGGATGGTAAGCTGTGCTCATACGGAGTTTGGTTCCAAATGCCTCTTGCAAGGCCTCCTAAAAATGAGAAGTAAATCTCGGATCTCGATCTGAAATAATACTCTCGGGTACTCCGTGTAACCTCACAACCTCTCGGATGTACAAACTTGCTAACTTCTCTAAGGGATAAGTTGCTCTGATAGGTAAAAAGTGAGCCGATTTCGTCAATCGGTCTACTATTACCCAAATGGCATCATTACCGGCTTGGGTTTTTAGTAACCCCACTACCAAATCCATAGATATACTTTCCCACTTCCAATGAGGGATTTGCAGTGGTTGTAACATACCGGGTTTCTTTTGGTGCACAATCTTCACTTTTTGACACACTAAACACCGGTTCACCCAATCCGACACATCTTTCTTCATACCGGGCCACCAAAACATTTTCTTTAAATCTTGATACATCTTGGTTGCGCCCGGGTGAATGGTGAAGTGACTTTTGTGAGCCTCCTCCAGAAAACTACTCCGGAGGTCACCATAAGCGGGAACACAAATCCTCTCTTTACATCTCCACAAACCATCTCCGTCCTTACTAAATCCTTCTACTTTCTCGTGATTTTCCGCCTGTATTAACTTTAGAAACTCATCATCAATCCCTTGAGCTTGCATAATATCCTCCTTGAACTTACTAGAAACTGTGAGGTGGCTAACCCTAACACTTGTCGGGGTAAAAGAAACCCCTAGGTTGAGGTTCCTGAAATTTTCCAATAGTTCCATCTCCTTTATCATCAAGTGAGACACATGAAGCATTTTGCGACTTAAAGCGTCCGCTACCGCGTTCGCCTTTCCCGGATGGTAGTTCAATCCAAAATCATAATCTTTTAAAAATTTCATCCATCATCTTTGCCTCAATGTTTAGTTCTTTCTGATCAAAGAGATATTTCAAACTCTTATGATCAGAGAAAACTTCAAATCTCACTCCGTACAAGTAGTGCCTCCAAATCCTTAAAGCAAAAACGATTGCGGCAAGCTCCAAGTCATGGGTAGGATAATTCAGCTCGTGTGGCTTTAATTGCCGTGAAGCATATGCCACTACTTGGTGATATTGCATCAACACGCAACCGAACCCTTTCCCTGAAGCGTCACAATAGACTTCAAAAGGTTCATTAGGATCAGGCACCACAAGTACAGGTGTTGAGGTCAATCTCTCCTTTAACTCTGCAAAACTTCTTTCACATTCATCAGACCACACAAAAGGAGCATTTTTTCTTGTAAGTTTTGTCAATGGTAAAGCAAGCTGCGAAAAACCCTTAATAAACCTACGGTAGTATCCGGCTAATCCTAGAAAGCTTCTAATCTCAGTAACCGTAGTTGGTCTCTCCCAGTTTACCACTGCTTCAACCTTACTAGGATCTACAGCTATGCCCTCCGCAGATACTACATGGCCTAAAAACTTGACTTCCTTCATCCAAAACTCACACTTACTTAACTTGGCATACAACTTCTTTTCTTTCAATACTTCCAAAACCAACCTAAGATGACTTTCATGTTCTTCCTCCGTCCTAGAATAAATCAAGATGTCATCAATGAAAACAACTACAAATTTATCCAAGAACGGTCGGAAGATTAGGTTCATATAGTCCATAAACACCGCCGGGGCATTAGTTAGTCCAAAGGACATCACTGTAAACTCATAATACCCATAGCGAGTTCGGAAAGCCGTCTTAGGTATATCCTCACCCTTGACCCTAATCTGATGATATCCTGACCTCAAATCTATCTTGGAAAACACCTTCGCCCCTCTTAACTGATCCATCAAATCATCTATTCTAGGAAGGGGATACTTATTTTTTATTGTTACCTTATTCAACTGCCTGTAATCTATACATAATCTCATACTCCCATCCTTTTTCTTGACAAACAACACTGGGGCTCCCCATGGTGAAGCACTAGGTCTAATAAACCCCTTCTCCAACAACTCCCCCAACTGCGTCTTAAGTTCGTTCAACTCATTGGGTGACATCCGGTAAGGGGCCATAGAGACAGGCCCTGTTCCCGGAACCAAGTCAATACTAAACTCTACTTCTCTTGACGGAGGGAACTCAGGTATATCATCAGGGAAAACCTCTGGATACTCTCTTACTACGGGTTTGGCGTCTAGGCTCAATTTAGTTTCCACACAGTTTGAGGCAAGAAATACAAGACCTTTATGTGTGACCCCACTTTGACTTAACTCCACAGGATGTACCAATAAACTAAAAGACACAATGGATGACTCATAAGTAGGTGTGCTGGGGGTGTCGGGGAAAATAACAGACTTAGCATGACAATCTAATAAGACTTTGTTTACTGACAACCAATCCATACTTAAAATCACACCTAAACCCGACATAGGCAGACATATAAGATCAAAGGTAAATGACCTATCTCCTAAGGAAAATTAACACTTAGTGCAAACGATATTAGAGCTTACGGGCTTAGCAGTGAGTGTGGACACATGCAAATCATATGGTAACTCACACATAGGTAAATGCAACTCCCTAACATGCTCATATGATATAAATGAGTGTGTAGCTCCCGAATCGAAAAGTACAACTAACTCTTGATTCTTAACTTTACACTTACCCCTTATTCATTCATTTGACCGGACAGCATCCTCTGCATTCACTGTAAAGACTCTTCCCTGGTGCTGAGGCCTGGAGGGGTCGGAGCTGAGGTTTGCGGCTGAGGGAACTGACGACAGTCTCTGGAAATGTGGCCTGGCTTGCCACATCTGTAGCACACATTCTGTCCTGCAAAACAAACCCCTCTGTGTCCTTTATTGCACTGGGGACAGATTGGTGTCTCTATAGCTCTGGGAATCATAGCCTGACGTGGTGGTGGTCCTTGTTGAGGCCTAGCACGATTTGGGCCTCTGAAAGATCGGGAGGGAAACTGACGAGGTGGAAAATTTTGTCTTTTAAACTAAGGAGCCTGTGGTGCCAAACTCCTCCTAGAACTCTTCACTGAAGTACTGTCATCCGACTGGCGGGCTTGTTCATGAACTCTGCAAGCCTCTACTAACCGGGGATAGCTATCAATCTGCAAGTGATTCATTGCCTTCTGCATTTTCTGATTCAAACCATTTTTGTACTTCATACATTTCCAAGACTCCATTGGATTGCCTTGGAACATCTCTGAGAACTTAATAAGATGTTCAAACTGAGCTGTATACTCTGCCACGGTCATCTTTCCCTGAGTCAAATTCATGAACTCCCGCTCTTTCGCCTCTCTGATGGACCTGGGAAAATATTTATCATAGAACATTTCCTTGAACCTATGCCAAGGAATGGGAATCCCCGCAGCATCCATTCTTGCCTTCTCTCCTCTCCACCAGTTTCCAACGTCCTGTTGTAACATAAAGGTGGCAAAAGCAGTGCGTTGTAAATCTGAACACTGCACCACGGTAAAAATCTTCTCCATTTCCTCGATCCACTCCCCCGCTACTGTCAGATCGACGGAACCTGTAAACACTGGGGGATTTACCCCTCTGAATTCCGCAAATCGAGCATTTCCCCTGTCCATCTCTGGCTGTGGTGTGGGAGGGGTCTGGCGTCCCATGACTTCCGCCAGTTGCTGAACTGCCCTAGCCATTCCTGCCAAGGTGATGGTTGTAGTCGTGTCAACCATAAATTTAATTATTTTTAAAACCAAGTTCCCCTAATATAGTTTAGTGGAAACTAGGGTCGTCTCTCACAAGGAATGGCTAAAAGAGTAATGCACAAGACTAGTTGTTTGACGGTTTGTCACAATTGGGGGGTTTTTGTATGCAAGGGAATTAAATTGGAATAAAATGAGAATAATAAAAACAGCGGTTAATAGGGGTGGAACATTCATTAGGGTGTTATCATTGGATACAAAAGAATGCATGAGTTGATTAATTACGCCGGAGTTAGATCTAACTCCTTTGTTGTGATTCTAATGATTAATTGCCTAGAATGGGATTAATTAGTGAGATCTCACCTTTAGTTCCACTTTCAACAATTATTAAAGCCAATCACATTAATCTAATTAAAGAGACTAATCAGCCAATTAATTACTCATTACCAAATCCTAATATGTCATGCATCAATTAATCAACTAACACATAAACATATGCCAATGAATTAGCCAACTCAATCGAGTAGCCAAGACAAAGGATTAAACACACAATTTAAGATCTCAAATTATATGCCAATGGTTGATAATGAAAACTTATGCAAGATTAAGAACAAAGCCTCAATTTACCCCAATGATGTTCACACCCTCATAAACCACCAAGAAACTTAGTTACCCATGACAGGAATTAAAAAAGACAAGAAATAAATTGGAATAAAGAAAGCAATTAACAATAAAGAGCAAAGTAAGAACTTAAATGCAAATTAGAAAGATGGAAAAACGAATAACTGAATTAATGATAAAAGAGTAACTTACAAAACCCAAAAGGGCTGGACGAATAACGTTGGAAATGTAAATGAAGGAGCTAGAGCTAAACTAGGAAAAACGGAAATCCTAATGGAGAGAAAAAAAATAACTCTAACTAGGAAAAGAAAAGATATAAAAGTCGTGGTGTTTAGAGGTCTTGTTTGTGATGCATTAGCTTCCTTTAAATAAGATGAGCAGCCTCCAAACCCTAATCAATTTGGGCCCCCAACTCGTGCAGATAGGGTTTCTGCTGTGACAGAGTTGCGGCGCGTATAGCTCGCTAGAGCGCCAGCGCTGTGCACGTGACGAGTTTAAGTGAGCCTCGCACGCTGGAGCGCGCTATGGGCGCTGGAGCGCTCGATGCTGGTTCTGAAATCCACTGCTCTGCTTCTTGCTCAATTCCTGATGTTTACAGCTCCAATAATACCTGTGAACTGTACTAAAAATACAAAATATCCAAGATCAAGTGCAAAGGTCATCATTGAATTGTAAAATCATCATAAAACTTGTTATTTTAGCCTTTATTTCTATTAAGCTCAGATTAATTCCAAGTTGTATTAAATACAATAAAAGGACAAAAATAGAGCAAAGAATTGCATACAATCATCCAAATTAAGGGCATAAAATATTGGTAAAAACCACGTTATTACAAAGCCTCACTTGTTCCTTGATCGCCATCTGAACTACTCGCAGTCGGTCTCGCCTGTCGTCTTTTTGGTGCCATTAGTACCTGTACACACCAACATAATCACAGAGATGATCAGTCTCCATAATCACATTAGGCACATACAACTACCTATGTCCCAAGCAGACAAGTCATGCTCACGTTACACAGCTATAAGCATAACACTATCGCACTATGCAACAAAAGCATAGATGGCCATAACCCCAAGCCTTAAGGTTCGACCTGCTCTGATACCAAAAATGTAACACCCTAATAATTACCTCTTTATGCTTAAGTCATATTGAGTTAATTATCGGAAATTATCATCTTGTTTTAGAGATTAATTCTGAGTAAAGTAATAATACGTGCAAAATAGGGCCGATTTATTTTTCAAAGGAAACGGAAGTTTAAAAATTCGGTTTGTGCGGTATAACCGATATGAATAAATATATCATTCTAAGAAGCTACTCGAACTACTCATTACAAATACATAACATTAGAATACACAACGGTGGCCCACATGTACATAAATATCATACTACAATATCTGGGATACATATAATATCATAAATGTCATAGATAATATAAGTATATAGTGGTAGAACTTTTAAGAAAATCATAAGCTTGTACAACCACTTATAACTTCCTTAAAGGTTCTCAAAAAGTGACATAGATCTTAAAGTACAAATACAAGATGTAACAAAAGTAAGGCTAATAGTCCTAAGCTCCAGAGCTTTCAAACTTAATCTTCACGTAAGCTCCAAATCGCTCAACCTGTAGATGTACTGGCACCCCTGTCTGTATCTAAAACAAAAGTGGTGGAATAGGGTGAGCTCCACGGACTCAGTAGGGGGATCACTCCGGTTTAATATAAAAATAGTGTAATATGCAAGATTTACCTTATTGGAGATTTCATAATTGAATTTATATCCGGAGTGTCTTACCTATATGCGTCTTGATTAATATGTATGCATTATATATAAATCTGAAAGCACCACTACTTATTTAATTACTGACTAGTGCATTTACATAGACTCATCCTTGATAGGTGCATATTATACCTTTATTTGAATTGACACTAACCCTCTTATCTCTTTCTACCTCCACATCACCGAATCCCAAGACTATGAGCTCATATCTCTCTAGTTTCTACTAGACACACGGGGAAAGAGGGTTTCTCACCTTCCCTTACCAGTGATGTCAGTGACCGAGGTTGCCAACCCTCCCTTACTGACGACACTAGTGACCGAAGGTTACAAATGTTTACTTGATCTTCTATTGCCTTTCTTTCATATTCAAAATATCATATTTTAACTCGTCATAGCATTACAATATGTAAGCACATACACAACTAAATATCATATTCTGGAATTTAAGTATGAATTATTCATAACATGCTTATTTCATAACTCACTTGAAAAGATATCATTTTGTACATAATTGCATCTACATGTCATTTTCTTTTTAATTTGCTTGATTCTTTTCATAATCACCATTATCTGTTTTAAACATATATAATAAACTTGTTACAGTAATTTAAATTCTCAGAAAATGGTTAGAAATCATTAAAATGCAAAATCACAAAATTCAGCATTTTTAAACAATTCTGCAGAATTCTGCGAGGTGGCCGCTAGCGCGTCCTCTGTGGCCGCTAGCGTCCAATAATGCATGACTGATCGCTAGCGCCTAATTTATGGTCGCTAGTGCGTGGTCATTCGCTAGCGGCTATGATTTGGCCGCTAGCGCGTGTCCCGACTCTGCATCCATACCAATTTCATAACAGCAAACATATTCGAGCATATACTGATTTCTAACCGATCTTTATGCATGAAAACACACAAATACATATTATGACATAAATCTTAATCCCTACCTCTTGTAGTTTAACCCTCTAACACCAAGAACCACTTTGTTCTTCCTTGAGCTACTTGTTTAATACTCTATCTAGGCTTTGATGATGAGGAACACAATCCTTGAGCCTCTGATGAATTATGATCGGTTCAAAGTGAAGGAAATGAAGTAAGGAACTCGAATATAAGGTTAGTTTCTGAGTGAGTTGAGTTTTGGGTGGAGTGGTGATGAGGTTTGTGTGGTTTGAAGGTTATGGAGATTGAGAGAATTTGTGTCTAAGGGTTTGAGAGCTTAGAATGTTTGTTTCTGATGATGGGGAGCTTTCTTCAGGGTGAAGGAAGTGTATAGGGACGGAGGGGTTAAAAGAAATTATTAAAAGATGAAGGGCTTAGCTGAAAATGCAAAAATTTCATAAATGTTGTTCTGTCCTCGAGCCGGTCGCTAGCGCGTGTTTCACGATCGCTAGCGACCGTTCTCACCGCATTACCCACTAGCGCCCTGTTACTGTCGCTAGCGAGGGACCTCTACCGACTCATCCGCTAGCGAGCTAAGCTGGCCGCTAGCGATGAGTACTGCTACATGACAGTAGCAGCAAGCAACATACTCCAAAAATTCCTAAAATGCATCTAACTCACTCCAAACCTTTACCAACAGTTCCTACTAGTACTTATACACTTGTGCAAACATACTCTTACTAGAATTACCATTTATTTCTTAAATTCCCTACCTAGATCATCATTCTTAACTCCATTTTGTATTATACTAACTTCTCAACCTTATGCATATGCACTTACCGTTTCTAATACACATTTTTCCACATAGTACACATAACACATATTTAGTCAATCATACATGTCAAAAATACATCCTAATACACATATATGCCAATTATGCCTTGATCGAAGCGACTTTCACTAAATCCCTTCGAGATGCCTGAAGCATTGGATTTTGGGGTCTTACAGGATGACATGCCTGAAGCATTGGATGATGATGAAGAAGATCAACTTATCTAATAGAGATGAATTTTGAGACACTTGGAATTTGTTCAATTTGTTTCTAGAACTTAATAAATTAATGTGTTAGTATTATTTCTATACATACTTGAGACTTATTCGTTTTTAGGATGAATATGTTAGTGTTGGATTATAATAAATATTTTAGACAATATATATTTGTCTTTTTTGGTTATTTTAATTTTTCTGTGTAGTACCTTTTATTACTTTTTATTAGATGACATAGTATTTTTAATGAGTGTGTATATAAAAAAATATAATAAAGTAAATAAAATAATAATTTGTTTCGGACAATTGGAAATACTTTGGAACACATTGAAGTGTGGTTATAGCTTAATACAATAGACAACACATTGAAGTGTGGTTATAGCTTAATACAATAGACAACACATATAAATGTGGTCGTAGATTAAGAGAAAAGGCTACACATATGCTAATAGAAAAGAGAACACATTATAAATGTAGCCATAGATGTGTACAAAGGGCCACAAATACAAGTAGTGTGGTCATAGATGCAGACAAAAGACCACACTTACTAGGCGTGGTCACCTTAAACCACACCTAAAAAACGTGGTAAAAAGTGTTGATCTTCTGCCACGCTTTTTCTTTCAAATGCCACGCTTTCATTAGTAATGTAGCCATTGACGAAAAAAACGTAGCCAAAAAGCAAGGGCCACGGCCGAGAAGGCCACCACGCAAAAAAGCGTGGCCTAAAGTCCAAAAGTGTGGTTGTTTCTCTTTAGCAACAAGTTTTGCTACTATAGCCCACACTTTTCAAGGGTGGACTAAGGGGATATTTTCTTGTAGTGCAAGTATTTAAACTCATAATGTTGTATCAATTTTGTTGAATGAAGATGAGAATTTTGGCATTTGAACTTCACATTTGATTATGTGAGTATATTTAGCAGGAAAAAATTATGCACTTCATTGATTTTTACTACTAGAAATGAATCAGGCATGGTGAGATACAGAGAGGTGAAAATCACGGGCCCGTGAGAAAGTCCACGCCCCCGTGTATTAGCGGCAAGGGGCCGTGGTGAAGGAACACGACCCGTTTGATAATATTACTGGGGTGTGCGGTTTTACACGGCCTCCTCGTGTACATTCAAATTGTAATGAGACGGGGTTAGTACAAAGTGCAACCTTATAATGATGATTGACAAGGGGCCTGTGAACTTCCAAGTCCCCCCCCCCCCCCCCCCCCCCGCCGTGTCCTGCTGTATTGGGTGGCATAATTTGTCGAAAAATGATCAAATGAAGAAATTCAATAAAAATACCTTTTATATGATTAATTGTATTGCTACCTAATAACAACGTATGGTGTATTTAGTCATTTATCAGTTGGGTGTGAAGTGGTGCATAGAGTAACCAGATTTATGGATTTGTTATCAACTGAAATAACATTAAATAACATTTGTAAGCAAAGAAAGTTATGAACGCAAATATCATCTTAAACATCCTTAACCTTGACCTGATAGTGTAATGAAAAGCTGTCAATATTTTAACATAACATAAGCACATACATTTGTTGAAGTCATATGCAAATAAAACAGTAGTGGAAGTATGTTATAAATTCTGCAATTCCAAAATAAATACAACCAAAACATCACAACTAAATAAGCATTAAATACATGATATTGAATATCAATTCCCTCGTTTAACTTCTCCTCAGTTGTTGCAGTTCCCATTTAATTGTTGAACATGTACGGTTAACCCGTTCAAATCAGTCCTAATATGTTTGTGTGATTCGTCCATTTGGTCCAAGCGCTGCATCACTCCCTCAAACTTTGTGTTAATGTTTAATTCCATGGCATGCAGGTGCTGCAGAACTTCCTCCCAAGGTCGTGTCTCGTTTGGCCCATCCATTGCAAGCAATGTAGGGTTGGGGATGTCAGGTTCGTCTTCGCTGTCAGCTTGGACTCCTCTATTTGGTTCGTCATGGCCAACAAGTACATATGCCCCATTAGGTCCACGGGTGCATACGCCCATTTGTTCAAGAACTGCAATATCAATGTAATCTCGGGCGGGTGGTATGGTCTGATTGACAAAGTCAAAGTCCGGTAAGACATGCCTAATGATACATGTTACGATCCCCCCCAACACAAATATCACCCTTGGGCTGTTTTGCTACATGGTGTAGGTGTTTCGCCATATAATACCCAAGATTGACCCTTCTTCCCTCAACCATGCTGTTAAGAATGAAAAGTTCATGAGTATTCACTGCACCATGACTCAAACCATGACCAAATATTGTACACATCATTGCTTTGTGTAATATCCGTAGTGAAGGGATAACAATGCATGATGATTTAGACTTCCCCACCTGGTAATCCCCCGCACCACAGGTCAGTAGACTCCATTTACGGCCCGCATTCCATCGTCTTAGAGGATCTCTATCTCCGCCATGGTCAAATCCAAAGATTTCACACAATTGTTGTAGAGATATTTGCACATGGCATCCACCAACAACAAATGAAATCCACTCAGGCATTTGACCTAAAGTGGAGTAGACCTTACATTCATAGTGACATAGGAATTCTTGTGTCAACCCAATGTAGGTTGGGTCCTTTAAATTGAACAATTTTCCCCACCCAACTGCCTCAAGGTACATATCAATTTCTTCCCTAACACCCAACTGTGTAAGCATGTTTTCATCAAGATACTTAGTGGGAATAACCTCTCTGGACATGAGTTGTTCAAATGATTCATCAATTACAGGGCTAGGACACCTACCTTTTCTTGTTTGTGATGAGCTTCCCATTCCTTGCCTCCTTCTACTTGCCATGTCTGTCGTGTGATTTTTCACTATTGCGATTGGGTGGAGAGAAAAATAAACACCCTGCACTAGGCGTCGAAGGTTGGGGTTCGAGATGGATGTTGAATTTAAATGGGGCGGTTAGAGAGACAGAAGTTTAATTTAAATGGGACGGTTAGAGGTCAGTGACATTGCCATGCGTTTCGTGGGGTTATGGCACGGTTGGGGTTAGGCGTAAAAAATGGGGTTCGTGGGGTTGTTGAGCAAGTAGCAAGCGTTTATCGTGACAGAGGAAGTTTAGTACTGACAAGGGGTCAATTGCGAGAGGTTAAGGCGGCGGTATGTGTGTGGAAGTTTCATGAAACCATCGACATACACCCATTGAAGCGAAAACCTACGCTTTGTTGATGAACCACTTGGGGAAGAAGATGATTAATTACTAATTAAAGTGGGCTTTGGGCCGTGTAGAATTTGATGGGCCCATGTCAACCAATAGTGTCCCGTGAGTTAGGCAAGTGGACGGTGGGAACAAGTAACAGGGTCGTGTGAAATTACATTGGCCCGTGTTCATTCCCCTATCTTTCCAAAAGCAATGGATGAATCCCAAGTTTTAAATAGATCCAACAGGGTGGGCTGTGTGAGATTACACGGTATGACCGTCCACCACCACACGTGGCCGTGTGGCACTACCCTGTTTAAAAAAAATATATCACCATCCTCAAGCCATCATGGAGACTAATTTTGAAACTGATTTCATTGCACATATAAATACAGTCATATTATAACGATTACACAAACACATATTAAACTACAAATACATATGAAACTACAAGAAACACCATATACCAACAACATGTCACAAAATGACACCACATAACAAAGGTAGATACAAACTACAAATAGTCTACTATGCCATAACACAGAAAACCAAACTTAATTTCCTTCATCGGACAGGTCATCATTTGTGAAGTAAATAGGTTCTGCCTCAACGGTGTTGAGTATTGAATCAAGCTCCATGCTGGAACGGCGGGGGTTGTTTCTAAAAACTCTCAAAATGGCTTAGTGTCGATCCAACCTTATCTGCATTTGGTTGTTTTCATGCCTAATCCTGTTGACTGCGGCTTCAACTTGCCCATTAGTTTCTTGTGGAAGGGCCAAGGATCGGCGCTTTGGCACGGCAAGGTAGCTCGATCTTAGTTCATCAGCCAAAAAATTCCCCTCTTGGACTCGTTAACCCAATCTCTCCTATATGTTTCCATGTTCCGCCCAGAAAAATGATCCAACGGACGCAAGCTATACCTGAACATTCGCGTCTTCTCTAGGGCCCAGTGTCGACCCATTGCCTCAAACATTTGTGATGGGGTGTAGTCTATGTAGAAAGCTGGTTCTTCATAGTATACCATCACTAAAAATTTAGTGTACAATACAAAATGGTGTAGAGAGTAAACATTGCAGGCAATTTTACCATGGGCGGATATTTATAGAAAGTAAGTTACCAACCCCATGTTAATGTAATTAGCCAACCAAGACGTAACCCATATGTGAGTCACTGATGATATTACATGGTAGGTCACTTAAAAAGTTGAATGGTCATGTCAAAATGGCAGGATTAATATGACATATCAGGATTTCAAAGTATCAGCAGTAACACAATATTACCAACAAAAACTGCATCAAGTTATCAGCAAATGTAACCAGGTTATCATCCTCTTCACACAAAAAGAATAATGCCTCAACAATTTCTTGTTAGGTCAGATGAATGGGTAACTGTACATTTCGGAGGTCCTTATTAATCGCGGTAAAGTAGTTTGGTTTTAATTATTTAGTATACAATAGTACCAACAATGCTACAATGTTAGCAGCATTTAACCTATCAGTTATCACTTCAAAGTTCAAAGTTATCAGCTCTTTTACAAACAAAAAGGAAAATGACACAAGTAAAAGCCTGTACCTAAAAAATTGCACCGTCACTGTTGAGTCACATGGTGAGATTCTACTGACCATTGAATTAGCCAGGATAAAAATGTACCAACACTGCAACAATGTCATCAGCATCTAACATATCAGTTATCACTTCAAAAGCCAAAGTAATCAGTACTTTTGCAAAAACTAACTGACATAACATTTCAAAGCCCCCTATTCATTTTCATGCGCACGCACTGTTGACTCACACGGTGAGAATCTTCTGACGAGATAATTAAGCAGGATAAAAAAGAGTACTAACACTGCAAAAATGTTATCAGCATCTAACATATCAATTATTACTGCAAAAGATAAAGTTATCAGGCCTTTTGCAAAGCAAAAGCTAACTGACACAACATTTCAAAGCCCCTATTTCAATTTCATGCGCATGCACTGTTGACTCACATGGTGTGATTCTTCTGACCAGATAATTAGGCAGGATACAAAAATACCAACATTGCAACAATGTTATCAGCACTTAACCTATGAGTTATCACTTAACAAGACACAGTTATCAACGGCTTTGCAAAGAAAAAGCAAATTTATACAACGTGACACACTGCCCTGTTGACTCACATGCGGGATGGGTTGCATTTGAGATGCTTTTTTCTTGTTCTATCACACCCATTCAATTTGCATGCTCATCCACTCTATAAATATGAACTCATCATACCCTCTAATCCACATTTCACTAATTCTTTGCCTCAAACTATTGTCCCACACACAAACTTAACCGCACTTCTGCCGGAGAATGAATTTCGAATATCGATTTATTCTTCGAACCATTAGCTACCCATATGAAACTCAAACATCAGATGAAGGTGTACGAGATGCTATGATACGCGAATGGCACTACCGACTAGAAGAATCCCAGGATCTACAAACCGAGTTAAGGGCCCTGCGTATACCTATTCCTCGGTTGAGAGTGACATGTCTTTCAGATTGGACAGCCTCATTAGAGCTTCTAGAGGAAGGCCTTCTACAAATAAGGCATGAAAATAATAAGATGTCGTTACGCATGGCAAGGTTTAGTATGCTCAAGGTTTGCGAAAATTTCAAACAGGCAAATGGCAATACTTTGGAGAATCCTGACCGCTCTAACATAATTGAGTATGAAAAATATTTGTCTAACTTTGATAGTGAGTAGAGTAGAATTCCACCTTACCGGGCCACCCATGTGTGTGTGTTTTCGGCTATGTAATGTTATGCTTATATCATCCTAATTTGGTTAAAATAATCACCATGCCAACTATGTTGTGGTTGACATGGCCACTCCTCCATGTGTATGGCATATCCTTTTAAAATAAACATGTTGCTCAACATTTTATTGCATATAAGTTAACAAATATGCTTATTAGATGTATGTATACTCCCACTCACCATTAGCGTGGATGGTGAGGGGTATGTTGTACATAAATTATTTAAAAAAATGACAAAAACACAGCACCAGGACAGCAAACCTCATGGGGGGGGGGGGTCCGTGAGGAATCCCACGACCCTGTGGGATTCGTTCCAAACTGTTACACGTCCTCTGATACAAGTAAGGACCAAACTCCCTATAGTCAATAATCAGTCTAGTAATTTACACAACAAAATGACCTAAAAACATGTTCGTCTAAAAAAGGTTGTGTTAAACAACATTCTATGCACAAAAAATGTTAGGAATCCCACGACCCCGTGGGATTCGTTCCAAACTGTTACACGAACTCGGATACAAGTAAGGACCAAACTCCCTGTAATCAATAATCAGTCTAGTAATGTACACAACCAAATGACCTAAAAACATGTTTGTCTAAAAAAGGTTGTGTTAAACAACATTCTATGCACAAAAAATGTTACTTTTGCTTCTGAGGTCACTCAAAAATGACAAAACAAATCCTTCCAACATGGTCGTATCACCCAGGACTACATCATAATGTTATTCATACGAAAAACATACACAACCATTATCATGTGCACAATAATAATACTTCTACTCGCTTCCAACACCCCTTGGCACACATTCCTGCAATATTGAACAAACATTTCACCATTCCTGCACTTAATATAGTATACAACATAATATAAAATTATTAAAACTTACACTTTCGCTTGCTCCGTTTCTTTCCTATCAGGGTGAAAGGCGTATGCGTTTGTCATCCCTTGGTGTGCAAACGTGCTCCATCCTTCACTCGGTTAGCTATTGACGACGCCCTTGCAGTTACCCTTACATTAGGACCTTTCCCAGTAGATTCCTTCAATTTGACTGGCTCAAATCTAGCGCTAGTTTCCCCAGGCCTACTAATAACTTCGACTTCAAAGGACTCTATTGATCCCTTTTCACCCATATCATGATCTTCCCTCTTATCTGCGCTTGGTGTTGACGGATGGATGACGCCAGCATTGACAAGTGTCTTGTTCTTGTGGAGGTTGCGGTCATCTAACACCCACCCAACAGCCAACTCCTTTCTGATATTCTAGACCTCGGCCTACAAGAAAACAAACAATTATTTTTAGGAAGAGGTTTTTCTAACTATAATGGGTATAGAATCATTTTGTATTAACTCGTACCTCTGTCCACATAGGCATTGTTAGGCGACCGTCAAACGTGCGATTCGGGTCCCACAGTTCCATGTACTTGATTGTGTACACCCCGCAGTCATCGCTTAAATATGTCCGAGTGTCAATGCCAAAAGGAAAATAAACAACATGACTTACGTAAGTCACTCAAGTATCTAAAGAGGAACTCAATGCAATACATTTGACTCGTTGCTCCAGTGTAAAACTTTATTAAATTGCAATGTACTAACCAATTATGTTGCTTTGGTAAGGTCATGTGGTCGAAACGGACATCACGCCAAACATTTGGAGGTGGTACAATATGTTCAATCAGCTGCAAGTGCTCCAACAAATGGTACGCCTAATTTTGCCATTTCGTCAGACGTCATGACTTACAATAATAAACATACACTATATTGGTATATATAACTTAATAGGTCAATGCACATACATCATCAAAAGAGGCAACTTATGCATTCATATAGGATGACAAATGCGTATGAAAAAATGACTCAAGACGTTAGGATAAATTTCTAGATATGTTCACATTACCACAAACTTGTCAAGAGCCGCCTGCTCCCCCTTGTGAATATGTAACATCGAGTCTAGAACATAGAACTTCATGTATGCCTTTTGAAGAACAAGACACCACCAATGGGATTGATAACAAATTGGCATGAAGATCTACAAACAACATATCCTTGTTAAGTCTCAGATACACAATTTCTAAACCCAAAATTTTCTGCCAAGTTTAAATTATAACACCACAAAAAATGGAAAATATCTGTACCAAATCCCAATCCCAATCACGGGGCAAGTAGAAAGAGTTGTAAGCACCGTCCAATGGAATGGTCAATGATTTCTTTGAGCTCTAGAAATCAGATACACAATTGGTCTATATTTGACACTATATCTTAGTTTTACAATTTCAACAATAAACTTAAACCACCAACCTAGAATCCCTACGTATATTTTATGCAAAATTATAACTTACAGTAAACAACGACGACAAGCACCGCCTCCCTGTGAGGCAACGAGCTTCTACATCCAAATTTAGGACCATCGATGCAAAATCAATAATCTAAACACAGACAAAAATCATACATTCATATCAATTTACTTAATATAGATAAATGTTAAAAAATAATTATGAAACTGCTATAACCAAAAGAACTAACCCCATTATTCAACCATCCATATGTCCAAAAGAACTAACCCCGCATGTCCCTAATTTCAGCCCGCGTGACATATAAGTTGTGCCACCCGACGACCTCCCTTAAATATTTATAAAACAATATGTTCAATATCATTAATAGGCATAACGCCGTTACTTACCAAATAAATGTAATTTAACACTCACTCAGTACATTCCTTCACATCACCAGTAATACAATACGTGTATATCTTCTCTTTCATGAGATCATCCTCAAACACTTCATCGTCAACCCCACTGAACTTGACAAAGTCATCGTTCACCTTCTCTCCTGACTTATCTTTCTCGTCTTCTTTACGTGTGTCAGGGCCTACATTCATCTTCGGATTTATGTTGAATTTTCTATCCATCAACCCATCATCAATGGACTTCAACACCTCCATATATTCCTTTGAAAACTACACGTGTAACCTGTACATAAAACAAACAAACCAATCATTTAGTTGAATGTAGAACTAAATGATTGCACCTTTCTGAAATCTAAAAACTGTACCTCGTGCCTCAACTTGCTATGCACCCACCCCTTCTCTCCTTCATCAACATATCGGTACAAAGTTCCCTGCCATATACAAAAAAACCAATAATTCGACCCATATAATACCCAACATCAACACTAGTCATAAAAACTCCTTGTAATCAACATTGCTCATACAAATGACACATGTAATCAACACTACTCATACATTTCTTTCATACTTTATCATAATTATTAACTACCTCAACATTTTTCTTCTTAGCACACATCCTCAAGCTGAGCTTCTTATCATCCCAATCACTCATGACAGGGTCCACATACCTTGACGTAATTCAACCGATGGGTCTTCGGTGAAAGTACAACATCTACAGAAACAGAGTACAAATTTAAGTACGCATAATAATTGTATGGTATTTAAGTTACATAACCAACACGATACAACTAATACAATAAGTAATACAACAAAAAATTTACTAAAAACAATCATACCATAAGGAAAAATGTGCAACCCCCAATGGATTGCCGTGAAAACCTTTTCCTCCTATAACTTCTGAGCTCATTGACCAACCACTCCAGCACATACTCACCCCAATCGAACAGGTGTGAGTCCAGATGATTTGACACGGCCGGATAGAGTCTAGGACTTGGAATCTCCTTCATTGTAGGGCAGAGGAAAATAGATAACACATATAACAGAAACGCAACTCTAAATGTGTTATCTGTTTTCCCCACAACTATGATAGCTTCCAACTCTTTGTAGGACCGACTTTTAACATCTTCCAGTTCTGGCAGAGGGTCAACACTACCATCTTTAGGAAGCTTGAATCCTATTAAACACAAATATCACACAATCATAACATTAACCAAATAACCTTACTCTTAATTAAGCAAATAAAGAAATATGGAAACTTTTACACATTATAATATCAACACACATACCTCCCGTCGGAATGCCAAAAATATCTCCAACATCTTCAGATTGTAATGATATGCGACATCCTCGTATGTGCATCACATACTGCTGCAGGTCAAAACAATCGACTAACTCTTTACTAAGCACTCTATCCAACTGAGTGCACCTGAATTGAAGCAACGAGTCAAACCCCATATCACCTACAACGTTCCTTTGCTCCTCATTAAGCTTATCACATATCCCCTTCAATCGAGTCGGGGAGCATTTTGTTTGAAATGCAGCCTGTACACTCCATACAATTCAAATAAAAACATTTCTTTTAAGAATAATATAATTGGTACATACTAAACCTTAATTATAATACATTACACAAAACCTATTTACTAATTATTCAATAATTTTGTTTTTAATCATTCAACTTAGTTGTCTATATGAACGCCCTTTAACCTTCTTCTTCATGCCTTGATCTTTCATTGTTCCCTTCTTAATTTTTTTCTCACTAATTTCTTCTTCATTGGATCCCCTCTCATCTACAATAAATAACAATGTATCAACTCATTTTACATATGTTGTCATCTATTGAAAAATTTACAAATAATAAGTTACATTATTGGACTAAACACTTAATTTCTCATTGAACTCTTCATCATTGTCTTCCTCCGCTGCACGTTTGCTACTTGATCTACTTCTTCCCTTCTTTAATTTTTTCAAAGGTATTTCTTCATCAGAGGGACCCCGCTCATCTACATTAAATAACGATAATTTAATTAATTTTACATGTGTCATTACCTAACACAATTTACTAATAATATAGTTACATTATTGAACTAACCATTTAATTCCACATTCAACTCTTCATCATTCTCTTCCTCCGCTGCATGTCTTATATTTGATCTAGTTCTTCTCTTCATCTGCATTTTACACATTGTTGTCATGCATTCTAACTATCAACACATCATATTCATGCTTAAATTGGATAAAACTTATCAAATACTTGTCTTTAACATATCACTAGTGCTATCTTCTTTAATTGTCACATGTTTTCCATGGAACCATATCACTCCCAAATGTAGGATAAATGTTGATAACCTATTTCCCACTACCAGATAACCATTGTTCTTTTTGTTAATAACTAATAAATAATGCTACTAATATTAACCACTCACTTTTATTGCCTCATTCAGTATTAACATCACAATTAAGGTTTGTTAAAATGTGTTGTCAACCATTTTCACAACCATTCCACCTAAATTTTTTAGCCAAACATCTAACCTCTATGGGGGACGTGCAAACCCCCACGGCCCCGTGAAAACATCATTATGCAGCACTTTCACTCTACCTAAAGATGCACATCAAATTTCATTTTAAGCTAAAAAAGAAAAATGAAACAAACACCCCCCTATTTTACATAGAAATCAAGTCAAACACATGTTTTCCTAACTAAATTCTACAAAATCCAACCCTATTTATATCTTGGATTATAAAATAACGGCATTATAAAAAATTATTCACCAACATAAACAACCAAATCACCATCCCAATTAAACGCCAACAAAACCCTGGTTATCAGTTGTGTTACAAAATAACCACATTATAAAAACAAAATCACCAACATAAACAACCAAATCACCAATTCAATTACATACTAACACAATCCTCGTAATCAGCATCATTATGAAATACCAACAATATAACAGCAAAATCACCAACAAAAACAAACAAGTCACCAACCCATTCAACAATTTCAAATTGATTCCTTTTCTCCATCACTAAGCATATTTACCTGCACTTACACATAAATAAACTTTGCAAACAAATTGACTAAACTATAATGATTCCTTTTTCTTCAATTGTTAAATTTTAAAACCTCATTTAGTTGACTTCAAAATTATAACCACCACTAATCAATGCAAATCAAATTGTGACTCAACCCACAATAAAATCCAATCAACTATATTCCAATACAACAAAAAAAACCTTACCTTTGCTTTCTTTTATGACCTTCAACTACGCTACTTTCCCAAGGGATGTCCGCCTTTTACGTCTTTTCACTTCTTCGTCGACAGCAAATGCTACGAAGGAAATGGGTGTCAACACTCGCGGTTCCTGAGCAGAGGTCCGAACGATACAACTCTTCAACAGTTGGAGAACACAACACGGAACAAGCCGCTTCAACACGGAACAATCGAGGAATGCGACGACAAACGGAGACGCACCCGCGCCTTTCCTATGTCGATTCACTCCGACACACCCTTCAACAGTGACGACGGGCGAATGGGGGACAACGCCGATGGAGTTTTGATTTCGCTCTTCGCACGGGAGAGGTGGTGAGAGGATTTCGCTCTTCGCACGGGGGAGGTGGTCACAGAAATTGGGTTAGGGATCTAGTGATGTTATTGTGTCAAAGGGGGGAGTTACATTCCCTTAAACACTGTGGTGCACGCTTCATTTTAGGGAACATGCCTGTCACCCATCATCCTAATGTGCACCCTTAATTTTGGGCTCCATGCATGTCGCCCGGGTTGTCTCATTATTGACAACCTTTTGGGTGTTACAATATCATTATTGTTTCAAAAACTTCAACATTGGTAATCAGTGTCCTTGTATGAAAGTTAATTTACAACATAAAAAACTTACAACTATTGATTGACCGTACTTAGTATCTTAGCTTCATTGACACAACTTACAACCCACCACCTAAAACATGTATTACAAAGATAAGGAAAAGAATCCAAATACTGAGTTGTAGAACTAGAACTTTGAACCATGTCACATTATTTAAATAATTAACGTATCGAATTACAGAAGTTATTGACTTACTACACTATGTGTGCAATATATTTTACATGGAATCATCGGAGAGTCATAGGCTTACTTTTACTTACATCAAATTCTATTTGCCAAATTCAATGGTTTTGGCTCTCGTAAAGCAACTAAGATCTTATGACAGTACTTAGTTTTATTTACAGTGCTTCGGTGTATTCAAATGGAAACCAATGCAAGAAATTCTAATTGTTCCATTTTGATTTTAACTTTATTTGGGAGCATCTCTTTGATGCTCAACACATGGCTTGGTTATGGTGCTCCTAAATTTAAGTAAACTACCAACTAAGGCTCTAGACACTACAACATTTTTGGCTTTAAGTCACGTTTAAAAACCGTGACAATAGGTGTTAAAAACCGTGACATTTGACCTATAGTCACGGTTTTTGGGTTTAAGTCACGGTTTACAAACCGTGAACAATACCCCCGTGGCTATAGGTCTATGGTCACGGTTATTTGAACAATAGTCACGGTTGGTTAATTTGAAGTTGAAAACCGTGACCATAGAGCTATAGTCACGTTTTTCCCTTACAGTTTTAGGTCACAGTTTTAAACCGTGACAATAGAGAGCTATAGTCACGGTTTCTAAACGTGACAATAGAGAGCTACAGTCACAGTTTCCAAACAAGACAATAGAGAGCTATAGTCACGGTTTTTAAGCGTGACAATAGAGTGCTATAGTCACAGTTTTTAAACGTGTCAATAGAGAGCTATAGTCACGGTTTCTAAAGGTGAAAACATATAGCTATGGTCACAGTTTTAAAACGTGAATAATTACACCTATAGTCACTGTTTTTAAATTTGACAAATTATATAGCTATAGTCACCTTTTTATACCTTAAAAACGCATATATAATAAAAGTAACTCTCATTATATCATTGAAGTAAAATTTAACTAATAATCAATTAAGTGAAAATCAAATATATAATAAACGTAACTCTCATTACATCATATATCCTAAAAAGTGTGCTTGCAACCAAAACATATAGAAACATAATTCAAAAATAACAAAAACTATCTATATAATCTTAGTAACCAAAACATAATTCAAAACACATGAATTGTACTTAATGTCATATCCTAGACATTATATTCTTCACATTATATAACATAAGAATTGCACGGTACATCTTCACATTATATTCTTCCACGTCATTTATCCTGAACATAAAAGAAATAAAAAATGAATTAGAAGAGATTATTATAAAGCAAGTACATATTCATATTCATAGTCACAATCATATTATGAAGCAATATCAAGTAATGCATCGACATAGTAATAAAAAAAGTATAAACTAAATATAAACTGTCTCAAACATGATATATCTTTAATTCCAATACCTTAATCACATAAAAATGGCAAAATAAAAAAAATGATAAGCAATCAAAAGAACAAAATTATGCTCCACTATTAAACATAATAATCGAAGTGTTTAAGAAACTAAAACCAACACAGGTGACAGGGTTACCATAAAACATAAGACAAAAATAACATCTCATAACAAAAAGACATGGTAAAATAATGAAAGGTACACTTCATTATTCAAGAGGAAAATATATAGTATTGAAGTACATCACAAGCACACATCTCCATTCAATGGTTCAAATTAGATTACGATAGAGGAATCAACTCCACTATAATATCTAGATGTCTTTAGCAAACCAAAACTACTAGCACATGACAATCCTATGTTTTCAAGACAGGCAAATCCAAGAAAAGTCCAGAGAATTCGGACACCTAAGTTTCCCCCACAAGGTGCTATAGAACACCTTTCTTAATTGAGTGAGATTCAAGGTTACCACATAATACCAGGATGATCAAAATTATACTCATGAGCGTGTTTCAGCTCATCATTTGTTAAACCACAGTAGAATGAATCCTGCAACAAAAGCAGAACACACAATCCCTCTCAAGTTATAACAGAAACTATCAACCCTAAGAGGGAAAAATTTGCAATGATTTTATTAATTTTAACAATTAGAAAAATCAATTGTGACCTGACTAAGGAGCACAACTCTGTGATCTTTCAGTTGATGAATGATCAAATCAAACACTGTTGTCTTACCCGATGATGTTCCTCCAGAGACCCCTGTTCCACAGGAAAAAAAAAACGAATCGAACCGAATCGATGCGCACATAAACAAAAACACTGATTAACATAAAGAGATATATAATTGTTGTCAAATTTTAACATTATGTGCTTGTCCTGCATATATAGCATATGATATATTGTTCCCAAAGGAAAAAAAAATTATGATTCAATTTCATTCATACCCTTGTTTGCTTTGTATATTGCTTACAAGTTATTGGTTTGTGAATATGTGCAGTCTAGGCAAAAATGACACCTTAGGTAATATAACAGCAACATCAATGAATTCTAGCTACAATTTCAGATTCTTCTGCATATAGTCCCTGCCTCTGTGAATTGAAAATTTGAAGCCTTATATTGGTGATACGGTTTCTAACTCTTTTGACTCTGACTCTAACATCCTGAGAGTCATTGAAAACAAACATTGCCTATATAATCCATCCCTAATATATATCCTTTATCTTTTGTTTTCTTACTTGCTACCTATGCATACCTAGCTAGTGTATATATGTTTGCAATTTTTCTGAAATGACCTTTCATGTGAGTTCATCTCATCATCATCATAACACGTAGTGGTGTTAATAAATTAGAACATGCATTTCACATAGTTCTAAATCAACCTACCAAAACAAAATATATAGTTATATGGAGTGGTTCTATTATGAAATGGTATATAGTAGCAGAACTTGTTACTCATTCAAAAATTTTGTGATAGGTGATGGTGTTGCATATTGTGGTTAGTAGCATTGTTCAAATTGGTCTAATTCCATTTTGTACAAAAACCAGTAAAGGGCTTGGACTGAATGAGGAAGTAATTGAATCATCATTGTTATTCTTTCAAATTACTCAAGTGGAAGAAGAACCTACCATGTTTTCTACCACTAGTTTTACTGCTTTATATATATCTATCTATATGGTGGCAAAATCATAAGGACCAATACACAACTTTTGGCAGAACAAAAAATCATTCATGTCATGGCAGTGAAGGAAAGCAACACAAGCCAAAACATTCATCACCATCAGAGCTAACAATGAAACAACTCCAATAAAATAACACTAATATTGAAACAACACTAATAAAATAAAAATAATAATAATAAAAAGAAAAAGACACAAACAAAATAAAAAATTAAAGAAATTGTTACCAATGGCAGAGCGACGGAGTGAGGGATGGAGCGGAGCCGCCGCGGCGCAACCTCCCCAATCGACTCAGAGCTAACGGTGGCAACTCACGCACACCGAGAGCGACTCAGAGAAGCAATAGCAGAAGCGGCAACTGGCGTAGCGAGGAACAACAGCAACAACAACTTTGTAGACCTTCATGTGGCTCCTTTGATGCGACTCAGAGCAGCAGCAACGGAGGCGGAGTGGAACAACAACACCAGTGGAGGAGGAGCGGAACGCAGAACGACGGAGCGAGGGAGGGAGTGATGGGCTTTATGCTAGGCTTGAAGAACGACAGAGGCGGAGGCGGAGACGGAGGGACAGAGGCGGAGACGGAGGGAGGGAGGCTTGAAGAAGATCGTGAATCAATTTGGTGAAGAAGTTCACTTTAGGGAAGAAGCTCATTTTAGGGATTTGTGTTTTTTATCTATAGATTACTGGAAGGGTATTTTTTGTTTTTTCTTAACTTAAAAAATTTAAATACGGTGGTGGTGGCAAATTAAGATGGGAAATGTTTTTTTTTTTTATGGTTTAGATAATTTTTAAGTCACGGTTATCAATTGTGATTTTAGTTAAATTGATATGGTCACCTTTTTTAAAAGTGATATTTGAGTAAAAACCGTGACATATGCATTATTTAAATGGTCACGGTTTTAAAATGTGACTTTTGATATCTAAGGTCACGATTTTTTTAAATTTGGTGGCTAAAAACATTTTTATATAGTCACAGTTGTAAACCGTGACCATAGATGAGTTTAGGTCACGGTTTTTAAACGTAACATAAAAATCCGTGACTTAAAGCCCAAAATGTTGTAGTGAGAGTTAGAAGATACCAACAAAGCCAAGAATAAGATTTTACATAAAGAACACAACAAAGCCACTCTAACCTTCTATGCTAGAAAATTGCAAGTGATCGCAAAGGCATATACACAATCATAAATAGACAAATTAAAATTCTTTAAGATACTTGAGTAAATTTAAAAAGTCTGCACAAACAAATATAAAAACTAATTGTCCAACACACTTCATTCCAACTTAATTCAAATTCAGCATATACATTCAAGCCTTTCAAGGTGAAAATAGCTAAACTAAAATGTAAGAGTAAATTTGTATCAACTCACATTGCATGCATGGTGTTAGATGGGGTATCAGTACCATTCCAAACAAAGATGAACCATTGATCTTTTGCAATCTCACCACAATGAAGAATCTGAAGATACAAGGAAAGATAAACTTATTCCACCCTTACCACTTTACCATGTGAATATTCAATTTTCTCATTAATTAATAACTTTCCTAACCATCAGCAAAACTAGAACCATATTATATTGAATTGAATTTGGATTTAGAATTTGAATTAGTATATTGAAAATGAATATTTATATTAGCAATTCATGATCAAATTAAATTATGTTTAGTGAATTAGTGTATTACTTAATATCTTAGATGCCCAAAAGGAACAAAATTTTGGGCTTGCAATCAAGGGAAAATATCATGAGGTTAAAGCATTTTAGGTCAAGAAGCTGGAAAGTGATCAAAAGTTCCAATGTGTTATATAGTGAGGTCTTGCATCATAAATAAATCAAAGCTGTGCAATGTGAAAATATCTAAAACAGAGTCACAACATAAAAACCAATTATGAGCTAAAACCAAAGCAATCTCATAATGAACAAAAGTTGAAAAAGATTAGAGAACAAAGATATCATTCATAGTGTTAGACATTTTACCTTTATACAGTAAATACAATCCTAAGGCAGCATTCATCTTCTTAACCCTATTCAATAGTTATTTATGTTTCAGATGGTTTTCAATTTGGTCCAACTCTAGCACTTGTAATGTTTATATATCTATCTTGTTTAATTTCTGCTATATCTTAATTAATTTGTGTGTGTGTGATTAACATACATACATTTTATAATGTGATGTGAATATATAGCCAGTAAATGCAGCCTGGACGGACACGGGAAATTAAAGAAAGAAGCTGAAATAAAGGCATCAACAGTGACCTAGTTAGCTATCTATCTATCAGATGTGAAATTCCCTTCTCTTCTTTCGTTCTCTGCCTTTAATACATACAGTACTACTATAATGTATAGGTCTTCATTTCTAGCGTTTCAAAGTATCACATCTAGTTCTGATCTCTCAAGTCCTTTCACTTTTTTTTTTAATTAACCTGGTGTGAAAACTATATATAGGGATATTGCAAGAAAGATGATATATAAACAACACATACAATTAAGTATCTAATCTATCAGCAGTAGCTTGCTTCCACTATGATATGATATGATATGATATGATATGATGACGATCCAGAATCAAAAGAATGAAAAATCAAAAGAATTTTTCTTACAAAATTCATTTTATACATAATTTTTTATTTTTATTCTAATTATTTTAATATTGTAATTATTATGAAATATGAAACATACAATATTCATTAAAACATTATAACTCTTGACCTTTCATATACATTGAGTTATGCACATATGAAGTTGCACACTCACATTTATTCTCATTTATACTTGATGATGGGATGCACTTAGAATTTTTATATTATTTTTTACATACATATTAAAATTTTAGATCATGCACTAAAAAATTAAAAAAATCTTATATCTTATCTTATATATAATACTAAAAAATAATGATGAAAATTAAGTGGTTGGTTGGTTACACATATTTAATTATTCTTTCTTTTATTTCATATCATATTCTTATTAATTTGATTTGATTAGTGACTACTTTAACAACTAAAATTTTTATTTCATTAACATTTATATTATAAATATAGTATAAATAAGTGAATAATTTTGACTATAAGAGCTTGCCTTTTCATTTTATTTCATTTGATAACTGAAAAATAATGATGAGAATTAAGTGGTGAATTGATTACATATATTTAATCCTCTTACTATTATAATAAATAAGATTTAAAATTACATTTGTAAAAAATCATTCTACAAGAACTCTCTATTTTTAATTACTTTATCTCCCTTTAGTTTTAGATATATATTACGTTCTCTTTATTCTTCTTAAATATAGTATAAATAAGTGAATAATTTTGACTATAAGAGCTTGCCTTTTCATTTTATTTCATTTGATAACTAAAAAATAATGATGAGAATTAAGTGGTGAATTGATTACATATATTTAATCCTCTTACTGTTATTATAAATAAGATTTAAAATTACATTTGTAACAAATATTTCTACAAGAACTCTCTCTTTTTAATTACTTTCTCCCTTTAGTTTTAGATATATATTACGTTCTCTTTATTCTTCTTTTTTTCGATTATGATTTTTTTGTAGGTTGGTGGTGAAAGTGGTGTTGGTGATGATGAATGAATGAGGTTGAAGATAAGGGTGATATTTTTGCTTCTCTACACTTTTTTTTAACGGTGATGGTAAAACATCTCTTTGTTCTTCTCTATTCTTATTTTTGTTTATTTATTTATTTTTATGTTCTTATTCTTATTTTTTTTAGGTTGGTGGTGAAAGTGGTGTTGATGATAATGAATGAAGGAGGTTGAATATGAGGGTGATACTCTTGCTTCTTTGTTTCTATCCTTTTTTTCTATTTAGGTAATGGTGAGTTCTCTCTCTGTTCTTCTATGTTTTTATTTTTATTCAATTCTTTATTTTGTTCTAATTCTGATTATTTTTTGTAAATTGGTGGTGAAAGTAGTGTTGATGATGATGAATAAAGGAGGTTTTGATAAGGGTGATACTCTTGCTTCTTGACTCTTCTTTTATGTAATACCTTGGGTAGTCTGAGTTTGTTTGAGTAAGAGATCACGGTACACCGGGGAGATAGGACCACGTGGGCCCCACCTCCCCACCCCTTTTCTTCTTTTCCTTTCTTTCTTTTCTTTCCCCTCACTCTTCTCCCGTATCTCTCTCTCCCCCTCATTCCTTCTCTTCTTCTTCTTCCTCTCTCTCAAATCTCTCTCTAATCTCAACCAAAACTCCATCAATCTTCAAGATTCAAGTTACCATAGCTCATTTAGTATATTGTGGTTAAGTGTAGAGTATTTCTTTTTCTCCATTGATGTCTATTTCTCTCCAATCTCGGTTTTGGGGGTTTAGGGTTTATATTTGGGATTTTTTATTTGGTTGTGAGATTGAGTTTTGTGATGTGTTCTCTAGGGTCTCAACCAACTAGGGAAGCTCCGGGTACCTCATCCTAGCTCCGGGTGGTGTCTTGGAGCTCACTAGAGTAATTTGTGAGTAATGGGTTATTTGTGGTTTATGTATGATTTTGATTAAATCTGTGAATTTCTTGTTATGATAGTTGATAGGGACTGATATTGGTTGATATATGATTGATATTGCATGTTGGTTGTGTTTGATTTGGATGGGTTGTGGTGAAAATGTGGATTTGGAGATGATTTTCGCGAAGTTTTTTGCAGAATTTCATCTCTGACCCAGGCTGTAATCGATTACTGTAATCGATTACCAAAACTCTGTAATCGATTACTGTAATCGATTACCACGGGTTTGTAATCGATTACAGACTGCCCATTTTCGCAAAAATTTTCTTCAGAACGAAATTTGAAGCTGGTAATCGATTACAGAGACCTGTAATCGATTACATCAGTACAAAAACTCTATTTTTAAGACTTTAACTTCAAATCCTTATACTTTTAAGTTATGTATTCAAATCCATTCGTTCACCACTACCCCAAACTCGATATTGAAATGTTGTGATGATGATGATGAATTACTTATGCTCTGATTATGAATGAGATGTGCCACTAACCGCGCTAAATAAGATAAAAGTTGAATGAATTAAGAGATGGTAAAACGACCTTAGAAGGGGCATAGCTCGCAGGGTCATAAATGGGAAACCTGATGAGGGGCATAGCTCACGGGGTTTCTCTGTATGGTGTCTGATGAGGGGCATAGCTCGCGGGACATCCATACTGCCTATGAACATGAGTCGGGGCCGCGCTCCAGGTGTTCATAGGTTAAAAGCTACCAAGATAAAGAGATTGTATAAGAACGATGGAATTGATACTTATATGTTATTGGTTTATGTTGTAACTGCATTGTACTGTTATATGCTACATACACTGCTTATAACCTGTTTATTCACTGAGCGTATGACTCACCCATTCATACAACTTGTTTTCAGATCAAGGTGCAGATCAAGGGACGAGTTCATCCGTTCCTCCAGGTTCTTAGATTTTGTGAGCCTCATGTGTTAGAGGCATTATGTAGTTATTATCTAATGTATGCTCCTTATGTTACAGACAGGATTCCTTGGACTAGGGTAGAGGATGAACGTTGTATAAGTCTATGTAAGACTTGTTGTTGTTGTGTGGACGAAGACCCTGAGGAGTTTCTTGATAGGGCTACGAGAGCTCTACGCGCTCTCCAGTGCCATGATGTGAGGGTCGTAGACCTTGTTGCCTACACTCTGCAGGGCACTGCAGCCCACTGGTATGAGACCTTGCGGATTGAAAGGGCGAACATGAGGAGACCGCCACCTGTATGGGAAGAATTCACAGACGCCTTCAGGGCAAGATTCTTTTCAGAGGAACCGAAGGGAGATGTTGGTGGACCAGTTCCTTAAGTTGAAGCAGACCCAGGGCATGTCCGTAGTCGAGTACGCTACGCAGTTTATTCGATTATGCCGATATGCATCTCATGAGATCACTCCGGAGGACCGGAAAGTGAGAAGGTTTGTGAAGGGGCTCAGGGATCTGATGCGATCCATCTTGCACAATGAGATTGGGCGGAAGACTTTTTTCTCAAGTCATGGATACTGCAATGGGGATTGAAGGCTCCCTAGAGGAAGACAAGCCTAATAGAGGGTTTGACAAGAAGAAGAAGACTACAGGGCAGTTCTCTGGAGGATCCAGTTCTGGTGGATCTCAAGGCTACCAACATCAGAGGTTTGTACCTGGGGGTGGTTCCAACTGATCAGGATCCACTCCTAGAGATGTGTCGATGGGGTCCCAGTCTAGCAGTGCTTCTCAATCTAGTACGCAGTGGCCAGATTCTCGTGCCCCTCATTGTAAGAGTTGTGGAAGGTATCATCAGGGACCCTGTCGTGCTGTGCCTCACACCTGTTATGGATGTGGTCAGACAGACCACTTTATCAAGGATTGTCCTCGCTTTTCTGGTGGAGCTTCTAGGCCTCAGGCACCGATTCTACCCACTCCATCTTTCTCAGCTATGTCTCCGGGTGGATCTTCTGAGCGTGGGGGTAGAGGACCAACTAGAGGAAGCAGAGGTCGTGGTCAGGGAGGTGGAGGAAGAGCTCAGCCTAGAGTCTTTGCGTTGACCCGTCAGGATGCTCAGGCGTCCAATGCTGTGGTGGCAGGTATAACGAAAGTTTGTTCTTCTGAAGCTTATGTGTTGTTTGATCCGGGCTCCACACATTCTTATGTGTCCCCGTTCTTTGCTTCCCGTCTTGGCGAGCAACCAGTGTCTTTGGAGGATCCTTTTTGGGTTAGCACTCCGGTCGAGGAACCTCGTATGGTTCATCTCGTGTGCAAGTCGTGTGTGGTTTCTGTGGGCGGGATGGACACTTTGGCCGACCTGGTGATCCTTGATATGGTGGACTTTGATGTCATCTTGGGCATGGATTGGTTGGCTTCCTGTCATGCCTCAGTGGATTGCTATGCCAAGTTGGTGAAGTTTGTCCTCCCCGATGGTTCAACCTTCGAGTTCTAAGGGGATCATTGTATGACCCCTGCTTCTTTGATCTCGGCTATGAGTGCTATGAAGTTGATGGACCACGGGTGTCAAGGTTTTCTGGCGTCAGTGACGAACATGGAGGATAGTGTTGTAGATGTTGGTCAAGTTCCAGTGGTATGTGAATACCCATATGTGTTTCCGGAGGAGTTACCGGGTATGCCACCAGATCGGGAGATAGAGTTTGGGATTGATCTAGCTCCTGATGCTCAACCAGTTTCCATTCCTCCTTACCGTATGGCTCCGAAAGAGTTAAGCGAGTTGAAGGATCAGCTGAAGGATCTTTTGGACAAAGGGTTCATCCGACCGAGCACATCACCTTGGGGTGCTCCGGTTCTTTTTGTCAAGAAGAAGGATGGATCCATGAGGCTTTGCATGGACTACAGACAGCTCAACAAGATGACGGTCCGAAACAAGTACCCTCTTCTGAGGATTGATGATTTGTTTGATCAACTTCAGGGTGCTTGCTGTTTTTCTAAGATTGATCTGAGATCGGGTTACCATCAGTTGAGGATTAAGGAAGGAGATATTCCGAAGACGGCTTTCCGTACTCGATATGGGCATTTCGAGTTTCTTGTGATGTCTTTCGGGTTGACCAATGCCCCTGCAGCTTTTATGGATCTCATGAACCGAGTGTTCAAACCATTCTTGGATCGATTCGTCATAGTCTTCATTGATGACATCTTGGTGTACTCTAAGAGTACTGAGGAGCATGAGCATCATCTCAGAGTTGTGCTGCAGACTCTGAGGGACCACAATCTTTATGCCATGTTCTCTAAGTGCGAGTTTTGGCTGGATCAAGTAACCTTTCTGGGGCATATAGTCTAAAGATGGTATCATGGTGGATCCGAAGAAGATAGAAGCAGTTCAGAAGTGGCCTAGACCTGCAACGGTGACGGAGATACGCAGTTTCTTGGGTCTTGCGGGCTACTACCGGAGATTTGTCAAAGATTTCTCTCGGATAGCAGCACCTCTCACCCAGTTAACTCAGAAGAACGCACCTTTTCTGTGGTCGGAAGCTTGTGAGTCAAGTTTTCAAAAGCTGAAGGAGGCTCTGACTACCGCTCCCGTTTTGGCCTTGCTTGCCGGTTCAGGAGGCTACTCTGTGTATTGTGATGCTTCCTGGATTGGGCTTGGTTGTGTTTTGATGCAGAATGAGAGGGTGATAGCTTATGCCTCAAGGAAGTTGAAGAAACACGAGCAGAACTACCCCACTCATGATTTGGAGATGGCAGCGGTGGTGTTTGCTCTCAAGATCTGGAGACACTACCTCTACGGAGAGACGTGTGGGATCTACACCGACCACAACAGCTTGAAGTACATCTTTCAGTAGAAATACCTCAATCTGAGACAGAGGCGGTGGATGGAGTTGCTGAAGGGCTATGATTGTACCATCTTGTATCACCGTGGAAGAGCAAATGTAGTCGCTGATGCTCTAAGCAGGAAGTCTATGGGTAGTCTGGCCCACATTGCTGTTGTGAAGAGACCGTTGGTTGAGGAGATCCATAGGTTGGAGTCGGAGGGCATGCACTTCGAGTTAGGGAGATCTGGAGTACTCTTAGCTCATGTGCGGGTTCAATCCTCTTTGGTGGACCAGATTAAATCTGTTCAGCGGGATGATTCGAAGCTTGCTAAGCTAGTGTCAGAGGTCAGTGAAGGGAAGAACGTGGAGCTATCTCTAGACTCAGAAGGTGTTTTATGGTGTGGACAGCGGTTGTGCGTACCTGATGTGGGTAATCTGAGGAGGCTCATTCTAGAGGAAGCTCACAACTCCAAGTATTCCATCCATCCAGGAAGCACGAAGATGTATCAGGATTTGAAACAGTTGTTTTGGTGGGAAGGTATGAAGCGGGATGTGGCAGACTTTGTTTCCCAGTGCTTGGTGTGTCAACAAGTGAAAGCAGAACATCAAAGACCTGTCGGGTTGTTGCAACCGTTGGAGATACCCACGTGGAAGTGGGAGATGATCACCATGGATTTTGTGACGAGATTACCCCGCAGTTTCCGAGGCTTTGACTCCATATGGGTGATTGTGGATCGACTGACCAAGTCGGCCCACTTCATTCCGGTTAAGACGGCTTACGGAGCGCCTCGCTATGCTCAGTTGTTCTTGGAGGTGATTGTGTGACTCCATGGTATTCCTGTCTCCATCATCTCGGACCGAGGTACTCAGTTCACCTCCCGGTTTTGGTGATCCTTTCAAGAAGCTTCAGGGACTCGTCTTAATTTCAGTACGGCATTTCATCCTCAGACCGATGGGCAGTCAGAGAGGACTATTTAGATTTTGGAGGACATGCTCCGAGCTTGTGTGATGGATTTCGGCGATGGATGGGATCCGTACCTTCCATTGATCGAATTCTCTTATAATAACAGTTATCAGGCCAGTATTGGAATGGCACCGTTTGAGGCTCTGTATGGTAGGAGATGTCGCTCCCCCATTGGGTGGTTTGAGAGTGGTGAAGCGGCTCTGTTGGGACCCGACTTGGTTCAAGATGCCATGGAGAAGGTGTGAAGTTGATCAGGGAAAGGCTGCAAGCGGCCCAGAGTAGGCAGAAGGCCTATGCCAACAGCCGGAGACGAGATTTGGAGTTCTCGGTTGGTGATCATGTGTTTCTCCGCATTTCTCCGATGAAGGGAGTTATGAGGTTCGGGAAGAAAGGGAAGTTGAGCCCCCGTTATATCGGACCTTTTGAGGTCTTGGATCGGATTGGAGCCGTGGCTTATCATCTGGCACTTCCCCATGAGTTATCTGCTATACACCCCGTCTTTCATGTGTCCATGTTAAGGAAGTACCTATCTGACCCCTCTCATGTGCTTGAGCATCAAGTGTTGCCTCTAGATGAGAACTTAGCTTTTGAGGAGGAACCCGTGGCGATTGTGGACCGTCAGGTGAGGATGTTCCGATCTAAGGAAGTTGCTACAGTGAAAGTGGTTTGGCGGAACCACTCAGGTCCAGAACCTACATGGGAGCCCGAGGAAGCCATGCGGGATAAGTATCCGCACCTCTTTCATGTTTCAGGTAATCTCTTTTCCCTTCTGTGTTTGAATTTGAGGTCCGAATTCTTTAAGGGGGGAAGATTGTAATACCTTGGGTAGTCTGAGTTTGTTTGAGTAAGAGATCACGGTACACCGGGGAGATAGGACCACGTGGGCCCCACCTCCCCACCCATTTTCTTCTTTTCCTTTCTTTCCTTTCTTTCTTTCCCCTCTCTTCTCCCGTATCTCTCTCTCCCCCTCATTCCTTCTCTTCTTCTTCTTCCTCCCTCTCAAATCTCTCTCTAATCTCAACCAAAACTCCATCAATCTTCAAGATTCAAGTTACCATTGCTCATCTAGTATATTGTGGGTAAGTGTAGAGTATTTCTTTTTCTCCATTGATGTCTATTTCTCTCCAATCTCGGTTTTGAGGGTTTAGGGTTTATATTTGGGATTTTTGATTTGGTTGTGAGATTGAGGTTTGTAATGTGTTCTCTAGGGTCTCAACCAACTAGGGAAGCTCCGGGTACCTCATCCTAGCTCCGGGTGGTGTCTTGGAGCTCACTGAAGTAATTTATGAGTAATGGGTTATTTGTGGTTTATGTATGATTTTGATTGAATCTGTGAATTTCTTGTTATGATAGTTGATAGGGACTGATATTGGTTGATATATGATTGATATGGCATGTTGGTTGTGTTTGATTTGGATGGGTTGTGGTGAAAATGTGGATTTGGAGATGATTTTCACGAAGTTTTCTGCAGAATTTCGTCTCTGACCCAGGCTGTAATCGATTACTGTAATCGATTACCAAAACTCTGTAATCGATTACCACGGGTTTGTAATCGATTACAGACTACCCATTTTCGCAAAAATTTTCTTCATAACTAAATTTGAAGCTGGTAATCGATTACATCAGTACAAAAACTCTATTTTTAAGACTTTAACTTCAAATCCTTATACTTTTAAGTTATGTATTCAAATCCATTCGTTCACCACTACCCCAAACTCGATATTGAAATGTTGTGATGATGATGATGAATTACTTATGCCGTGATTATGAATGAGATGTGCCACTAACAGCGCTAAATAAGATAAAAGTTGAATAAATTAAGAGATGGTAAAACGACCTGAGGAGGGGCATAGCTCGCGGGGTCGTAAATAGGAAACCTGATGAGGGGCATAGCAAGCGGGGTTTCTCAGTATGGTGTCTGATGAGGGGCATAGCTCGCGGGACATCCATACTTCCTATGAACATGAGTCGGGGCCGCGCTCCAGGTGTTCATAGGTTAAAAGCTACCAAGATAAAGAGATTGTATAAGAACGATGGAATTGATACTTATATGTTATTGGTTTATGTTGTAACTGCATTGTACTGTTATATGCTACATACACTGCTTATAACCTGTTTATTCACTGAGCGTATGACTCACCCATTCATACAACTTGTTTTCAGATCAAGGTGCAGATCAAGGGACGAGTTCATCCGTTCCTCCGGGTTCTTAGATTTTGTGAGCCTCATGTGTTAGAGGCATTATGTAGTTATTATCTAGTGTATGCTCCTTATGTTACAGACAGGATTCCTTGGACTAGGGTAGAGGATGAACGTTGTATAAGTCTATGTAAGACTTGTTGTTGTTGTGTGGATGTGTTAGGTTTTCTCATGGTTTTGTATGATGACATGTACGACCAGATTATATGTATGTGTGTATGTTATTGTATTTGTGGTTATTGTTGTTTAGCTGGATTGTCGTGTGGATTACAAGTTAAGGCTGACTTGGGACTCGGTGTCCCTTGTGCCAGTCACGATCCGAGTTGGGTCGTGACATTTTATTTGTTATGTTCAATGGTGATGACGAGTTATGTTCTTCTCTATTTTTGTTTTTGTTTATGTTTGTTTTGTTTTGATTATGGTTTTTGTTTTGATTATGGTGTTGATGATGATGAATGAAGGTGAAGAAGGTGGTACTTTTGAATCTCTGCTCTACTATTTTTTATTATGTTTAATGGTGATGGTGAGTCATCTCCATATTCTTCTCTAATTTTATTTTTGTTTATTTTATATTTTATTAGTTTGAATTCATTTTTTTTAGATTGGTGGTGAAAGTAATCTTGATGATAATAAATGAAGATGGTGAAAGTGGTGTTGATGGACAGACAATCCAAAGTTAGTGTTAAAATATGTGCATATGATTTTGTGGGAGTGATTTTTTATTTGAAATTTTTTTATTTGTTGTATATGGCATGAGAGATGATGATAGATAAAGATGAAATCATTTACGATTGTTCTTTTATGTTTTCTTTTTTTTTTTGTGACTTTGTAGAAGGTTGAACATATGTTTGTGGTCCTTGCTTCCAAGGTTATTTGTGCCACTTTTTTTTTCTCTTTTATTCAGATCATAAAATCTATTCATTCAGAAAAGGGGTATCATAATAGATAGGAAATTATCAATCACATCCATAATAACTTACCATGCGTTGACGTGTTAACTCAGTGGAGCTAGAACCTTCGCAATGGAGTGACTCACCTCTAAGCGAGGCTTTAAAAAAATTATTTTTTTTAATAAATTGCCACGTAAAATCCCACGGTAATACCGTGAGAAATTTTCCCACAGTAATATCCCTTGATAATTCGCGTGTTTCTGGTAGTGAATCATGTAAATAATTAATCATTATTGTATTTTTTAATGACCATTTTATTTTTATCATATAGATTTCTATCTCGTGCAAAGGGAATGTTTGTATTCAAATTATTAGTGTTCAAGTCCAATATTATCAAGTTAACTCATTAACTCTTATCAATTTAGGAACATTACAATTTAAGTTTATCTAAACTCATGAAAGCTCCATGATGTTTGACACCTTGTTCAACTCAACATCTCCCACTCAACAATACTATAACAGCAAGTCATATTTATTAAGTTGTGATTTTTTTTATTATATGCATGTAATTATTTTCTACAGCAAAGTAATAAAACGTTGTTACTTCTTCGATTGGAAAATTACCCAACATATTTGTTTTTTGATAGTAATACATCCAAATAGAGACTTAATATTTACAAGAGTAGTTATATGTAACTTGGAATTAATACATAATTAGAATGAAAATGAGTCAATGTTCATATCATAATTTATAGGATTCATTCTTATTAACTGTCTTTTATTAGTACCTAACAATTAATAAATAAGTCATTTTGGTCCCTCGAAATAACAGAAGCCGTTTAGGGACTAATGGTTGTCCGAAAATTAAAATTGTCAATGACTCACTTGTCAATTTCTCAATTTCAGGGACTACCTTGTCGACCGCGAAAATTGTCAGGGACCAACTTGGGGGTTTACTCTATCTTTTAATTTTACAAATATATCTCTAACTATTTAAAGTGAAAACAATTAATAATTAACAAATAAACACATATTAAAAAATTAATAATTAAAGCAAACATAAACAAATGCTATGTAATTTGTTTATGTGAAAATTATATATGAAAAAGCAACTAGATTGATAATCATATCTAATTATATGTGAAAATTATCATAACTAGAAGAAAAATAAAAAGAAAAGGATAAAAAAAAAGGTATGTAATTTTGGGAACAAGCAAAAAATATACATCAACGAGTTATTCCTGGGTGTATGGCTCCATGAATTCATTTTCACTTTCTTGACATGTATAGCAAGAGGTGGTTGGATACTGGATAGTCTTAGTTTCTCCATGGATCTGCAGGACTTCCTCGTCCGCGCTCGAGTCTTGAAGCTCTACAGGCAAGCATTGAGGATTGTTGGTCGAGCCCCTACTTCTGCTAGAGGTGATTGTTCTTATTTTCAATCAGAGAAAGGATTTGGAGCCAACTCTTTTAGCCCACCTTTTACCAATTCATGATCTCATCATTTCAAAACTCTTGAATTTGTATTTTGGATAGATAAGATCATGTGGTTGGCAAAAAATTAACTAAAAGGGTTGCCATGATTGTTGTGGCATTATGTGTGTAGTTGTATAGTGGAAATCCATGGTGATTCATTAGCACTAGCATATATTTATGAACCAATAGTTGAAGCTAAATAGTCTCAGAGTAAACCCTCTCATTAGTCTCTGAAATTGTAAGCGTCGATCATATTACTCTTGACATTTTAAAACTTAGGCAAATTAGTCCCTCACATTGTATCATGTGTCTAATTAGTCTCAAACATGCTAATACATGGATTAATTTGATTTCTACATTTCAATATCGTAACTAAATAAGTGAGTTTTTAATGTCGAGGACTATTCTGAACGACACTTGCAATGAACTGTAAATTAGTGAATTTCATAACTAAATATTAGTCCCTTGACACATGCATTTATACAAGTTTTATGACATTGTTTGAGATCCAATGGACTGTAACAGCTGAACTGAGGCAAACAATTAGGCAAGAGATGGAAGATAATTGAAACTGTAAAGACAAGCAAAGGATCCGTTTCCTGATTAGTGAAGGATTGGACAGACTAAAACGACTTGATGAAATGCTTGACATGCAAGGTCACCACTAATGGAGTGAAAATATGCATAGGTACGTCATAAAATCTCTCCCTTGTAAGTTATACCAGGTTATGAAACCATTTCATGTGGTGCTTTATTCTAGTGAGTTCTTCTATCTCTAACTGGTTTTATTTGCGATCATTTCATGATGACCCGAATTACCCTGGCCAGAATAATAATAAGTTGAAAATTTGAATTGAGAAAATTGTGAAAACTGAACTACTTTGCCATTGCAATAACAAAGGACAACACTGGAATTTGTTGTTAGTACTTTATTCGTTTTAAATGTGAATATTGGACCTTTAAGCTTGTTAATCATTTCTTTAGTAACAAAACATTATGGGTATATCACACCAATAATTAACCTTCATGTTCCAGAATAACAAATCATTACTTTTTTTGTTTGCTTTGTATTTATAAAAAGTTTAACTGTGAATAACATAAGGAATAAAAAAAAAATCAAATGTGACGCCTAAATCTATTTAGGAATAAAAAATCTTCAAATAAGAATTATTTATCCTTTGTTCTTGAATCTTTCAGCTCCTCAATATACCAAGTTTCAATTTTTGAGTAAATTTGTAGTAGCAGTAGCAATTGATGATGTGAGGGTCTCTTTAGAAACACCTCCAAGCTATGCTCACACAACCCAAGAGGGGGGTGAATTAGTTTGTGTACACTTTTTCAAATCTTCTTTAGTATTCCAACACTTCTGCAATTCTCAAAGATTGATCAAGTCTTTGATACTTGTCAAGAATTAGTCAAAACAATAAGAATCAAAAATATTATTTGTGACTTCAGAATCTAAATCAATTATGTGACATACACAGAAATCAATATGTCAATACATGATTTATTTTGATTTAATTTTTATTTTGCACAGCAGATTATTAATCACAAATATCACACACTTAAAATATCAAGCTTTCAAACAATCAAATGATCAATATCACGAAATAACCTTCAGAGCCTCTTTCCAATACAGTTTCTCATCTAGCTTCTGAACTCCTTTCAGAATCTGATCGAGACTCTGTTTCAGAACCACTTAGCTTCTGAACAATTATTCCACGATAAATCACTTAAACAATCAATTAACAATTTCCAATATGATATATCCTTTAATTTCAATCAGAAATCTAATGACAATTAATCAAAGAACATACAGCTTCTGAAGAGATATTCTTCGAGAAAACTAATTACACTTACAGATTTTAATTTCTCTTTATGGAATGTGTTCTTTAAATTGTTTCTTTCAGATTCCAAATACCCAATTAACAAATATCATATATCAGAAAGTTAAACACATAAAGATTCTTTTAACTTTGGTTTCTTTAACTTTCAGATTGTTGTTTCAAGTTTTCTTTTCGAGATATTTCACCAAAAATCTAAAACAATTAAAATATTAACACAAATTCTAAGCAATTAAAAACAATTAATGCAAAGGAGTAGAATTAGAGAGATTGGACCAATTTATACTGGTTCGGCCAATTGTGCCTACATCCAGTTCTTCAATCTTTCACGATTGAGTTCCACTAGAAATGTATCAGAAAGCCAAGGTATCAATACAAAGATATATTTTGCAACCTTCTCAGGTTCGACACTCCAGAATACCCCATCTGAAGATTTTCCACTCTCTAGATATCCCCTCTAGAAAGATTTTCCGCCTTGATATCCCCTCAAGGACTTTTCAAAACCATGCCTCTGATCCCACTTTCCACGAATCAATCGTTGAGAAATTGAACTCACAGCTTCTTGTCTTGTTCTTCTCAGCCTCAAACTCTTTAAGTTTGATCAGTCTCTGAAATCTTTAACTTCAGAAACTCCTTCCTTTCTTCACGATCAAAACATTATTTTGATCACTCTTCTTTCTTGAGCTTTTCTTTTCTCTTCTTTCTCTTTTCTAGCACAAAGCTCTTCTCTTTCTTTTCAGTCCTTTTTCTCTCTTTCTCTCAGAATGATTTTTCCTATCACTCTGACTTCTCTCTTTTTTTTGTGTTATGATTTTTCTATCATGATCATTGATCTATCTCTTGTGTTGTTGTTTCGATTACAACTCGAGACACTCTTTTTATAGAGAACTCTTTCAAATTACAATCACATAACTGTCATTAACAGCTATAATATCTTGGCGGGAAAATAAAACAATATGGATAAGCTTTATCACTTTCAACGCTTAACACATTTCCCTTTCAGAAACTTATGAAGTTTCTGTACCTCACACATCAGAAGCTTATTAAACTTCTATATCCGCTTCTGAATATGATCAGAGACTCATTAAGTCCCTGTAGCATCGTCTGAGACATCTTCTCAATCAGCTTCTAAGTCATGCTTCTGAGCCATGCTTCTGGACATTCTTCTGAGCCATTCTTCTGAGTCATGCTTTTGAACATGCTTCTGAGCCATGCTTCTAAACATGCTTCTGAGCTATTTTATGTGCGATGCTTCTGAGCTATTTTCTGTGCGATGCTTCTGAGCTATCTTCTGATCATTCTTTTAGCTTCTGAAGCTCTTCCTAAGACTTCCTTACATGTATATTACAATATCATACATTATATAATACGATACAAGAAGCAAATAACACTTTACATACTCAAATGAGTTTTTCAACACTAAGAAGCTTTCTAAACTTATTACACTTATTTTCACTATAGCTACTCAAACCTAACTCACAAAGTTAGATGAGTTTTGTTATTATCAAAACCAAATGAGGATTTACATTAACAATCTCCCCCTTGTAACACCCTAATAATTACCTCTTTATGCTTAAGTCATATTGAGTTAATTATTGGAAATTCACATCTTGTTTCAGAGATTAAGTTTGGATAAAATAATATTACGCGAAAAATAGGGCCGATTTACTTTTCATAAAGAACGGAAATTTGAAAACTCAGCTTGTGCGGCAAGACTGATATAAATAATTATATCTTCTTAAGAAGCTACTCATCACAAATACATATCGTTAGAATACATGACGGTGGCCCACATATACATAGATAGAGTATTACAACATATGAGTTACACGTAATACCATAAATACCATAGGTAATACAAGTATGTAATAGTGGAGCTTTTAAGAGAATCATAAGCTTGTACAACCACTTATAATTCCCTTAAAGATTCCCAAAATGATAACATAAGTCATAAGGTACGAATACAAGATATAAACAAAAGTAATCCTAATATCCTAAGCTCCAGAGAATCCAAGCTTAGTCTTCATGTAAGCTCCGAGTCACTCAATCTGTAGATGTGCTGGCACCCCTGTCTGTATCTAAAACAAAAATGGTGGAATAGGGTGAGCTCCACGGACTCAGTAGGGGGATCACTCCGGTTTATTATAAAACAGTGTAACATGCAAGATTTACATTACTGGGGTTTTCATAAACCAAATTGTATCCGGAGTGTCTTACCTATATGCGTCTTAATTAATATGCGTGCATCGTGAAACAATTCTGAAAACATTATTATTTATTTCATTTTTGGTTGATGCATAAAATATTGACTCTCTCTTGATATGTGCATGAGATACTTTTACTAGAATTGGCACTAACCCTCTTATCTCTTTCTACCTCCACATCACCAAATCCCAAGACTATGAACTCATATCTCTCTAGTTTCTACTAGACACATGGGGAAAGAGGGGTTTCTCACCTTCCCTTACCAGTGATGTCAGTGACCGAGGTTGCCAACCCTCCCTTACTGACGACACTAGTGACCGAAGGTTACAATTTCTTACCTTGATCTTCCATTGCATTTCTCTCATATTTAAGATATCATATTTTGACTTGTCATAGCATTACAATATGTATGCACATACACATCTGAAGATCTCATTCTGGAAATTAAGTACAAGTCATTCATAACATGCTTAATTCATAATTCATTTGAAAACATATCACTTTTGCACATAATTGCATTCACATGTCATTTTCTCTTTAATTAGCTAGATTCTCTTTATGAAGGTCCTTTCCTGCCCTTTACACATATAAAAGCATGTTACAGTAGTTCAAAGTCCAAAGAAAATGATTGAAATTCATTAGAATGCAAAAATCACAAAATACAACATTTAAGGCAATTCTGCAGAAATTCTGCGAATTGGCAGCTAGCGCGTCCTCTGTGGCCGCTAGCGCCCAAAAGAGCACAACCACTCGCTAGCGCCTAGATTTTGGTCGCTAGCGCGTGGTCATTCGCTAGCGGCTATGATCTGGCCGCTAGCGCGTGTCCCGACTCTGCATTCGTACCAGTTTCAGAACAGCAATCATATTCGAACATATATTGATTCCTAACCGATCCTTATGCATGAAAACGTACAAATACATATTGTAACATAAATCTAAACCCCTACCTCTTGCAGTTTTGCCCTCTAATGCCAAAACCACCTTGTTCTTCCTTGAGCTACTTGCTCAACACTCTAACTAACTTTTGTTGATGATGGAGATGATCCCAGAGCCTCTGATAATATATGTTCGGTCTAAAATGAAGGAAATAAGATAAGGAATTCGGATATGGGGTCAGGTTCTATGTGTGTTGAGTTTTGGATGGAGTGGTGATGAGTTTTGTGAAGTTTGGTGTTTATGGAAGTTTGAGAGAATTGTGTTTGGAGGGTTTGGAAGTTTTGAGTTTTGTCTCTGATGATATGAGGTTACTTCAGAGTAAGGGAAAGTGTTTTGGGACGGAGGGATCTAATAGAAATTATAAAAAAGATGAAGTGTTTGATTGAAAATGCAAAAATTGCAGAAATGTTGTTCTGTCCTCGAGCCGGTCGCTAGCGCGTGTCTCACGGTCGCTAGCGAGGGACCTCTGCCGCCTCACCCGCGAGCGAGCTAATATGGTCGCTAGCGAGCAAGTACTGCTACATGACAGTAGCAGTAAATGGCATACTCTAAATTCTCAAAATACATCTAACTTATTTCAAACCCTTACCAACAGCTGTTATCAGTGTTCATACACTTGTGAAATCATATTTTTACTAAAATTACCAATTATTTCTTAAGATCCCCACCTAGATCATTATTCCTAATTCATTATTGTATTATACTAACTTCTCAACTTTATGCAATGCACTTACCACTTCCTAACACACACATTTTCACATAATGCACATAACTCATATTTAAACAATCATACATGTCAAAATACATTCTAATACACATATATCCTAATTATACCTTGATCAAAGTGATTTTCAAAAAATCTCTCCTATTAAAGCATAGTTAGGATTTTTGGGGTCTTACACCCCTTTTTGATGATGACAAAACTTATGTAATCTTTCAATGCTTTCTCAGATTTTTAAAATTAAAACGAAGCATTGATGTAGAGTTTCGAAAACGATTTTCGAAAATATACTTTCAGAACCATATACAAAACAATACACATTATGTATCATTCTACTTTCTGAATCATATATATCAACAAAATCATATGATCACACATATATCCGATTTATGACATATAACTCCCCCTACATGTAATATTCATATAAGTTAAAGACATATATCTCCCCCTACATGACATATTCATGTCAGAGCCCGTATGTAGTACCATCAGAAACTAAAAACTCTAAAAACTCTCCCTTTCTGAACTATTTTCCAGAAAGATTACATCCATTCATTCTCCCAATGCAAGAAAGATTACAGTAAATCTTCTCCCCCTTTTTGTCATAATCAAAAAGGATTAAACGGATATAATGTTGAGTTTGTTTCTAACAAATACGAATCTATCTTCTGATAGGGGTTTGGTAAAAATATCAGCCAAATTATGTTCGGTTTCAACAAATTTTAATTCAATATCACCTTTTAAAACATGATCTCTAATAAAGTGATGTTTGATGCCAATGTGTTTAGCTCTAGAATGCAATACAAGATTTTTAGCAATGCAAATAGCACTTGTACTATCACATAACAAAGGTAAAGACTTGTAGCTCAAGTGATAATCTTCTAATTGGTTTCTGATCCACAAAAGTTGTTTGCAATTTGATGATGCAGCAACATACTCTGCTTCAGCAGTTGATAATGCAACAGTTTCTTGTTTATTGCATGACCAAGTTACCAATTTGTTTCCTAGAAGACAACATCCTCCAGAAGTGCTTTTCCTTTCTAGTTTATCACTAGCAAAATCCGAATTTGTATATCCTACACATCAAAAGTATCTCCTTTAAGATATCTAAAGATCCTTTTCACTAATCCTAAATGAGAAACTTTTGGTTTAGATTGAAATCTAGCACAATATCCTACACTAAACTTAATATCGGGTCTACTTGATGTTAAGTAAAGCAAAGAACCTATCATGCCTCTATATTCAGATTCATTTACATTCTCTTCATTTTCATCAAATTCAAGAGATTGTGAGGGGTGTATAGTTGTAGACATAGACTTACAATCTAGCATATTGTACCTTTTTAACAATTCATTACAATATTTAGATTGATGAATGAATATACCCTTTTCTAGTTGTTGAATCTGAAGTACCAAGAAGAATATAAGTTCTCCCATCATGCTCATTTCAAATTCCTGTTTCATCAACTTAGAAAAATACTCACAAAGACTTGTGTTAGTTGAACCAAAAATTAATATCATCTACATATATTTGTACAATCAACAAATGCTTATCTTTATGCAATGTGAATAAATTACTATCCACTAAGCCTCTTTTGAAACCATTTTTCATCAAAAAAGAACTTAATCTCTCATACCAAGCTCTTGGAACTTGTTTCAAACCGTATAAAGCTTTTGTTAACTTGTAAACATGATTTTGATATTTTTCATTCTCAAATCTAGGGGGTTGCTTAACATATACTTCTTCAGAAATGTAACCATTTAAGAAAGCCGATTTAACATCCATTTGATACAAAATGAAGTTTTTATAACAAGCAAAAGATAATAAGATACGAATAGCTTCTATCCTAGCAACAGGAGCATACGTTTCATCATAATCAATACCTTCTTGCTGTGTATATCCCTGAGCCACTTATCTAGCCTTGTTTCTCACTACTTCACCATGTTGATCTAGTTTGTTTTTGAATATCCATCTAGTGTCTATCACTGTTTTTCCTTTCGGTTTCTCAACTAAGAACCAAACTTTGTTTTTCTCAAACTGATCTAGTTCCTCTCTCATGGCCTCTAACCAATTTTTATCTTTTAAGGCATCAGAAATAGAATCGGGTTCAACTAGAGATACAAAAGCATTCAGTGATCTCCTAGTTCTAGCACCATGTGAAGTTTCACCAATTATGAGATTTTGATCAAGGGATTTTAACTCATTTTTGCCTCTAGTTATATTTTCTGAAGAAATATCATGATTAGTACAAGGTGAGAAATTATTTACTTGGTTTGAAGTTACCAAATTATCATCAGAAACATGGGTTTCTGAACTCTGCCTTTGAGTGGTTTCTGAACCGTGACTCTGAGTAGTTTCTGAACTATTACTCCGAGTAGTTTCTGAACTCAGTTTCTGAGTGGTTTCTGAGTGGCTTTTGAACTTGGTTTCTGAGTAGCTTCTGAGGTTATTGAGTTGATGTTTATCTCCTCAGAATCTCTCTCTCCATCATCATTACCATCAGCATCATTACCCTCAGAACCTGCAAAATCTCTCGAGAATTCTTTGAAGGTTATATGTATGGATTCTTCCACGGTAAGAGTCCTTTTGTTATACACTCTAAAAGCTTTAGAATTCAAAGAATATCCTAAGAATATAGTATTATCAGATCTGGCTTCAAACTTGTCAAGATTATCTCTTGTATTTAGTATATAGCAATCACAACCAAATACATGAAAATACGATACATGAGGTTTTTTTATTGAACCATAACTCATATGGAGTTTTCTTAAGCAATGGTCTAATGAACACCCTATTTTGAACATAAGAAGCAGTACTCACAGCTTCAGCCCAAAATTATTTTGCTACTTTTCTTTCCAACATCATGGTTCTAGCCATCTCTTGTATACTTCTATTTTTCCTTTCTACAACTCCATTTTGTTGAGGAGTTCTAGGATTAGAAAAAGTATGAAATATACCAGATTCCTCACAAAGGTTTCTGAACAAATGATTTACAAATTATCCTCCATTATCACTTTTAATGGTTGAAACTTTGTAACCCTTTTCATTCTGAATCCTTTTGAGAAAGACTCTGAATTTTTCAAATGTTTCATCCTTTGATCTTAGAAAGAAAATCCAGCAAAATCTAGAGTAATCATCAACAATTACAAACACATATTTCTTTCCTCCTAGACTAGTTGTTCTAGATGGACCAAAAAGATCCATGTCCAATAGCTCTAGAGGCCTTTTAGTAGCAACATCAGCAATGTAGTTGAATGAGGTTTTAACTTGCTTTCCTCTTTCACACTCATCACAAGTTTTATCCTTTGTATAGAGAATCTTAGGTAGTCCTCTTACAAGGTCTTTGGTAGAGATTTCAGAAATCAATCTCATATTGATATGGCCTAGCTTTCGATGCCACAACCATTTGTCATCAACCAAAGATAATAAACAATTCAAATTCTAAGAATCCAAATCATTTAGATACAAAACATATGTGTTACCTATCCAATGTGCTGTAAATTTAACCTTATTATCAACAGGAACAAATACTTGGACCTTAAACTTATCAAAAAGAACATTCAAATTAAGATCACAAAACTGACTTACACTTAACATATTATGTGTGAGCCTATCTACCAACAATACATTGCTAATAACATGTTTTGATGTATTACCAACATCACCAATACCTTTTACTTTAGCACATGTACCATCAGCAAATCTAACTTGACCTTTGTTCTTTTGTTTAAGTTGGATGAAGTACTCTCTCTGTCCAGTCATGTGTCTGGAACATCCTCATTTTCTTCATCCTCTGAAATTTCAGCATCTGAGTTATAATCAGCCATAAAGCACATATTTGAAACTTCATCTTCTTCCTCAGAATCTTCATCATCACTAAGTGTGGCTTTGTATGCCTTCTTTTTCCCTTTGTTCTTTGATGATGTTTCCTTTAACTTTGGGCAATCGGGTTTGATGTGACCCTTCTCATTGCAGTCATAACATATAACTGGATTTGACTTTGTGTTGTCCTTTCTGAAGGTGTTTTGTTTCTTTTTGTTTGAGCTTCCTTTTCTAAACATCCTTCTGAACTTCTTAATGAACAGTGCAGCTTGTTCTAGTTCAATTTCTGAATCATCTTCAGAATCTGACTTGATTATCAAAGTTTTTTTCTTATTTTTCCTTTTGGAAACTTTGAGAGTAGTGTTATCCCTGAAATTGTTAGTGCTAGCAATATTTTGCAATTCTATTTCATGCACCTTTAATGATCCGATTAAAGCATCAAACTTTAATGTTTTCAAATCTTTAGCTTCTGAGATAGCCGTAACTTTAGGTAACCATGTAACACCCTACTAGATAGCCCTTAATGCTTAAGTCATTTTAGGCCATTTCATAAGGGTTACCTCCTGTTATCATGTCTTATCTTTATATTTAAAATATATATACGCGGAAAATACGTGGGAGAAATTTTCGTAAATCGTTTGCGATATAGAAAATAAGGGCCTTGCGAGATAATACAACGTATATAGATGCGGAAGCAAATAATCCTGAATAAACCTCGATATAATAAAATGACAAATCATAGTCTCCCAGAACATACAGCAGGAAATAATAATAATATGTGTAATCTCATGAACTCCAAAATCGAGACTCACAAGACTCCACTAATACAATCCACCAACATAAGTATTTGTCGGCTAACATAGGTCTGGACTCAGAGTAAATACAAATAAATGCTAACATCCAAAAGAAAACGTAATCCGTAACGTAATAATGGAAACTGATAAATCTAGAAACGAAAAGAATTCCATGAAACTAAAGTTGTGCGGGCTCCTCATCCGCTCCTGTATCCTGCTGAATCTCATCATCTAAAATGGGGGGAAAAACGTGGGGTGAGTACTGGGACGTAACTCAGTAGGGGAGCCGCTCCGGGTTTATTAATTAAATAGGTGTAGCATGAATGAATTCAATTTCAGTTATAAGTTCTAAAATCATCTTTCCCGGAACGACTTACCTAAGTGCCTCTTGTTCATTTTACATCATACATACAATATACATAATTTATAGCCTTCGTGTGTGTACTCTACGTGTCATCTAGTCATATAGGGAAACTTAATCAATTATCATGCTATGTTCTCTGACACTTTACTGAACTGTAACTCATTATCACTTATTATGTCTTATGGCCTGTCCACCCTCCTGTAACCTCCGCTGCACCGACCCCTAGGCATGAACTCATCCTAAACTAATGGGGAGAGGGGGATATTCACCAACTGCAAGTGAAGGACCTGTAGCGCCGAGGATGCCAACCCCCTCCTACAGCCTCTCAATCACAAGCCGAAGGCTACTCTGTAATCTCCGCACCACCCAGTGACGTCTTTATTAACCATGCGCCACCCGGTGACGTCTTAACATCATACATGCGCCACCCAGTGACGTCTCAGACATAACACATAACACATACACTCATCACATGATTCACATAAACATACATTATCATCATTTAACTCATATAAAGATAACATATCCACACATCATCATCCAAACAGCATATAATCTTGTATACAATCCATAATTAACTCATTTATATCATCCATACTAGTTGTAGAACGCATTAGGGTACATAAAGGGTCAAATGGTTCATTCTCGCAAAAACAACGTTGTTGTAATCGATTACACGGGCTGGTAATCGATTACTGTAATCGATTACGCAGCTCTGTAATCGATTAACAGAGAGCAGCGTTTTCTCGCGATTGGAAATTCAGGTGTCGCAATCGATTACGAACCCGTGTAATCGATTACGACATCGTGAAACACAACTTGGGAGTTCCAAAAACACGATTTTCAATAGCCAATGGCCAAAATATGAACCCAACATCGTCCCAATCGATAGAAAACAAAGCCATACCATTAACAAACATAAAAATACTCTTAAAACGCTTCTAAATTCATAAAACCCCTTTCTTTCTCAAAGCCAATTTCATAAATAAACCCTTTCATGAACCCTAATGGGAAAAACAACGTACAACATTTAAAACTCCATTAATTTATCAATAATCATGCAATTACATAACATTTAGAATGCCTAACCCCTACCTCTTGAAGACAATCCTTGTTTTTAAGACGGAATCCTAGTTTCACGAACGGCCCGACTCCAACGATGACCCTTTTTCGGAGAAAAGCAACCGATAGAAACGTCCGGCTTGGTGAGAGGATCAATAATATGTAATTTTGGGATTGGGTGAGTATTTGGCGGTGTTTCTTGACGTGGAATGGCTATGGCTATGAGGGTTCTTGAGAGAGAAACAATGGAGGCTCTGGGATGAAGAGGGAGAGTGTTTCTAACCAAATGAGCTGGAAAAATAGGGTTTATCTTTTTATATGCTGAGCTATTAGGTTTTAAGAGTCATCGTGGGGCCCACCCGTCACTTAAAACATCCGAAAACTCATTCTGCGCGCTGTGTAATCGATTACATCGGGCTTGTAATCGATTACAGGCCTTCGAAAAAGCCCAATTCTGAAACTTAACCTGCTGTAATCGATTACCAAGGAGCTATAATCGATTACTGGGCGTGAAAAATACCCCAAAACGCTTCTAAAGTGTCTCAACTCATATAATAACATCCATACACCCATTATGACTTAATGTAACATCAAAGCACATATAAATACTCATAAAAACACATAGCATAGATACTTTTAAACCTGGGGAAACATGTTCACTCAAATCCAATTAAGTTCCAATTAAAGTCCATTACCCTTAATTTCCTTTAATTAGGACTTAATAAAGATCGGGGTGTTACAAACCACCTAGCAGGTAAGCTTCTCAAAACTTTTCTTACAATTTCAGCATTAGGCATATCATGGTTGAGATCTCTCAATTGATTTATGATACTAAGAAACCTAGTAATCATACTATCTATAGATTCATTCTCATCCATTTTAAATTGCTCATATTTTGATCTAAGCATATCTATTTTAGTTTCCTTAACTTCATCAGTGCCATCATGCAATAGAGCTAATCTATCCCAGATTTCCTTAGCCGAACTACAACTAATGATTTTATCATACTCACTCTTAGTTAAATCACAAATAAGCAAATACTTAGCTTTGGAGTTGAGTCTGACCATTTCATTGTGTTCCCTTATCCATTCTGATTTAGGAATCGGTTTTGTTTCAATAGATCCATCTAGAAGCACTCTTGATGTTTCTAGAATTTGATCTCCATTCTGAATTTTGTCCCATAATTCAGGACTATTATACTCAATGAATAGTTGCATCTTGTCTCTCCAATAGGCATATGCAGTTCTATTAAAGAGTGGAGGTCTATTTATGGATTGTCCTTCAGAAACATGAAAGTTTGCTTGATTAGACATAGATTGTTCATTGGATCTTCCTTCTGTTCTTGTTAGAGAACTTTCTTGATTACAATTTCGCAAAAACCGGAGCTCTAGATACCAATTGATGATGTGAGGGTCTCTTTAGAAACACCTCCAAGCTATGCTCACACAACCCAAGAGGGGGGTGAATTGGTTTGTGTACACTTTTTCAAATCTTCTTTATTATTCCAACACTTCTGCAATTCTCAAAGATTGATCAAGTCTTTTATTCTTGTCAAGAATTAGTCAAAACAATCAGAATCAAAAATATTATGTGACTTCAGAATCTAAATCAATTATGTGACATACACAGAAATCAATATGTCAATACAATGATTTATTTTGATTTAATTTTTATTTTGCACAGCAGATTATTAATCACAAATATCACACACTTAAAATATCAAGCTTTCAAACAATCAAATGATCAATATCACGAAATAACCTTCAGAGCCTCTTTCCAATACAGTTTCTGATCTAGCTTCTGAACTCCTTTCAGAATCTGATCGAGACTCTGTTTCAGAACCACTTAGCTTCTGAACAATTATTCCACGATAAATCACTTAAACAATCAATCAACAATTACCAATATGATATATCCTTTAATTTCAATCAGAAATCTAATGATAATTAATCAAAGAACATACAGCTTCTGAAGAGATATTCTTCGAGAAAACTAATTACACTTACAGATTCTAATTTCTCTTTATGGAATGTGTTCTTTAAATTGTTTCTTTCAAATTCCAAATACCCAATTAACAAATATCATATATCAGAAAGTTAAACACATAAAGATTCTTTTAACTTTGGTTTCTTTAACTTTCAGATTGTTGTTTCAAGTTTTCTTTTCGAGATATTTCACCAGAAATCTAAAACAATTAAAATATTAACACAAATTCTAAGCAATTAAAAACAATTAATGCAAAGGAGTAGAGTTAGAGAGATTGGACCAATTTATACTTGTTCGGCCAATTGTGCCTACATCCAGTTCTTCAATCTTTCACAATTGAGTTCCACTAGAAATGTATCAGAAAGCCAAGGTATCAATACAAAGATATATTTTGCAACCTTCTCAGGTTCGACACTCCAGAATACCCCATCTGAAGATTTTCCACTCTCTAGATATCACTCTTCTTTCTTGAGCTTTTATTTTCTCTTCTTTCTCTTTTCTAGCACAAAGCTCTTCTCTTTCTTTTCACTCATGTATCTAAGCCTCTCTCAAATTTCTTTTTTCTTTTCAGCCCTTTTTCTCTTTTTCTCTCATAATGATTTTTCCTATCACTCTGACTTCTCTCTATTTTTTGTGTTATGATTTTTCTATCATGACCATTGATCTATCTCTTGTGTTGTTGTTTCGATTACAACTCGAGACACTCTTTTTATAGAGAGCTCTTTCAAATTACAATCACATAACTGTCATTAACAGCTATAATATCTTGGCGGGAAAATAAAACAATATGGATAAGCTTTATCACTTTCAACGCTTAACACATTTCCCTTTCAAAAACTTATTAAGTTTCTGTACCTCACACATCAGAAGCTTATTAAACTTCTATATTCGCTTCTGAATATGATCAGAGACTCATTAAGTCCCTGTAGCATCTTCTGAGATGTAACACCCTAATAATTACCTCCTTATACTTAAGCCATAATGAGTTAATTACCAGAAATTATCATTCTGTTTCAGAGTCAATTTTCAAAAATATGGATACGTGGAAAATAGGGCCATAAAATTTTCAAAGTAAAAAAAACACGAGTTCTAAATCGTAGCTTGTACGTAATGGGACATAATTTGATATATCAAACTATGAAACTGTGAATACACATAACCATAATACAATAATACATGAAAGTGGCCCATTACATACATATAGATTCATGTACACATAGGAATTACACATATAAACGTAAAATCCAAATAATATTACATTAGTAGAGTATTAGAGTTTCTAAGAATACCACAAGCGTGTACAATCACTTATGATTCTCTTATAAACTCAACTAAACGTCAGATAATACATAACATGATAATACAAAATATCAGAGAAATAAGACTCTAAAGTGTAAGTCTCTCTAAGTGTCCGAGTCTTCAATCCTCTGTCAATCTCAGCCTGCTCACCTAGTAGTGGGACTTGTGCCTCGATCTGAATCTAAAACAAATAGTGGTGGAATTGGGGTGAGCTCCACGGACTCAATAGAAGGATCACTCTGGTTTATTATAAAAGCACCGATACATGCATAATTTAATTAATTTCATTTTCAAAGAACATATTTATATAGGTTTCCGGAGTGTCACACCTATATGCATCTTTGATAATTATATTAATACATGCATCTGATACGTAAGCAATGTCCAATACATAATTAAGATACAATATAATACAGATAAAACATCAATTATGTCATGTGTCATGATCTTTTACTATAAATGGCACAACCCTCTTACTTCCTACCTCCGCATCACCGTCCCCTAGGCTATGAGCTCATACCTCTCTAGTTTCTACTAGGAATCTGTGAGGAAGAGGGGTTTTATTCACTTTCTCTCACAATATGATATTGGGGACCGAGGGTGCCAACCTCCCTTGCCAATTTCATTTGTAGAGAAAGTTACTCATAAACTTATTTTTTTTCTCTTCACATGACATTTCATAATAGTTCTGGTAAATCAAGTTGCACATACAACACATATAATTGCACATATTTTTCAGATTTACTTACATTAACACTTTAATCATGAATGCATGAAAATATTCATTTGTAATCTCTTTAATAGATCAATAAAACTTCTTTTGATAAGCTAGTACTGATACATATACATATGCTTAAGATACTGTACTACAGAAAAATATAATCATGAAGTTAAAATTATTAAAAATGCTAAAAGTATCAAGAACTGAAATTCTGCAGAAAAATCCTGCTACCTGGCCGCTAGCGTGCATCCAGTGGCCGCTAGCGCCCGAGGCAGTTAAAACACCCGCTAGCGCCTATAGTATGGCCGCTAGCGCGTGTACCTCCGCCAGCGGCTAGAGTTTGGCCGCTAGCGCGTGCTGCGACTCTGTTCTCAGCATAGTTCATCTCAGTTTATGATTTTTAAAGCATAACACCATTACAACCGAATCTAATGCATGAAAAACATAGAATTACATTATCTAACATAAATCTAACCCCTACCTCTTGTAGTTTTGCCTTCTAGAGTTAAGAACTACTATATTTCTCTTGATGCTACTTGCTTATGAAGTTTTCTCACTCTTGATGATGGTGATTGGGATTCTAAAGCTCCCAGATAACTTTTGTTCGGTTAGAATGGAAGAGATTGATGTAAGGATTCTGTGTATAGGTTTAGTCTATAATTTAGGTGAGTTTTGGTGAAGAAATGGTGAGGTTTGAGTGTATGGAGTTATGGAGGTTGTGTGGCTTGAACTTGGAAGATTTGAAGGGTTTAAAATGGAGTTTCTGACTAAATGAACTTACCTCAGAGTGAAGGAAAGTATTAAGGACGGAGGGGGACCTATTAGCAATTATAAAAAGTAAAAGGACTAAAAGAAAATATGAAAAATGCAGAAATCATGTTCTGCCCTCGAGCTGGTCGCTAGCGAGCGTACTGCGGCCGCTAGCGACCGATTTCACCGTATCCAGCCGCTAGCGACACTCCTTGCCACTTTCCTCGCTAGCGAGCTGGAGCTAGCCGCTAGTGACGAAATGCTGATACATGACAGCAACAGCAGCAGAAACTGTTTTTCATGCTCCAACCTCCAATTGTTGTTTAAAAGTTCCCAAACCATCACCAATACTCTAAACAATATTAATACACTTATATAAACTTGTACCTGATCCTAAATACTTAAAATCTCTCATGATCCCTAATTAGATTGTTTCTCTAAACTCATTTTCCTTATTTCAATTTACATTTTAAATCATAATGTAACACAAATGTCATTTTGTCATACACATAAGTCACATAGCGCACATAACACATATTCAATCATGCAAGCATTTTAAAACACGTTCCAAATACACATACATCCTAATTATACCCTAAGTAGTGGGATTATTTCTAAAATTCCTTTAATTAAGGTATGATTAAGTTCTCGGGGTCTTACATGAGACATCTTCTCAATCAGCTTCTAAGCCATGCTTCTGAGCCATGCTTCTTAACATGCTTCTGAGCTATTTTCTGTGTGATGCTTCTGAGCTATTTTCTGTGCGATGCTTCTGAGCTATCTTCTGATCATTATTTTAGCTTCTGAAGCTCTTCCTAAGACTTTCTTACATGTATATTACAAGATCACACATTATATAATCCTAATACACATCTAGTCCTATTCTCTATGCTTCTATACAAAATATACGATTATTACAATACGATACAAGAAGCAAATAACACTTTACATACTCAAATGAGTTTCTCAACACTAAGAAGCTTTCTAAACTTGTTACACTTATTTTCACTATAGCTTCTCAAACCTAACTCACAAAGTTACATGAGTTTTGTTATTATCAAAACCAAATGAGGATTTACATTAACAGCAATGTCATTGCAGAGCTAAACAATATAATCATGAAGAAACACCACCAGCAACAACAACAGAATGAAAATAGTAAGAATCTTCATAGTGGGCAAGAACTTCTGTCCAGAAACCTAAACATCATAAAAACATCAAATTATGAAAAACATACCAAAAAGATGCCTTACAGGTTTCATAGTCACTTATTTTTATGATATCGAACATTTTAATACTCACTATATAAATATTGTATGACACAATGAGATAATAAATCAACCCAATTAACTAGCAAAGTGCCCAAAATAAAGGTAAAATCAAATGTAGATATTTTAGATATCTAGATTTGATACTAGCATGAGAATATAATTCATTAGAGTTTCATTAAAGTATTAAATCCATATGAATTCGAATAAATAAAACAGTTTGTATTTAGTTGAGCAATAGAAATAAGAGATTAGAAACCTGATAATTAGTCACGACATGAATTGATGCTCCATTAGCATCATTATCATTAACTTTATCTCCAAGGTCAATAATGACTTCGGTTTGACTTTGATTCTCTTCGAATGGAATGCTATCAGAAAATAATTCTTCGAAGAGATCACGAGGTAGCAAGTGTCTTGCTTCTTCTAGAGTTATTATTACTTGATCATCCATATCCATATTCATATCTATGGTAAAGAAAGTAATGAAAGAATTAGTTTGATATGAGTAACTGATTCGTGGGTTCTGCTGTGATTGCTGTAATTTTGATTGTCACCAAACTGGAGGTATTGAATTATATAGGGGTTATGTTTGTTATAACAATAAGATTATTTTAACCTCCATTATATCGTAACATGTGTATACATCAATCTATCACTGTTAATTTTTACAAAACCTTCACTTAGATATTATTTGTTTTAATCTAAAAAATTGGATGTTGACAGATGTCTTTTAAAAGATAAAATGTAATTGTTTGTTAAAAAGAAATAAAAGAAAAGATAAATTGTAGTTTGAATTAACATTCAAATTTTTAAAAGTTTTTGCTAATAATTTATCTTAACTTACTAATATAACTACAGTATCTTTTTCTTTTATGCGATAATATGAATTCCAAATGCTTATTTTTTTTAAATGTAGCATCATCCTCTTCTTCAATCCTAAAAAGATGTAACTATATTATCTTTTACAACATTATGCTTGAGATGGCTTTTCCTCTATCGAATCATCAACCACAATTTATTCAATTAAGGATTTGATGCCACTGCGTCCATGTAATTCACAACCACCATCATTCTCTAGAAGTTTTTTTAGATGCACAAAAAAAGTCGTGGAGTTCAAAACACCATATGCAAGAGCTTTTGAATTTGTTAATCAATAATGTTATCGGTACATCATTTTAATCAGCCACCATTAATCATCCCCCTACAAGTAAAAAAATCTAACTAAAATAAATAAAAAAATTAAATCAAATAAATAAATAAAACCCAACAAAATAAAAAATCAAATTAATGACCGTTAAAAATTGACTAAATAATGTATTTTGTCCATTTTTAGTGTTAATGTGTGTTGCTTTAGTGACAATTTAGTGATAAAGATGTTACTTTTAGGAAAAAATAATGTATTTTGTACTATTTTTACCATACCTATTGTGAATTTTTTTATTATTTAGTTGATTTTTAACTGTCATTAAAGAGTTTCTTAATTATTCATTTGATTTTTTTAATTTATTTGATTGAGTTTTTTTATTTGTGAGAGACAGACAAAAATGGTGTATAATAACATTATTGTTTGTTAATAGACATGTATAAAAAGGTGTATAGTAGATAAGCTTTTTGGGCAGGTCTTTAGTGTAACACCCCAATAATTACCTCTTTATGCTTAAGTGACATAGAGTTAATTACCGAAAATTATCATCTTGTTTCAGAGTTTAAGTTTGAAATTAAGGATACGCGAAAAATAGGGCCAATAATTTTCGTAAGAGAACGTAATTTAAAAATCTCGGCTTGTACGTGACGAGGCATAATCTGATACACCAAACGATGAATCTACAGATTACATAAAACCAGATTACCATAAAACACATAAGTAGCCCAATACATACATATAGTCTCACATACATAAGAAAACACATACAACGTAAAATCCAAAAAAGATATTACAATATTTAAATACTAGAATTTCTAAGAGAACTATAAGCTTGTACATACTCTTATACTTCCCTTATAAATCCTTCAGAGTAAAATATGGTACATAACATAACATAATATCATATACGGAAATATCTAAATTCCTAATGTTCTAAACTCTTTGGATGTCCGAGCCTCGATCCTCTTGCAACTCCAGATCCGTTCACCTAGCGGGATACCTGTATCTAAAACAAAAGGTGGTGGAATTGGGGTGAGCTCCACGGACTCAATAGGGGGATCACTCTGGTTTGTTATGAAATAAGTGAAATATGCAGAGACCATATTAATAATATTTTCACAAATACATATTTAATTCCGGAGTGTCTTACCTATATGCTTCTTATTAATTAAATAAATATTATGCAACAATAAATAATCATCATCGTGCTGACATTGGATACTTGAAAATATGTACATTAGCGGGTAACGGTTGCACAGTCAGCATTATGCATACGGTGTTACACGTTTAAATATAATTAATCATATAAAAGTTGCACAATCAACATCATGCATACAATTATATGTGTCATGTGTTATAACTTTCTCAATTCATTGGCACTACCCTCTCTCTTTCTACCTCCGCATACACCTGGCCCCTAGGCTATGAGCTCATACCTATCTAGTTTTCTACTAGATCTCTATGGGGAAGAGGGTTTTTATTCACTTTCATTACAAATCGGTATTGGGGACCGAGGGTGCCAACCTCCCTTGCCAATTCCGTTTGTACAGAAAGCTACTCATAAATCTCATTTTCTGATTCACATGACCTTTAACAGCTTCTTTAATATATCAGCATGCATATTATACATTATATGCTCATCATATCACATATATCACATACGTGTAATCATAAAAACATAGATGATCTCATACATCATCTTTTTCTCAACTCAATCATTTTAAATAATCAAAATATATTTCGGAAATATACTTATATACATATATTTATCATACTGTATTATTTCAAAGATCACTTATAGGGTTAAAATCATCATCATAAAACCAAAACCTCAGAAAACACAATTCTGCAGAGAGTTCTGCGATCAGGTCACTAGCGCGTCCTCTGTGGCCGCTAGCGACCAACCGGTTCCCTACACTCGCTAGCGCCTGAAACCTGGTCGCTAGCGTGTGTACACTCGCTGGCGGCTGTAATCTGGCCGCTAGCGAGTGTCTCGACTCTGCACTCATATCAGTTCCAGAACAGCAATCATTTTTGTGAAAACAATGACATTTAATCGATCCTTATGCATGAAAACACACTAATACATAACTTAACATAAATCTAAACCCCTACCTCTTGTAGTTTTCCTTTATCCAAGCTAGAAATCACCTTTTTCTTACAACTTCTTGTTAAACACTCCTCTTAGCTCTTCTTTGATGATGAGGATGATGAAACCGTGGCTTCTAAGGATTTGTGTTCGGTTATAATCAAGGGAAATGAGATGAGGAATCTGAATATGTGAGTTATTCTCTGGTTTGAGGAGTTCTTGTGGTTGGATGTGAGTTATGGAGCTTAGAAAGTTTGAGAGCTTTTTGGTGGAGTTCTTAGTGATGAAGAAAGGCTTTTTGGTGTTTGTGAGGGTGTTTCAGAAGTGCTCTGATGATATAAGGTGGTTTATAGACGAGGGACCTATGAGCAATATTGAAAAGATGGAGGGTTTGGCCTAAAATGCAAAATGACAGAAATTCTGTGTAATACCTGGGGTAGTTTGAGTTAGTTTGAGTAAGAGATCTTGGTACAACCGGGGAGATAGGACCACGTGGGACCCACCTCCCCACCCTTTTTCCTTATTTCCCTTCCTTTTCCTTTCCCCATTCCCGTATCCTCTTTCTCTCTTTTCTTTCTCTCCTTCTTTTCTTCTTCTTCTCTACCCCTCCCTCTCAAATCTCTCTCAAACCCCAACCAAATTCCATTAATCATCAAAAATCAAGTTAGCTTTGCTCATCTAGTATATTGAGGGTAAGTGTAGAGTATTTCTTTTTCTCCATTGGTGTCTATTTTCTCTAATTTTCGGATTTGGGGGTTTAGGGTTCCTAACTGGGGTTTTTTATTTTGTTGAGAGATTGAGGTTTGTGATGTGTTCTCTAGGGTCTCAACCATCTAGGGAAGCTCCGGGGAACTCATCCTAGCTCTGGGTGGAGTCTTGGAGCTCTTTGGAGTAATTTGTGAGTAATGGGTTATTTGTAGTTTATGTATGATTTTGATTGAATCTGTGAATATCTTGCTATGATAGTTGATAGGGACTGAGATTGGTTGATACATAATTGATATTGCATGTTGGTTGTGTTTGATTGTGATGAGTTGTGGTGAAAATGTGGATTTGGGGATGATTTTCGCGAAGTTTTCTGCAGAATTTCGTCTCTGACCCAGGCTGTAATCGATTACAGCGAATTGGTAATCGATTACTGTAATCGATTACTGCGGGTTTGTAATCGACTACAGACAACTTATTTTCACAAAAATTTTCTCCAGAACGAAATTCGAAGCTGGTAATCGATTACATCAGTATGAAAACTCAATTTTCAAGACTTTAACTCAACATTTTCTTATTTTGAAGTTAATTACTCAAATCCATTTGTTCACCACTACTCCAAACTTATTACCTGAATGTTTCTAAGGTCATGGGATTTATGATATGATGTTGATGATGAAATAATGAATTGACGAGCTACTTAGACTGTGATTGTGAATGATGTATGCCACTAACAGCGCTAATTAAGATAAAATATTTGAATGAATTAAGAGATGGTAAAACGACCTGAGGAGGGGCATAGCTCACGGGGTCGTAAATGGAAACCTGAGGAGGGGCATAGCTCGCGGGGTTTCGCAGTATGGTGTCTGAGGGTGGGCATAGCTCGCGGGACATCCATACTGCCTATGAACATGAGTCGAGGCCGCGCTCCATGTGTTCATAGATTAAAACCTACCAAGATAAAGAGACTGTATAAGAACGTTTGAGTTATATATCTGCTGTGTTGGTGTATTTCTATGCTTGTTGATTCATGATATATCTGCATACACTGCTTATAACTTGTTTATTCACTGAGCGTATGACTCACCCATTCATACAATATGTTTTCAGATCAAGGTGCAGATCAAGGGACGAGTTCATCCGTTCCTCCGAGTTCTTAGATTTGGTGAGCCTCGTGTGTAGAGGCCTTATGTATTTCCTTTCTAGTGTATGCTCCTAATGTTACAGACAGGATTTCCTTGGACTAGGATAATGTTATGGATGTTGTATAAGTCTATGTAAGACTTACTATTGTTGTGTTGGGTTGTTAGACTTAATTATGGATTAAATTGAATGTTATGACCAGATTATATGTATGGAGATTATGTATGAATGTATGTTATTGTAGTTGTGGGTGTTGTTGTGTAGTTGGAGTATTGTGTGAATTACAGGTTAAGGCTGACATGGGACTCGGTGTTCCATGTGCCGGTCACGATCCGAATTGGGTCGTGACATTCTGTTCTGTCACGATGTTGGTCGCTAGCGAGGGACATGCGGCCGCTAGTGACCAACAACACCGCATTACCCGCTAGCGCCTTATCATGGCCGCTAGTGACTAACTTCTGCCGACTCACCCGCTAGCGACTAGAACTGGTCGCTAGCGAGCAGCTGCTGATACATGACAGCAGCAGCAGCAGTTTCAAGCATCTAAAACTCCAAAATGCACCTAACACTCTCTAAATTGTGTCTAACACCTTAGACACCCTTTTCAGACCTATATGAACTTATACATAACCATAAATACCTAAAATCTCTCATGATTGTTTCTTAACTTCCTTCCCAAGGTTCTTAGTCTATTTTATCGTATTTAACTCGTATGAAATACATTTTTCCTTATCTCATATATGCAAAACACATAATGCACATAACACATGTCAAACAACACATATACATTAAAATGCATCCCAATAACCTCTATATTCCAATTACGCCTTGATTAAAGTGATTATGATCAAATCCCTCTAATTAAGGTATAATTAGAATTTTGGGGTCTTACATTTAGCTTAGCAAGACCTGATTGAATTTCATTAGGTTTTGGACATATTTAGTGATGAGATCAGGTACGTGAGTTATTAGTATTGGGGTTGATGACATATTTCTATTTTGATTATATATGATCATGTGAAATTCTCACTTGAAAGGGGTTATTTTTTCTATCTTGTAGTTTATTCATGAGAACATCTTTACAAAGTTTTACATGTAGAGTGCCATGAAATTTTACATAACAAGTACACACACTGATTAATTCAAGAGTCATTCATTCATTCGTTCACAAGCGAAATCCAATTATACATCACATAACTCAACTTAATTAATCAATCATCATGCTTTATTTTTTTTGTCCTTGTCACATTGAAGATATATAGAGGAAACCATCACCACCAACAAAAATCAATCTCATCTTAAAATCAATAATGGATCTATCATAGCTTCTCTTAGATACATCTTATCTCCAACACGTGATCATTGCTCTGTTTGCCAAAGATGTGTTCTTAAGATGGATCATCATTGTATTTGGGTGGTGAATTGTGGTGGAGCACGTAACTACAAAATATTTTCTGCTCTTCTTGTTGTATACATTTCTCGAGGCAACACTGGATTGCTTAGCTCTGGTCCCTAGTTTTATCAAGATTCTTGGACAAACAGCAACAACATCATGATGAAGCTAGTGATGGATTCTCATTCTAATAATGAATCAAGAATAAGCACGTCATATGGACGTTAACCTTTTTCGCAATAAGTGTTATGGAGACGTTGTAGCTGAAAGTCAAAGGCTACAATTAGAACTAGAAACCACTACCGTTGCTCGATCCCGAGATGGGACATTATCATACATGGAGCCACATAGCTCATTATTGGAGCGTTATCTCAACCGATGATCATACCGGCGACGCGACTCCTTAGTCATCATTTTCTCCGAGGAGCGGCATTTGACCGAAGATCATCCCGGCAAACCGACTCACTCCATTCTCATTGATATATCATATTGTATTCCATTTGGATTGTAATTCATTTTTGAGTCTATTATCTTTTCATTTCATTGTATTTTTCTTATTTCAGTTGTATGTCTTTTAGTTGTATTTCTCTCTCTTCCCAAGCCGGACATGCTACAGTTCGCACGCTCCGGCTTGCGGGGGGTGTTAGAGGGTATTTTAGTCTTTAGGTTATAGTGATTAGTTGTTACCTATTTGCCTATATAAGGCTACATACTTTGTAATCTTCATAACCATTACTCAATATCAAATTCTATTTTCATCTCTTTCATTTCATCTTTCTCTTGGTACCATGAATTTTCACAGTTCTTCCCTTGATTAATATCATTTGTCCAGTGTTCTCTTTCTCATCATAGTCAAAAACTCCTCGTAATTAATTTTTCCATTCAGCAAAATGAAACCCAAATATAAGTCACAATTCACATGGATAACAGAAAACGAGAACTACATCCCTAATTTGGTTTCTCGAAAATATTTTACGGGATAAATCAGTCTTTTAAAATTTAAAAGTCTTTGATTAGTCTTATATTTTAGAAGTAAAGACAACTTAGTCCAACAGAATTTAAACGTTCTAAAATATGATCTCTCACAATTTAAGAAACAAGTTGATTACGTGTACATTGAAAAAAAATTCCACCTACATAAAATAGAAAGTTTGATTATTATTTATTTTTTCCCTAATTTTTCTCTCTTTTTGTTTACAAATTTTTCTCACTCACCACGATTTTCTCCAACCTAATTCATAACGATTTAAAAATTTTCAAACATGTAACAAATATTTAAATTGTATTATCTTAAGATATTCAAAATTCAAATATGATTTTAGAAATCAATTTCACAAAATCATAATTCATACCCATAATTTCAAAGTCAAAGAGATAATGAAGTCCAAAAGAATAACATAATAAAATATTTATACAGTATAAAAAAATGTATGTACATTATAAAAAAAATGTGTGTATAATATCAAGAAATTGTATGTAAATATGTATATTTTGTATGTAAATTGTATGTAAAAAAGTTGATTACGAGAACATTCAAAAAAAATTCCACCTACATAAAATAGAAAGTTTGATTATTATTTATTTTTTCCCTAATTTTTCTCTCTTTTTGTTTACGAATTTTTCTCACTCACCACGATTTTCTCCAACCTAATTCATAACGATTTAAAAATTTTCAAATATGTAACAAATATTTAAATTGTATTATCTTAAGATATTCAAAATTCAAATATGATTTTAGAAATCAATTTCACAAAATCATAATTCATACTCATAATTTCAAAGTCAAAGAGATAATGAAGTCCAAAAGAATAACATAAGAAAATATTTATACAATATAAAAAAATGTATGTACATTATAAAAAAAATGTGTGTATAATATCAAGAAATTGTATGTAAATATGTATATTTTGTATGTAAAATATAAAATAAATATATATACATTATCAATAAAATGTAATTATGTATATTTTTATTAATAAGTGTCTAAAATATGTTGAATGTACATAAATGTGTGTTGCATGTGCATAAAAAAGTTTGTTGATAGTACATAAATATATGTAGTTTATGTAAAAATATGTGTAGATTGTACCTAAATGTGTGTAACCTGTATATAAATATGCATAGATTTTATATAGAATGAGTGTAGCTTATGAGTAAATTTGTGGATCATGTGCATAAATTGTGTGCAGTATGAACATAAATTAAAATGTATGTAGTTAACATGTAAATGAATGTATCAATGAAATAAAAAATGTATATAGATAATTTAACACGTTTGTAGAAAAAATATATTATTTGATATGCAATTGAATAATATAAATAATCTAAATTTATAACCTTATCTGTGTCTTTGTTAATCTTGTATATAATGATTGTTTTATTATAGACATTGATTTTTCATCTGATCTCAATGGATAATATATATGAAAAATGTTAAAATTTAAAAATAATTTCATTATTTGCCTTTATTTCATGATGACCCGAATTATCCTGGCAAGAATAATCATGAGTTGAAAATTTGAACCGAGAAGTAAATGTGACCATAGGACCTTCAAGCTTGTTATTCATTTGTTTAGTAACAAGAAATTATGGGCATATTGCACAAATAATTAACTCCATGTTCTAGAATATCAAATCATTACTTTTTTTGGTTTGCTTTGTATTTACAAGAAGTTTGAACACTGAATAACGTAAGGAATAAAAAACGAAAAAAAAATGCCTAAAACAAATGTGACGCCTAAATCTATGTAGAAATAAAAAATCTGCAAAAAAGAATTATTTATCCTTTCAGCAGTTGTTCTTGACTTGTAGTAGCAATAGCAATGTCATAACATAGCTAAACAATATAACATGAAAGAAACATCAGCAGCAACAACAAAGTAAAAATAGTAACCATCTTCTTCAGAGCGGGCAAGAACTCCTGTCCAGAGACATAAACATCATATAAAACATCAAATTATGAAAAACATACTAAAAAGTAAAAACAAAGATGCCTTACAGGTTTCATAGTCACTTATTTCATGATATCGAACATTTTAATACTCACTCGATAAATATTGTATGACACTATGAGATAACAAATCAACCCAAATAACTAGCAAAGTGCCCAAAATAAAGGTAAAATCAAATGTAGATTTTTTAGATATCTAGATTTGATACTAGCATGAGAATATAATTCATTAAAGTTCCATTGAAGTATTAAATCCATATGAGTCCGAATAAATAAAACAGTTTGTATTTAGTTGAGAAATAGAAGTAAGAGATTAGAAACCTGATAATTAGTCCCGGTATGAATCGATGTTTCATTAACATCATTATCAGCTTGAGCTATAACTTTATCTCCAAGGTCAATAATGATTTCAGCTTGACTTTGATTCTCTTCCAATGGAATGCTATTAGAAAATAATTCATCAAGAGATAACGATGTAGCAAATGTCTTGCTTCTTCTAGAGTTATTATTACTTGCTCATCCATATCCATATTCATATTCCTAGTAAAGAAAAAAATTAGTTTGATATGAGTATTAGGTGATTCGTGTCTTCTCTGTGATGGCTGTGATTTTGGTTATCACGAACTTGGAGCTATTGAATTATATAGGGGTTATGTTTGTTATAACAATAAGATTATTTTAACCGTCATCATATCGTAATCCGTGTATACATCAATCTATCACCGTTAATTTTTATGAAACTCCCACTTAGATATTATTTGTTTTAATCTACACCATTGGATGTAGGTAGATGTATATATAAGATAAAAAGTAGTTTTTTTTGTTAAAAAGGAATGAAAGAAAAGATAAATTGTAGCTTGAAATTCAAATTCAAATTCTTAAAAGTTTTCATCAATAATTTATCTTAACTAACTAATAGAACTACAGTATCTTTTTCTTTTATGCGATAATATGAATTCCAAATGCTTTATTTTTTAAAAAATGTAGCATCATCCTCTTCAATCTTAAATAGATGTAACTATAACATCTTTTGCAACATTATTCTTGAGATGACTTTTCCCCGCACGAATCATCAACCACAATTTATTCAATTGAAGGATTTGATGCCAATGCATCCATGTAACTCACAATCACCATCATTCTCTAAAAGTTTTTTTGGATGCACAAAGTCGTGGAGTTCAAAACACCATATGCAATAGCTTTTGAATTTGTTAATCAATAATGTTATGCATATATTATTTTGATCAGCCACCATCAACTATCTACCCACAAGAAAAAAAAATCTAACTAAAATAATTAAAAAAAATTCACTCAAATAAAAAAATAAAACCCAACAAAATAATAATAAATCAAATTAACAACCATTAAAAATCGACTAAATAATGTATTTTGTCTATTTTTAGTGTTAATGTGTGTTATTTTAATGACAATTTAGTGATAAAGGTGCTACTTTTAGGAAAAAATAATGTATTTTGTACTATTTTTCTATTCTTACCATACTTATAGTGAAAATTTTTATCATTTAGTATATTTTTAACCGTCTTTAAAGTGTTTTATATAAAATGTGCATAGATTTTATATAAAATGTGTGTAGCTTGTGAGTAAATTCATGGAGCATGTGCATAAAGTGTGTGTAGCATGAACTTAAATTAAAATGTATACTGTTGATATATAAATGAGCGTATCGATGTAATAAAAAAATGGGTGTGCATAATTTAACATGTTTGTAAAAAAATGTGTATTATTTGCTGTGCAATTAAATAATATAAATAATCTAACTTTATGTCACGACCCAACTCGGATCCGTGACCGGCACATGGGACACCGAGTCCCATGTCAGCCTTAACCTGTAATCCACACAACAAACCAGCTAAACAGCAATAACCACAACTACTGTAACACCCCACATCATATAAAATCCATACATAACATCCTTCGTAACTCAGAATCAACATAATACAACAAGTCTTAATTCGACTATCTCAATTACACATAACATAGACAATCCTGTTTGTAAACCTATGGAGTATACTACTGACATAACAGACATAAGATAACGCCTCTACACATTGAGGCTCACCAAAGCTAAGAGTTTGGAGGAACGGAAGGGCTCACCTCCTGATCTTCACCTGAATCTGAAAATGGTTTGTATGAACGGGTGAGTCATACGCTCAGTGAATAATAGATTAAAAACAATTTATGCAACAATATCATGATCACATACAAAACATAAACCAATAACGTATATGTATCGAGTTCATCGTTCTTATACAGTCTCTTTATCTTGGTAGCTGTTAACCTATGAACACCTGGAGCTCGGCCCCGACTCATGTTCATAGGAAGTATGGATGTCCCGCGAGCTATGCCCCTCATCAAACACCATACTGAGAAACCCCGCGAGCTATGCCTCTCATCAGGTTTCCCATGTACGACCCCGCGAGCTATGCCCCTCCTCAGGTCGTTTTACCATCTCTTAATTCATTCGATTTTTATCTTATTTAGCGCTGTTAGTGGCACATATCATTCATAATCACAGCATAAGTCATTCAATACCATCATCAGCATCATATTATTACATAAACAAAGAAATTTCTAAATTCTCACACATCCAATCTCATCCAATGCCAAATTATCATTTTTATGACATCATAAACATCCAAGTAATAAGTTTGGGGTAGTGGTGAACGAATGGATTTGAGTAACTAACTTTAAAATATGAACATTTTGAGTTAAAGTCTTGAAAATAGAGTTTTTGTACTGATGTAATCGATTACAGAGACCTGTAATCGGTTACCAGCTTCAAATTTCGTTCTGAAGAAAATTTTTGCGAAATAGGCAGTCTGTAATCGATTACAAACCCGTGGTAATCGATTACAGTAATCGATTACAGAGTCTTGGTAATCGATTACAGTAATCGATTACCAAATCGCTGTAATCGATTACAGCCTGGGTCAGAGACGAAATTCTGCAGAAAACTTCGCAAAAATCATCTCCAAATCCACATTTTCACCACAACCCATCCAAATCAAACACAACCAACATGCAATATCAATCATATATCAACCAATCTCAGTCCCTAACAACTATCATAGCAAGAAATTCACAATAACATTCAAAATCATACATAAACCAGAAAAAAAAACCCATTACTCACAAATTACTCCAATGAGCTCCAAGACTCAATCCACAGCTAAGATGAGTTGTCCAGAGCTTCTCTAGCTGAATGAGACCCTAGAGAACACATCAAAATCCTCAGATTCTTACCAAAATCAAAAACCCTCAATTTAAACCCTAAAACCCCAAAACGAGATTCGAGAGAAACAGACATCAATGGAGAAAAAGAAATACTCTATACTTACCCACAATACACTAGATGAGCAAGGCTAACTTGGATCTTGAAGATTGATGAAGATTTGAGGTTGGTTTCTTGAGAGAGAATGAGAAGGAGAAAAGAGGAGGAAAGGAAGAAGAAGAAATGAGGGGGGGGGGAGAGAGAGCACGGGAAAAGAAAGGGGAAGGGGAGGAAAAGAAGAAGAAAAAGGGGGAGGTGGGACCCACTAGGTGTTCTGTCTCCCCGGGATGTAACATAATCTCTTACTCAAACGACTCAGACTACCCGAGGTATTACAATCTTCCCCCTTAAAGAATTCGGACCCCGAATTCAAACACATAAGGGAAAAGAGATTACCTGAAACATGAAAGAGGTGCGGATACTTATCCTGCATTGCTTCCTCGGGCTCCCATGTAGCTTCCGGACCTGAGTGGTTCCGCCAAACCACTTTCACTGTAGCAACTTCCTTAGATCGGAGCTTCCATACTTCCTCGATCACCAATCAACATAGGTTCCTATCCATACGCCCATGCTAAACCAAGGGTAATACTTGACGCTCTAGAACACGAGATAGGTCAGATAAATACTTCCCCGAAGGTCTAATACCTGGAGGACAAAACTTCCATCACTTTCCAAATCTCATCACATCCTTACCTTCCACAACTCAAAGGGACACATGACCCTCTAAAGGGAACCTCAAGGTTCATCTCTTGTCGTTATCATCTACCTTCGGCTTTCACTAGGTCGAAACCCAAAATCGTTACTTCGCCACTCTCGAAACATTCCACACAGATTCCGCAATTCTTTTCCCTCTTATAAAGCCTCAAGAAGAAGTCATGCCAACACTTGGCCTACTTACTGATGTTACCAGAAGATCAAACCAAGGACACACGTGATCTCGAACTTCTCCCAAAATCACGTTCACAATTCTAGAGCATGTCTTATAGAATCTGAATTGCCTTCACAGCCTGAGGTGAAAGGCATTGTTAAGATCGAGACGGTTTCCACGAACCTCCCGAACTTGCCCCAACAGCACCAGATGAACTAAATCTCTCGGTCTGAAACCATAGAGAAGGGAGTTCCATGTAGCTGTACAATAACCTTACCGGAGAGTTGCACATAACTGAGTACCACATAAGTCATCTTTTCCAAATGACATGAGCCGACTAGCTCAATCCCGCCCACCGTAAACCATATAGAGTCCAACGACGCAAAATCTACAAGGTGAAGTTGTCACCCAATCCATGTCAATCATCACTAACTTTAACCCGCTGATATGCCAATCAACGAGAAACACAAGCCATCACAGTTCTCTTCATGCCTTACCACTAAATAACTCATTCCGGTCTCAATACCTCTTAGCATCTCTTGGGTGATCCGAACATATAACATTGTGGGTGTCATTTACAGTCAACCTTCTCAAATCACGTACGTTGGTACCCCGAAACTCCTACTTCAATCTTAACGTCCCTTTTTCGATTCCAATGAAAATTCCAAGTTATTACCTCACCATCATTAACCTTAAGCTCTTTCACCCTTGGATCTTCTCATTGTGATATACTGATCCGAATCAACACCACTAAGTCTCATCGCGTGTTAGAATTACCCCTTGTCTTCCGAAAGTAAAATGCAATCTCTTCACACCAATCTGACATACTTCATCCACTAGGGTTTGACCGTAGAAACAATAAAAGATAATCAACACATGGACTTCGATCTCCTACATCAACAACCTTATTAGCTTCCTCCCAGCTGATAAATAGCATTGCACATAATCCTCCAACATCGTGTCCACCTACGTGTCCTCAAATCTCAAGAGCAAACTTCATTACAAACACCTTCCATTCGTGGGTGAAATGTCCCTACTCACGTGGTTTTAACTTTCTCAAACATAGGCAACACCTTTACATGATTCCCAAGAGAACTTTTGAATGTAATACTCGAACCATCGTTACTCTGGGGCCTTCCTGATCCCGTCTTTATAAGAATAGAGGCAGTGCTCACGCACTCCTTAAGCCCTTTGGAAACTCCGCTTGTGACTTCTGACAACTGAGAGCGAACACCATCTTCGATTGGCTGTGTCCACGGCACCACTGTTGCCAAGAAATCCTGAACAGAAGTGTCAACAACGACTGACTAAGTCCAAGAAACTCCTGGTTAGAGGTGTGGTCTTTGGCTACTTTCGGATTGCTCTCTCCTTCTTGGGGTTTACCATAACCCGTCCTATCCAAGGGAAGCCGCTCCATCCAAAGATCGCATAGCACGCCGAGACGAGATCAAAGAGGCATGAATCACACAATATTCTGCTTGAGACACAAGGCTCACGCCATAGGGAAATAATTCCTACCTGCCTGGAACGTTAAATCTCTGATGCATGACATGCGGCAACTAAGACACATACCACGGCAACATCAAAATCCACCTCCTTAGTTCCAGTCACAACTTCCTCTTGCTTTCCCTCTATCGGACCTGTCCGAAAGGTTATCCGACGACACGACTACTGGGGATGGTATCCAAAGGATAGATCGAGTCAGGTATGTGTCGGAGACTACCACTAAGCGAGGACATTACCACACAAGGTGTCCCAACTGCTTAAATCTGAAACATATGCTCAGCCTCTGACGACATAACCCTGAATGAGACCTCTTGCACAAGTCCCAAAGAGGGCGATGAGGTCTAAACGACCCTAACCAACGCATGATGGGGGAAACACACTGCTGTATAAAGATTTCAACCCGACCTGTCTCTAGTTGCGGTCCTCACTGACCCGAGTCTTCCTCTAGAAGTGAAATGGCGGTCCCAAGAACTTTAAGGCTCACTCGAAGTAGTCCCACTAGATGTTATCCTTTGCTCTCGTTGATCTTTTTCAAACTTCTACTAACTCCTTACTCCCCTTGCATGCTCTCAATACTAATGCCAGCACCCATGACCCTAGGTAAAGACATTCTCTTATCTGGAAATATAGAGCAAAACACATCGGGTTTCTTTGCCCCTTCGTAATCCACTTGACTTCCATCCTTCTCATGTGACCTCATGAATCGCACAGCCGCATAACCCAACTGGTCTCTACAGCGCACCCAAATACCAACATAAGTAGGACCTGCTTGATCTTAATTGCCATTATGCTGACAACCCTCCTTGAATATCTGAGATTATCCTTCCTATGAAGACTTTGACGAACTCCTCCCTCGCCGACGGTAGCATCTCATCACTTACCTCTTTTCACTAACACCTCGTACCGAGGAACATCATTTCCTTGTACAGAGTGGGTTGTTATGTCCACGTCCAGCATCATCATGACATCGAAGGGCCTATAGAACTCGGGTAGCCCTGCGTAAAACTCCTGAGGGTCTGCGCCCATGGGGCCTCTTGAGAACTTCGGCGGTCAACATTAGGCAGAATTCCAGACTTACTTCATTCCCGTCATCAGGTTGTGGTTCACGTCCTTGTGGTGCCCTCTTCATGTAGGGTTACAACTCGCTGCTTCTCTGGTTCCGACTATTCAAGATCTATATCACGATGCTGAGCACTCGATGAATCTCTCTTATCGCTTCAGCAGGGATGGTTTACATCCCATCCTTAAGAAAAGGGTAAGGGTTCCCTAACAAGGGGATACCCCCTACCAAGCGTATCCTTAATGTAACATCCCCTCACTTATCCAGGTGGCCTATCACTCGGAAAATAAAATCATAGGAAACACTGCACGAGGCGTGCATATCCCTAGATAGTAGGGATTCAACAACGAGAAAACTTATACTGACGAGATCCTACGATAACCTCCTAATATTGTCTTCCTTAGAGTCACAAATGTGAAAATGGGCCGGCAACCATTTGCACTATTGTCACCCTACTGAAGAACAATTGCTCCATAAGTTACAAAACTCAAACCTAGGCTCTGATACCAACTTTGTCACGACCCAACTCAGATCCGTGACCGGCACATGGGACACCGAGTCCCATGTCAGCCTTAACCTGTAATCCACACAACAAACCAGCTAAACAGCAATAACCACAACTACTGTAACACCCCACATCATATAAAATCCATACATAACATCCTTCGTAACTCAGAATCAACATAATACAACAAGTCTTAATTCGACTATCTCAATTACACATAACATAGACAATCCTGTTTGTAAACCTATGGAGCATACTACTGACATAACAGACATAAGATAACGCCTCTACACATTGAGGCTCACCAAAGCTAAGAGTTTGGAGGAACGGAAGGGCTCGCCTCCTGATCTTCACCTGAATCTGAAAATGGTTTGTATGAATGGGTGAGTCATACGCTCAGTGAATAATAGATTAAAAACAGTTTATGCAACAATATCATGATCACATACAACACATAAACCAATAACGTATATGTATCGAGTTCATCGTTCTTATACAGTCTCTTTATCTTGGTAGCTTTTAATATATGAACACCTAGAGCTCGGCCCCGACTCATGTTCATAGGAAGTATGGATGTCCCGCGAGTTATGCCCCTCATCAGACACCATACTGAGAAACCCCGCGAGCTATGGCCCTCATCAAGTTTCCCATTTACGACCCCGCTGTAAGCTCCAGCACCCTTCCAAGAAGTGTTAATGATTGGAAATCATTAAAGACTTGGTTTTGAATGATAACAAATTAATATAAAGAAAATATTTTGTTAGAATAATTTAATGGGTGTTGATATGTGCAGTGAGAAAGCTATTTGAGATAGCTAAAATACACAAGAAAGTTGGAACTACAAGCACTCAAAGCACATGGTTCTAGAAGCGCAAGAAGAAAGAAGAACAAAGCCTCTCAAAAGGAAATCAAGGCATGAGAAAGCTATTGAGCAACCTGCGAAGAAGACATGAGAAAGCGCTCTGAGAAATGCACTCAGAATCTTCTTAGAAGGATGCACAAGATATTTCTTAGAAGGACCTATTCTCAGAAGATCGCCTTCACTCAGAAGATGCGAGAACCTTCAGAAGAAAGCACTTCTAGAAGAATGGAGAAAGCTTCAAGAATTGGTTTCTGGAAGCTAAGAAGTTCAAGTTTCTGATAAAAAAACTGTTCATAAACTGAGAAGATATCAAGACCAAGAAGACTTCTCGAAAGCATCCTCCAAGAAGCCAAGAAAGTCTTCTAAGAAGACTTGAAAGTTTCTGAGAAAGCCGAGCTCCAGAAAGCTGTCCTAGAAGACTAAATGGAAGCATCGGATTCTGATAAGAATCATTCAGAAAGCACTCAAGGAAATCAAGATCTATATTAAAGTACTTTCTGAGGCAGCATAAGAGACTTTCTGAGTAAGTATCAGAAGATACACCTTCCGGAGAAGGTTCAGAAAGCCAGCATCTGAGAAGCTCTCAGAAGCTGTGAGCTTATGAGAAAGCTGTCCAAGAAGTTCCTTCAAGAAGCTGAGAAAAATCTACATCTGAGGAGTCACCCTCTGATCTAATCAAGGCATCTTGAATGAGAAGATACATCATTAAGGAAGGAAGGAATTCTTTCAGAAACTTCTCATTGGGTTAGTCAAGACACATCAAGAAGATGCATCAGCCTTCTCATGAAGTGCTGACTTGGTTATGAGAAAGCAGTTTTCTCAGAAGGCTGAATAGAATTTGTGAGAAGCACAAATTCTCAGAAAGCAGTCCTCTCAGAAAGCTCTCAGAAGGCAGTCCTCTCAGAAGGTAGTCCTCTCAGAAGGTAGTCTCTCAGAAGGACATATCAACAAGTCTTGGAAACTGTGCACAACAGCAATAATCTGGAAAAGGCTATAAATAAGCTCCCAACAAGACACAAAGTGTGCTTGCACGTTGCTGCAATGCTGCCAAATTTCCTAGTGATGTTAGAACATTAATTCAACTTTATAACACATCACTAACAGCATCTAGGGTCACTCTAAGGAATCAAATCAAATCTTTTCTACTCATATTCCTTGAGAAACCCGAGATTCTATAAAAGAGAAATTTTCTCTCAAAAGAAAATTTCTTGAAATCTTCTATTCTTATCCTTTCATTAGATAATATTCTTGTTGTTACAAGCTTTGAATAGGAGTTGTTTAAGGATATCCTTTGTTCATTCAAAGTCCTTAAGCATTTGTTTGTAAGTGCTTTACGCACACACTTTTCAAACACAAATCTGTATTCATTTGTAAAAGTCTCACTCATGTGGAGTTGAGCAATTAGAGCTTGAAGAGGCTAGGAAAAGAATACTTGTAAAAGTCTCAAGGTGAATGAGCAAGTAGCCTGAAGAGGCCAATCAAAGAATACTAGTCTTGCTCATGGTGTCGAGTTAAGCAAGAGAAGCCAGAAGTGGCTTAGTCAAAGAATACTAATCTCTTACTTATAAGAGTGGAGTAAAAAGTCCTTAGTTTTCATCTAAGGCAAGGTAAATCCTTTTCTAGTTTGAAAAGGTGGCTTAGCCTGAGAAGGCTTGAGGAAAGAATATCGAAGCTTAGCCTGAGAAGGCTTGAGGAAAGAATATCGAAGCTTAGCCTAGAAAGCCTTGAGGAAAGAATATTCACTACAAAGCCTGAAGAGGCTAGAAGAAAGAATACTTGAGAGAGCCTGAGAAGGCTTGATAATATCTGTAACTTTGAAGAAAGTTAGTGGAACTCAAACAATTGTCTGAGAACTGGATGTAGGCATTATTGGCCGAACCAGTATAAAATTGTGTTCACTCTCTATACTTCTCTCTGAACTTTATTGCTAGTTTAATTTCTAGTTGCTTAAACTTTATCTTAATTCACACTCTATATAAAGTATAAGATGCATGATATTAACTAGCCTTTTCTATCAGAAAATTACATCAGAGAGAAAGACATTTTTGAAGTGAAAACGTGCAAGAACATAATGAGTTCTTAGAGCAGATTTTCTATAAACCAATCATCGTAATTCTTCAGTTACGGATTCGTTAACCGTTGGATCGAGTTGAAAATTTATGAGAATGTTAAGGACACATAGTTCTAACATTTGAACGGTTGGATATTTGATTTGATGACTGGGGTGAGAGATATTAATAACGTAATGAACCAGTACAAATTATGCTCTCACGAGAAAGTAATATCAGAAACTTCGTATGAGGGTTCTGAGGCTCTATGACCATTTCTCTTTGAACAAGAATGTGTTTCTGAAGTTTATAGTATATTATTATATGCGTAGATATTATCTTGAATAAGTTTCTAATTCTTCATATTAGATAACTTATCTAGAAAGTATCTCTATGCATGGTTTCTAGTTGCTACAACTATGTTAATATCTCATGTATATCTTGAATATATTATCACAATAATATAGTTATTATTATACTAACTCTCTTCCATTATAACTACAAGTATTTATACTTGATAGTTATAATCTACATGTTTCAGAAATCACCAAGAAGGTTGATCTTCTCAGAAAGCAAAGTTTCTGAGAAACTTTACTTTCTCAGAAGGACTCTCCGCTGTGACTCATAAGGATACCCTTCTGAGAAGTTTTTTTGAAAGAAAGAGTTTTAGAAGAGTATTTTGAAAATCTTAGCACGATTCAACCCCCCCTTCTCGTGCTAACACACACCTTCACCCGCGAGCTATGCCCCTCCTCAGGTCATTTTACCATCTCTTAATTCATTCGATTTTTATCTTATTTAGCGCTGTTAGTGGCACATATCATTCATAATCACAGCATAAGTCATTCATCACCATCATCAGCATCATATTATTACATAAACAAAGAAATTTCTAAATTCTCACACATCCAATCTCATCCAATGCCAAATTATCATTTTTATGACATCATAAACATCCAAGTAATAAGTTTGGGATAGTGGTGAACGAATGGATTTGAGTAACTAACTTTGAAATATGAAAATTTTGAGTTAAAGTCTTGAAAATAGAGATTTTGTACTGATGTAATCGATTACAGGTTTCTGTAATCGATTACCAGCTTCAAATTTCGTTCTGAAGAAAATTTTTGCGAAAATAGGCAGTCTGTAATCGATTACACTTTACAATCTTATTTATTTATATCTTCGTTAATCTTGTATACACCAACTGATTTATTATAATCATTGTTTTTTCATATGATCTCAATGAATAATATATATACGAGAAAATGTAAAAATTGTAAAATGGTTTCATTATTTACCTTTATTTCATGATGACCCGAAATCATGAGCTGAAAATTTGAACTGAGAAGATTGTGAAAACTGAACTACTTTGTCATTGAAATCACAAAGGTCACTGGAATCTATGGTTGGTTCTTTATTCATTTTAAATGTGAATATTATTGGACATTCAAGTTTGTCATTCATTTGTTTAGTAACAATACATTATGGGCATATCGTATCAATAATTAACCTCCATGTTCTACATTATCAAATCAAATCATTATATTTTTTTTTTTTGTATGTTTTGTATTTACAAGAAGTTTGAACGGTGAATAACATAAGGATGAAAAAATTGAAAGAAGACAAAACCAAATGTGACTCTAAGGTTGCGTTTGTTTTTTCTGACTCTGGGTCAGAGTCAGAGAGTCAGAAAATTGACTCTGTCAAGTGTTTGGTGCGAGGGTCACAGTGACTCGAAATCATGACTCGAAAAAATTGTCAAATTTTTGTTCACTCCAATTTTGGAGTCACTGTGTATTGGAAGGGAGTCACTGTGTGCTGGAAGGAAGGCACAAATATGTAAGAGTGTGTTCGGAGTCAATTTTGGAGTCGACTTTGACTCCTATGACACTGACTCCATAACTCCCTTGACTCCGACTCCAGAGTCACCGAAAACAAACACTACCCTAAATCTATGTAGGAATAAAAAGTCCTTGAAAAAGAATTAATATCCTTTAAGCAATTGTTCTTGAATCTTTCAGCTCCCCAATATATGAAGTTCAATTTTTGAGTAGACTTGTAGTAGCAATAGCAATATCATAGTAGAGCTAGACGATATAACCATAAAGAAACACCAGCAGCAACAACATAGTAAAAATAGTAAGCATCTTCAAGAACTCCTCTCCAGAGACCTAAACATCATAAAAAAAAACATCAAATTATGAAAAACATACAAAAAGTTAAAGATGCCTTACAGGTTTCATAATCACTTATTTTATGATATCGAACATTTAATACTCACTCAATAAATATTGTATGACATACACTATAACATGTGAAATCAAACCAACTAACCAGCAAAGTGCCAAAAATAGTATATTTTGAAGGTAAAATCAAATGTAGTTTTTTCAGATATATAGATTATTTGATACTAGCATGAGAATATAATTCATTAGAGTTTCACTGAAGTGTTTAATTCATACGAGTCCGAATAAAATAAACAGTTTGTATTTAGTTGAGGAATAGAAGTAAGAGATTAGAAACCAGATAATTAGTCACTGCATGAATTGATGTTCCATTAACATCATTATCAACTTGAACTGTAACTTTATCTCCAAGGTCAATAATGATTTTGGCTTGACTTTGATTTTCTTCCAATGGAATGCTATCAGAAAACAATTCATCGAAGAGATCACGAGTTAGCAAACGTCTTGCTTCTTCTAGAGTTATTATTACTTCTTCATCCATATCTATATTCATATTAATATCCATATTGTAACACCCTACTAGATAGCCCTTAATACTTAAGACATTTTAGGCCATTTCATAAGGGTTACTTCCTGTTATCATAAATATTTTTATATTTGAAATACATATACGCGGAAAATACGTGGGAGAAATTTTCGTAATTCGTTTGCAGAATATAAAATAAGGGCCTTGCGAAATAATACAACGTATATAAACGTGGAAACAGTTATCCTGAGTAATACCTCAATAAAATTGAATAAACCATGTAATCTCCCAAAACATACATCAAAACAACAATAATAATAGTGTTATCTCATGAGCCTAAAACAGTGACTCACAAGACTCCACAAAATACAATCCATAAATAATAATATTTGCCGGCTAACAAAGGGTTCGGTCTCAGAAACTTAAACATAGAAACTAATCATAAGTCCATAGAGAAACAACTCAATTGTCCATATCTAATAAACAAATGTGGAAGCTAAAACTAAGGTTGCGCGGGCTCCAAGCTCGCTCCGTCGTCCTGCTGGTACTCATTGTCTAAAGGGTGAATAACTGGGGTGAGTACTTGAAAGTAACTCAGTAGGGGAGCCGTACCGGGTTTATTTAATAAATTCGTGAGCATGAATGAATTCAATTCAGTTATAAGTTCCAAAATAATATTTTCCCGGTACGACAACCTATGTGCGTCTTGTTCCTTTTTAATTAACAGTTATACATAAACATAAATGATCATTAATGTGTGGTGTGATAAGTGCTTAACCATCATTTAATTATATAAAGAAATATAACATTCTTTGTCTGTAACGTATATCTCATATTCATTACTTAAATTATCTCGAGTATTTTGAGCATACTTAGTATGTTTGTGGATCCGTTTCATTAAAGCACGCCCTTTTGGTGCCTGTGGATCATTTACATTGTTTTGGCCTGACCACCCTTCTGTAACCTCCGCATCACCGACCCTAGGTATGAGCTCATCCTATACTATTGGGTAGAGGGGGTAATTCACCTTCCGCTAATGAGTCGTTACAACCGAGGTTGCCAGCCCCCTGTAACGTTCATCACGAACGGAAAGGCTACTCTGTGTGTTTTTAACTTTCTTTTCACTTTGCACATTAATCTCTTCATATAACATGTACTCATTCATCATATACATCATATAATTCATTCAAACAACATATATAATCACATATATTCCATAGGACATTCATACATATCATTCATACAATTCATAGAACACATTAGGGTGCATAAAGGGGTCAAAACAGTTCATTTTCGCACAAACAGCAGTGCTGTAATCGATTGCCACGGGGTGGTAATCGATTACTGTAAGACCCCAAAATCCTAATTATGCTTTAATCGGAGGGATTTAGTGAAAATCGCTTCAATCAAGGCATAACTGGGATATATGTATGTTAATATGTATTTTTGACATGTATGATTGACTAAATATGTGTTATGTGTACTATGTGGAAAAAATGTGTATTAGAAATGGTAAGTGCATTGGATAAGGTTGAGAAGTTAGAAAAATACAAAATTGAGTAGAAATGATGATCTAGGTAGGGAATTTAAGAAATAAATGGTAATTTTGGTAAGAGTATGTTTGCACAAGTGTATAAGTACTAATAAGAACTGTTGGAAATGGTTTGGGATGAGTTAGATGCTTTTTAGAATTTTTGGAGTATTTCGCTTGCTGCTACTGTCATGTAGCAGTACTCATCGCTAGCGGCCAGCTTAGCTCGCTAGCGGATGAGTCGGTAGAGGTCCCTCGCTAGCGACAATAAGAAGGCGCTAGCGGGTAATGCGGTGGGAACGGTCGCTAGCGACCGTGAAACACGCGCTAGCGACCGGCTCGAGGACAGAACAGCATTTCTGCAATTTTTGCATTTTCTGATACAACCTCCATCTTTTAAAATTTCCCCTTAGCCCCTCCGTCCCAAAACCCTTACCTACCTCTGAAGGAACCACATAACCTTCAGAAACACAATTTCAAAGTCTCTAAACCTTCAAACCAAAATTCTCTCAACTCCATATCCTCCAAACTCAACAAAACTCATCACCATACTATCCAAAACTCATCACACAAAGAACCTGACCCTATATCCGAATTTCCTATCCTAATTCCTTCATTTTAGATCGATTAGATATCATCAGAAGCTCTAGGATCATCTTCATCATCATCAAAAGCTAGATAGATTGTTAAACAAGTAGCTCAAGGAAGAACAAGGTGATTCTTGGTGTTAGAGGTTTAAACTACAAGAGGTAGGGGTTTAGATTTATGCTATAATGTATATTTGTGTGTTTTCATGCATAAGGATCAGTTAGAAATCATTATATGTTCGAGCATGATGGTTGTTCTGAAACTGAGTTGAGTGCAGGATCGGGACACGCGCTAGCGGCCAAATCATAGCCGCTAGCGACCATATATTAGGCGCTAGCGAGTGATAGTGCATTATTGGGCGCTAGCGGCCACAGAGGACGCGCTAGCGGCCACAGAGGACGCGCTAGCGGCCAACTCGCAGAATTCTGCAGAAATGTTTAAAACTGATGTTTTTGGTGATTTTGCATTTTGATGATTTTTAACCCTTTTCTGAGAACATAAACTACTGTAACAAGTTTATTATATATGTTTAAAATAGATATTGATGAATTTGAAAAGAATCAAGCAAATTAAAAAGAAAATGACATGTAGACGCAATTATGTATAAAATGATATGTTTTTAAGTGAGATCTGCAAGAAGCATATTATGAATAATTTATATTTAAATTTCAGGGTATGATACTCAGTGGTGTATGTGTTTATATGTTGTAAGGCTAAGACAAGTCAAGTCATGATAAATTTGAATATGAAAGAAAGACGATAGTAGACTGAGTAAGTAATTAACCTTCGGTCACTAGTGTCGTCAGTAAGGGAGGATTGGCAACCTCGGTCACTGACATCACTGGTAAGGGAAGGTGAGAAACCCCTATTTCCCCGTGTGTCTAGTAGAAACTAGAGAGATATGAGCTCATAGTCTTGGGATTTGGTGATGTGGAGCTAGAGAGAGATAAGAGGGTTAATGCCAATTTCAGATAAAGGTCTAATGTACACATATTAAGGAGAATATACCAACCAGAGATTAAGTAGGTAGTGATGCCTTCAGATTTATATATATTGCATACATATTAATCAAGATGCATATAGGTAAGACACTCCGGATATAAATTGATTTATGAAATTCCCAATAGAGTAAATCTTGCATACTACACTGTTTTTATATTAAACCGGAGTGATCCCCCTACTGAGTCCGTGGAGCTCACCCTATTCCACCACTTTTGTTTTAGATACAGACAGGGGTACCAGTACGTCTACAGGTTGAGCGATTTGGAGCTTACGTGAAGATTAGATTTGAAAGCTCTGGAGCTTAGGACTATTAGCATCACTTTCGTTATATCTTGTATTTGTATTTTATGAACTTTGTCACTTTTTGAGAACCTTTAAGGAAATTGTAAGTGGCTGTACAAGCTTATGATTTTCTTAAAAGTTCACAATTATATACTTATATTATCTACGATGATTATGACATTATATGTATCCCAGATATTGTATTACTTTACTATGCACATATGGGCCACTGTTATGTAATCTAAAGTTATGTATTGGTATTGGGTAGTTTTCTTAGAATGATATATTTATTCATATCAGTTATACCGCACAAGCCGAGTTTTTAAACTTTCGCTTCCTTTGAAAAACAAATTGGCCCTATTTTCCGCGTACTATTACTTTACTCAGAATTAATCTCTGAACAAAATGTTAATTTCCGATAGTTAACTCATTATGGCTTAAGCATAAAGAGGGAATTATTAGGGTGTTACAATTACTGTAATCGATTACAGGACCCCTGTAATCGATTAACAGAGAGCACGCATTTCTGACGATTGGAAATTCACTTGCTGTAATCGATTACGAACTCATGGTAATCGATTACAGCGTCGTAAAACACGATTCTAGAGTTCCAAAACACGATTTTCCATAGCCAATGGCCAAAATAATAACCTAGAATCGTTCCAATCATTAGAAAACAAAGTCATACGAAAATCAATCATAAAAATACAATTTAAACACTTTTTAATCGGTGAAAACATTTTTAATTTCAAAACCAATCGGTACAATTTACCCCTTTCATGAACCCTAATGGGAAAAACAACGAGAACATCAATTCCATCAAAATCATTATCATCATCCACGAAATTTAACATTTAGAATGTCTAAACCCCTACCTCTTAGAAGACAACCGTAAAACTTTGATGACAACACCCTAGCCCGACGTTTCCTGTGAATCCTCTTTCTCTCTCTAAACCCACAAACGGTCCGGTGGCACTTGATGAAGAAAAGAAACCGGTGGTTATGTGTATTTCGGTGTGAGGATCAAGAATATGTGGACGGTTTCTCGATCGGGTGAGAATTGGTGGGTGTTTCTTGGTGTGGAAAGGGTTTTGGCTTTGTGTATTCTTGAGAGAGAAACCTATGGAGGCTCAAAGATGGAGAGAGAGGGTTTTTTGATGGAGTGATAGTGGTATTAGGGTTTACTCACGTGGTGGCTAGGTTAAACATGCTCTGGAGTCACCGTGGGGCCCGAACGTCACTTAAACGCGCTGAAAAACGCGTTCTGCGCACATGGTAATCGATTACATCGATTTTGTAATCGATTACACATAGCGAAAACAGCTGTAATCGATTACCACGGGATGGTAATCGATTACTGGGCTGTGAAAAAGCTTCAAAACACTTCTAAACGTCCCGATTCGTACCTTAACATCCGTATATCCTTTTTTAACTTTTAAACATCATAAAATCACATACTTGGGCACATAAAACACATAGCATACAATACTTTAAGCAAGGAGAAACTTATCCACTCAAATCCAATTAAGTCCCAACTAAGGTCCTTTACCCTTAATTTCTCGTAATTAGGACTTAATTAAAGATCGGGGTGTTACATTTCTCCCCCCTAAAAAGAATTTCGTCTCCGAAATTCATACCTGTAAACATAAGCGGAAACTGACGACGCATCTCGTCCTCCAGCTCCCAAGTGAAGTCGCCCAGCCGACCTCCGCCCCAGGCTACCTTGACCAAAGGCACATCCTTCCGTCTTAACCTTTTTACGCTGCGGTCAACGATGCTCATAGGGGGTAACTCAAAACTCAAATCATCCCTTAGTTGTACACTTTCCGGCTCAAGAACATGACTAGGATCAGACACATACTTTCTCAATTGAGAGACATGAAAGACATTATGCAAGTTTGAGAGGGTGGGAGGTAAGGCCACTCGGTAGGCGACTGGCCCGACACGACTCAGGATCTCAAAGGGACCAAGGTACCTAGGGCTAAGCTTTCTAACCTTCAGGGCTTGTCCTATACCTGTCGTGGGGGTAACCCGCAAAAAGACGTGCTCGCCTACTGAGAACTCTAAGGGTCGTCTCCTCTGGTCAGCATAGCTCTTATGGCGGCTTTGGGCCACGAGCATTCTCTCCCTAATCATCCTTACCTGCTCCGAGGTCTCTCTCACCAGCTCAGGTCCTAATACACTCGCCTCTCCCGGGTCATGCCAACACAAGGGTGATCTACACTTCCGTCCATACAAAGCCTCGAAAGGCGCCATCCCTATGCTTTCCTAGTAGCTGTTGTTATAGGAGAACACTATTAAGGGCAACAACTTGTCCCAACTCCCCTGTCCGTCCAGTATACACGCCCTCAACATGTCCTCCAGGGTCTGGATAGTCCTCACCGACTAACCATCCGTCTGCGGGTGATATGCCGTACTCATGCTCAACTCCGAGCCGAGCGCTTTCTGGAAAGCTCTCCAGAAGCGAGACGCAAACCTCGGATCACGATCCGAGACTATCGTCTTCGGCACACCGTGCAACTTCACAACCTCCCGGATATAGATCTCAGCTAGCTTCTCCAAGGGGTAGGTCATCCTGATCGCCTGAAAGTGAACCAACTTGGTCAGTCGATCAACGATAACCCACACAGCGTCATGTCCCGCCTGAGTCCTCGGCAACCCGGACACGAACTCCATAGATATGCTCTCCCACTTCCACTCAGGTACATTCAGCGGCTGAAGTAGTCCCGGCATCCTCCTGTGCTCCGCCTTCACCTTTTGGCAGACTAAACATTTGCTGACCCACTCCTCTACCTCCCTCTTAAGTCCCTGCCACCAGAACATCTTCCTCAGGTCCTGGTACATCTTGTCTATCCCTGGATGAATGGTGAAATGGCTCTTATGAGCCTCCTCCAGAATCGCTCTCCGAAGGTCACCACTCGCAGGAACGCAGACACGCCCCTCAAACCTCCACAGACCATCTCCGTCCAACCAAAAACCCTGCATCCTCCCTTCGCTAACAGCCTTCAGCACCTTCCCAAACTCCTCATCTTCCTGCTGCGCTTTGGCTATGTCCCTCAGAAAACACTTGACACCTGAAGCTGACTCACTCTCACACTGGTGGGGGTAAGGGTAACTCCTAGGTCAAGGTCTCTAAACTGCTCTATCAGTTGCGTCTCCCTAACCATCATGTGGGTCACGCTCACCGTCTTGCGACTCAGCGCGTCTGCTACCACATTCGCCTTCCCTGGATTGTAGTTCAACTCAAAATCGTAGTTCTTCAGAAACTCCACCCAGCGCCTCTGACTCATGTTCAGCTCCTTCTGATCAAACAGGTACCTAAGACTCTTATGATCAGAAAACACCTCAAACCTGACTCCATAAAGATAGTGCCTCCACATCTTTAAAGCAAACACTACCGCCGCCACCTCCAAGTCGTGGGTAGGGTAATTAAGCTCGTGTGGCTTCAACTACCGTGAAGCATATGCCACAACGTTGCGATGCTGCATTAGCACGCAACCCAGCCCCTTCCCTGAAGCATCACAGTAAACCTCGAAAGGTTCACCGGGGTCCGGTAACGTAAGCACTGAAGTCGAGGTCAACCTCCTCTTCAACTCCGTGAAGCTACTCTCACATTCGTCCGACCATACGAAAACAGCGTTCTTCCTAGTAAGCTTCGTCAAGGGTAATGCTATCTGGGAGAAGTTCGAAATGAACATACGGTAATATCCGGCTAGCCCGAGAAAACTCCGAATCTCCGTCACCGTAATGGGTCGCTCCCAGCTCATCACAGCCTCTATCTTACTAGGGTCCACGGAGATACCTCCCTTCGACACCACGTGCCCCAGAAACTTCACTTCCTCCATCCAAAACTCACACTTAGACAGCTTGGCGAACAACTTCTTCTCCTTCAGCACCTCCAACACTACCTTCAAGTGACTCTCATGCTCCTCATGGGTCTTTGAATAGATAATAATGTCGTCGATGAAGACAACAACGAATCTATCCAAATAGGGTCTAAAGATCATGTTCATGTAATCCATGAACACCGCTGGAGCATTGGTCAGCCCAAAAGACATGATCGTGAACTCGTAGTGACCATAACGAGTCCTGAAAGCCGTCTTTGGGATATCCTCATCTCTTACCCGAATCTGATGGTACCCTGACCTCAAGTCTATCTTCGAAAACACCTGGGCACCTCTCAGCTGGTCCATCAAATCATCAATCCTCGGCAGTGGGTACTTGTTCTTGATGGTCACTTTGTTCAGCTGCCTGTAGTCGATACATAGCCTCATACTCCCATCCTTCTTCTTCACAAACAGAACCGACGCTCCCCATGGTGATACACTAGGTCTAACAAACCATTTCTCCAACAACTCCTCCAACTGTGTCTTAAGCTCCGCCAACTCTCCGGGTGCCATCCTATAAGGTGCTATGGATATGGGTCCGGTCCCGGGCATCAGGTCTATAGAAAACTCTACCTCTCTGGTTGGGGGAAACTCGGGTATATCCTCAGGGAAAACCTCCGGGTAGTCTCTCACTATGTGTAGCTCACTCAACACCTGACCCTTCTCTATCTCACTAGCGGCGAGGAAAACGTAAGCATTGTTCATAACCCCACAACAGTTCAGCCTAATAGCACTAACATATAGGTCTACAGGGGTGACACATGCAGAAGGAATAGAAGGAAAGATCACAGACTTTGCATGGCAATCAAGCAGGACTCAATTGGCGGACAACCAATCCATGCCTAAGATAATGCCTAGACCTGTCATGGGCAAGCAGATGAGATCAAATGTATATGCCCTATCATCTATATGGAACTTACACTTTATGCAAACTAAGCATGTCCTAATGGGTGCAGCAGTAGGGGTGGATACTAACAAATCAAAAGGTAGTTCTGACATATGCAAACCTAGGCTCCTAGCATGATCATGTGAAATGAATGAATGTGTGGCACCGGAATCATACAGTACAACTAAGGACTTGCCATAAATCATACACGTACCCCTAATGAGATCGTCGAACCGCTCTGCGCCCTCCGCTGTAACCGTGAATACCCTGCCTTGGTGCTGTGGCCTAAGAGAGGAAGAAGGTTGTGAACCTGTAACTCTGCAGTCTCTGGAGATGTGACCCGACTGGCCACAACAATAACAAACACCCTGCCCGACGCGACAAACCCCAGGCTGAAGCTTGCCGCATGTGGCACATGGAGGTCGCGGTGCTGCTATCGCCGGACGCGGCTGCTGCTGCTGTTGCTGCTGTGGGCGTGACTGAGTCTGTGGCCTGCGAGGCTGGCCATACGGCTGAAAGCGTGCAGGGGCGGGGCGGTTAGTCTGCTGAGGGGCCGCACCCCTTCTCTGAGCATCGACCCTCTGCGGAGCCACTGAACGGCTCGTCTCCTCCACAATCCTGTAGGTGTTTACCATCTCCCGGTAGTCTCTGATCTTCATATGCTTAACCATCCTCTTGATGTCTTGGTTAAGCCCAGTACAGAATTTCATACACTTCCAGCTCTCCTTTGGGTTCTCCTGGTAGATCTCAGAAAACCGTATGAGCTCCTCAAACTTAGCAATGTACTCTGGAATGGTCATAGAGCCCTGGCGGAGATCAAGGAACTCCATCTCCTTGTCTTGGCGAACTGTCTCTGGGAAGTACTTCTCATAGAACATGTCCTTGAACATGTCCCATGTGATAGCTACACCCGCCACATCAGAAGCGCGACGAGCGTCGTTCCACCAAGAACGCGCCTCCATCTGTAGCATGAAAGTAGCCAGCTACGTTTTCTGGACCTCTGTGCACTGAACCACCGTAAAGATATCTTCTATACCTCTCAGTCAATCCTCGACTTCAGAAGGGTTAACGGTGCCGAGAAATGGAGAGGGGTTAGCCCTCTTAAAATCAGCAAAATAGGAGCTGCCGCTACCCGCAAGTGGTGCTGCAGGTGGAGGGGCGTGCTGTTGTGTCATATGGTCCACCATCCTGTTCATGGCCCTTGCCATCTCCATGAACGCCTCCGCAGAAACCCCGCTTCCTTGCCCGTTTTCCTCATGAGTGTCGCCATCGTCCCTAGTGCGTCTGTTCTGTGGTGCCATATTCCTATGCACACAAAACAAGAAACATTGAGTTGATCAGGCTCCATATTACAGTTGTGTATGCACAGTTACTATGACAGTAAAACAGACCAATCATGCACCCCAGACTAACTAAAACACATAAGAGGCATACGCATGATATGACTAACGTGCATGCAACAATAGCATAACAGGTCCATTACCCCATGCCCTGTAGGATAGACCTGCTCTGATACCAAAATGTAACACCCTACTAGATAGCCCTTAATACTTAAGACATTTTAGGCCATTTCATAAGGGTTACTTCCTGTTATCATAAATATTTTTATATTTGAAATACATATACGCGGAAAATACGTGGGAGAAATTTTCGTAATTCGTTTGCGGAATATAAAATAAGGGCCTTGCGAAATAATACAACGTATATAAACGTGGAAACAGTTATCCTGAGTAATACCTCAATAAAATTGAATAAACCATGTAATCTCCCAAAACATACATCAAAACAACAATAATAATAGTGTTATCTCATGAGCCTAAAACAGTGACTCACAAGACTCCACAAAATACAATCCATAAATAATAATATTTGCCGGCTAACAAAGGGTTCGGTCTCAGAAACTTAAACATAGAAACTAATCATAAGTCCATAGAGAAACAACTCAATTGTCCATATCTAATAAACAAATGTGGAAGCTAAAACTAAGGTTGCGCGGGCTCCAAGCTCGCTCCGTCGTCCTGCTGGTACTCATTGTCTAAAAGGGGTGAAATAACATGGGGTGAGTACTTGAAAGTAACTCAGTAGGGGAGCCGTACCGGGTTTATTTAATAAATTCGTGAGCATGAATGAATTCAATTCAGTTATAAGTTCCAAAATAATATTTTCCCGGTACGACAACCTATGTGCGTCTTGTTCCTTTTTAATTAACAGTTATACATAAACATAAATGATCATTAATGTGTGGTGTGATAAGTGCTTAACCATCATTTAATTATATAAAGAAATATAACATTCTTTGTCTGTAACGTATATCTCATATTCATTACTTAAATTATATTGAGTCTTTTAAGCATACTTAGTATGCCTGTGGATCTGTTTCATTAAAGCACGCCCTTTTGGTGCCTGTGGATCATTTACATTGTTTTGGCCTGACCACCCTCCTATAACCTCCGCATCACCGACCCTAGGTATGAGCTCATCCTATACTATTGGGTAGAGGGGGTAATTCACCTTCCGCTAATGAGTCGTTACAACCGAGGTTGCCAGCCCCCTGTAACGTTCATCACGAACGGAAAGGCTACTCTGTGTGTTTTTAACTTTCTTTTCACTTTGCACATTAATCTCTTCATATAACATGTACTCATTCATCATATACATCATATAATTCATTCAAACAACATATATAATCACATATATTCCATAGGACATTCATACATATCATTCATACAAGTCGTAGAACACATTAGGGTGCATAAAGGGGTTAAAACAGTTCATTTTCGCACAAACAGCAGTGCTGTAATCGATTGCCACGGGGTGGTAATCGATTATTGTAATCGATTACAGGACCCCTGTAATCGATTAACAGAGAGCACGCGTTTCTGACGATTGGAAATTCACTTGCTGTAATCGATTACGAACTCGTGGTAATCGATTACAGCGTCGTAAAACACGATTCTAGAGTTCCAAAACACGATTTTCCATAGCCAATGGCCAAAATAATAACCTAGAATCGTTCCAATCATTAGAAAACAAAGCCATACGAATACCAATCATAAAAATACAATTTAAACACTTTTTAATCGGTGGAAACATTTTTAATTTCAAAACCAATCGGTACAATTTACCCCTTTCATGAACCCTAATGGGAAAAACAACGAGAACATCAATTCCATCAAAATCATTATCATCATGCACGAAATTTAACATTTAGAATGTATAAACCCCACCTCTTAGAAGACAACCGTAAAACTTTGATGACAACACCCTAGCCCGACGTTTCCCGTGAATCCTCTTTCTCTCTCTAAACCCACGAACGGTCCGGTGACACTTGATGAAGAAAAGAAACCGGTGGTTATGTGTATTTCGGTGTGAGGATCAAGAATATGTGGTCGGTTTCTCGATCGGGTGAGAATTGGTGGGTGTTTCTTGGTGTGGAAAGGGTTTTGGCTTTGTGTATTCTTGAGAGAGAAACCTATGGAGGCTCAAAGATGGAGAGAGAGGGTTTTCTGATGGAGTGATAGTGGTATTAGGGTTTACTCACGTGGTGGCTAGGTTAAACATGCTTTGGAGTCACCGTGGGGCCCGAACGTCACTTAAACGCGCTGAAAAACGGGTTCTGCGCACATGGTAATCGATTACACATAGCGAAAACAGCTGTAATCGATTACCACTGGATGGTAATCGATTACTGGGCTGTGAAAAAGCTTCAAAACACTTCTAAACGTCCCGACTCGTACCTTAACATCCGTATATCCTTTTTAACTTTTAAACATCATAAAATCACATACTTGGGCACATGAAACACATAGCATACAATACTTTAAGCTAGGAGAAATTTATCCACTCAAATCCAATTAAGTCCTAACTAAGGTCCTTTACCCTTAATTTCTCTTAATTAGGACTTAATTAAAGATCGGGGTGTTACACATATCCATGGTAAAGAAAGTAATGAAAGAAATTAAAGTTTGATATGAGTAGCTAGTTCGTGGCTTTAATTTTGATTGTCACGAACCTTTTATATAGGGGTTATGTTTGTTATAACAATAAAATTATTGTACAATAATGCTTCTTGTACACCAAAATGCTGCCACCATCAGCCACCCATAATAAATGCATATGGTTTTCACTAATATTTTTGTGGGTCCCACTTTAAAAAGTGTTGGTGGCTGAAAGTGGCTGAAAAATAATGTACATGTAGCATTGTTGATTATTTTAATATCTATTATATCGTAATCCGCGTTAATTTTTATAAGACTCTCACTTAGATATTATTTGTTTTAATCTACACCATTGGATCTATAAAAGATAAAAAGTAATTAATTGTTAAAAAAAAAGAAAGAAGATAAATTATAGTTTGAAATTAAAATTCAAATCCTTAAAAAAGTTTTCACCAATAATTTATTTTAACTAAATAATATATATAACTATAATATCTTTTTCTTTTATGCATGATATGAATTTCAAAAGCTTAGGGTGTGATTGGTTTGAGCATTTTCTGTTTTCATTTTCTAAAAAATTGAAAAATAATTTTGAAAATGTTTTGGTTATATTTTTAGAAAATGTTTTCAGAAAATATTTTCTAAATCTATCCCACTTTTGAAAACAAGATTTTCTCGTTTTCCTTGTTTTCTCTTAAAATTGAAAACAAAAACGGAAAATGATTTCTAAAATAACGTGGTGGCAACTTAGTAATTAAATGCAACTTTGATTTCAAAAACTACTTTCGTCACTACCACTCGTGGAATGATTGGATCATTCACTTCGAGAATCAATGGCCCACATTTCTTGATAGAAAAGCTTGTTTTGATCCATGGCTATCCTTGCACCTGGAGAGAACCTTTTCATCCTATACATATATAGCAACAAGTTTTGCTCTCCCCAATCCTGACCTTGTCAACTAGTCTTTATATAATTTTTGTAGATAAGAATAATAGTTAGTGAGTTAATTGAACAAATATTTCATTTAATTTTTTGTTTGATGATTGGTTTATATTAGTTCTTTATAATTTTTACAAAGTAAGATGAGATAATAATTAGTTGATTTAAAATTTATTGATTTTATTATTTTTTATGTCTTTTTTATAATAGATTTATACATAAAAAATGATACAACTTGTTTTTACATATTAAGTTTATTAAGTTAATTTATCAAATTATTTTGATTGAAATTAAATAAAAAAGAGTGAGTGTTTAAAAATTTAAATTTGATTTAAAGTTAAATTAAAAATAACTTTTATATTTAATTTTGAAAATTAGAAAAAGAAAATAGACATATCAAACATGTTTTCCATGTTTTCTAAATTTGAAAATAGAATTTGTTTTCACAAACCAAACATATTTTCTAAAAGTTAAAAAATTGAAAATGAAAATCATTTTTAAAAAATGAAAACAGAAAATGAAAATAGAAAATAAAAACACAAACCAATTGGCATGATCATCTTCAATCTTACAAAGATGTAACATGACTTCTCTCCACTCGAATCACCAACCACAATTTATTTAATTGAAATATTTGAGGCCACTGCATCCACAGAACACAAAACCACCATCATCCTCTAAAATTAAAGGATATCAATAAGTGAAACCCAAGGAATTACAAAGGATGGAGTCAATTTGTTGGATGCACAAAGTTGTAGAGAAAGAAGATGAACAAGTATTTTGGGAAGATCTTTTGTCTTCAAAAAAGGTAGAATAAAAGACCTTTTTGAAAGGTTATATTTGATCAAAAGAAATGCTCTTTAGCGGATTGTTGAATGTTTGTGTGCAGGTATATATTTTGGGCTGACAAGTGGATAAAGGACAAAGAAGCAACCTTGTTTGTTTTGGTGTACTGGAGGCTTGGTGGTTACAATGCATAATAGCCGTGACCAATGAGGTGTATATTTTGTTCGTGTCAGTAGTTGAGTTATGATCATGCTGTTTATATTTTCACTTTTTGATTGAGGCATGTTTGTTTTTGTCTTGGATCTCATATGCCCTGGTTCTCTTTTTTTACCAATAGATTAACTTTTGTATTAGGTTAAGGGAATTTTTTGATGAGATTGTATATCAGATCATAATAGATAGGAAATTAAAGGGATATCATAATAGATAGTAGATAGGAAATTATCAATCACAACCATAATAACTTACCATGCGTTGACGTGTTGACTCAGTGGAACTAGAACCTTCGCAATGAAGTGACCCATCTCTGAGCGAGGCTCTAAGAAAATTATTATTTTTTTTAAATTCGACCGTAAAATCTCACGGTAATACCGTAAGAAATTTTCCCACGGTAATATCCCTCGATAATTCGCGTGTTTCTTGTAGTGAATCTTGTAAATAATTAATCATTAATGTATTTTTTAATGACCTTTTTATTTTTATCATATAAATTTCTATCTCGTGCAAAAGGAATGTTTGTATTCAAATTATTAGTGTTCAAGTCCACTATTATCAAGTTAACTCATTAACTCTGATCAATTTAGGAGCATTACAATTTAAGTTTATTTAAACTCATGAAAGCTCCATGATATTTGACACCTTGTTCAACTCAACATCCCCCACCCAAAAATACTATAACAACAAATCTTATTTATTAAGTTGTGATTTTTTATTATATGCATGTAATTATTTTCTACAGCAAAGTAATAAAATGTTGTTACTTCTTCGATTGGAAAATTACCCAATATATTTGTTTTTTGATAGTAATACATCAAAAAAGAGACTTAATATTTACAAGAGTAGTTATATGTAGCTTGGAATTAATACATAATTAGAATGAAAATGAGTCAATGTTCATATCAATTTATAGGATTCATTCTTATTAACTTTCTTTTATTAGTCCGTAATAATTAATAAATAAGTCATTTTGGTCTCTCGAAATAACAGAAGCCGTTTAGGGACTAACGGTTGTCCGAAAATTGAAATTGTCAAGGACTCACTTGTCAATTTCTCAATGTCAGGAACTATCTTGTCGACCGCGAAAATTGTCAGGGACCAACTTGGGGTTTACTCTATCTTTTAATTTTACAAATATATCTCTAACTATTTAAAGTGAAAACAATTAATAATTAACCAATAAACACATATTAAAAAACTAATAATTAAAGCAAACATAAACAAATGCTATGTAATTTGTTTATGTGAAAATTATATATGAAAAAGCAACTAGATCGATAATCATATCTAATTATATGTGAAAATTATCATGACTAGAAGAAGAATAAAAAGAAAAGGATAAGAAAAGGTATGTAATTTTGGGAACAAGCAAAAAAATATACATCAATGAGTTATTCCTTAAGAGTGTGTTTGGTTCGCGGATGACTTTTTTCTCAGGAATGTGCACATTCCAGGAAATGTTATTCCCGGGAATCACTTTCCCATGAATGAAGTGTTCCTGTGTTTGGTTCGTAAATTAAATTTCCGGGAATCTTATATAACTTTCCTAAGAATGAATCATTCTTGTGTTTGGTTCACACTAGCATTCCTGAGAATATTTTTTATTTTTCGTTAAATATCCCTAATAATGAAAGCAAAAATTAACAATAAATGTATATCAAAAGTATGCACAAAATTAAAAATCAAACTAATTAAATTAAATTAAATTAAATTAAAATTAAAATGAAAATGAAATTTAAAATAAAAATTAAATTAAAAATAAAATTAATAATAAAATTAAAATTAAAATTAAATAACAACTAAAATTAAAATTAAATTATTATTATTATATTTATTATTATTATTATTATTATTATAGATATTGGATAAGGATAATTTTGGAAATAACAAATTATAGTAGGGGTAATACAGTCTTTTTATACTCTTCGAAACATTCCCATGGGATGAGAATCTATGATTCCCATGGGGGAGGTGAGATTAAAAATGTGAGGATGTTGTTTTCCCCAGAATGCAACTTTTTCGAGAATATTTTGATTAAAAATAAACCAAACATGGGAATGTGATTTTCCCATGAAACATTCCCAGAAATCTTCAAGAATTCCCCGAACCAAGATGCCCCCTAAAAAAAATTAGAACTCAGTTGATTCTGTTCATGAAAAAATACAAAAGACGAGAACAAACATAATAATTTTTGCATAATACTCCCTCCAAAATATTAGTCGTTTTGACTTCTTTTGTTTCATTAGAAAGAACCAAACAAGCCAAAGCCTAATATTTTGGAACGTAGCGAGTAATTCATTCAATTGCATTTACATCTCTTCTTGGCCCATGTATTGTCTTCGGCCAATGGCACTCCTCAATTATGACCTAACCCTAATTTCCCAAATTCCATTCCATTTCATTTTCTTTCCCAGATCCCTCTGCCCTGCCCTCTCCCCTCCCGCCGCCGTCCCACACCACAAGCACACACACAGGCCACAACCACCACACCCCCACTCGGCCAGTCCACACCCACACCCAGTCGGCCACGACGGCAGTGCGGCTGTTTCCCCTTCTCTCTCTCGGCCCTCAGCCCCTCACGGAGTCACGCACACGCCTCACTCTCACCGGCCACCGCTTCTTCTTCGCGCCTCGGAAGTCGAAACCGGCTCCGCCTCCGCTAGATCGATCGCGCCGTGCCTGCGGCTGCATCAGGGACTGCCAGAACCGCGGGATCGCTTCTGGTCTCCAATCGCCGCCGCCTCTTCTGGTCTCCATCTCCGGCGCCTCTAAGGTTAGTAAATAACTAAAGAAAGATCGGAGGCCGCGAACCCCGCCACCGGAGATGATCGGGAGAGTCCGAGAAGAACGACGTCTCAACCTTTTGCGACTCCGTTGCTGCTACAACTCCGCGACTGCCATGGCTGCAGCTGGTTCGATGATGACAGGAGCTGGAGCCGAGCCGAGAACAGTCGTGAGCCCCTCCCTCCATCTCTTCTCCTCCCCTGTTTTCTTTATGTTGATAATGAAGGTTGATGATGATGATGCTGATGGTAAAAATTAATAAGAAATTATGATGATTTTGATTTTTTATTATCATTTTTTTGTTATTTTTGCTTTAGAGGGATGAAGGATGGTGGTGATGCCATTAATGGTGTGATGATGATGAGCTGAGACCAGAGTGTGGGATTTCAGAAGCTTTCAGCAATTGTCATCGATCAACACTATCACTGAGAGGACTTCTTCTTGCTATTCTGGTAAGTTTTTTTTTTTTACTAACACAAATCTCTTTGAATCCCATTTTGTTTACTTTCTTTTTTTGTTTTTTGGTTTTGTGTTGATGATGGTGAGGCTAATAATGGTACAAAATAATCACTGATGGATTCAAATTATTAACATTCCATATACTTTTTATGTGGTGCATTCCATATTTGATTCATTGGATCATATTTCCTGTTTAATTGAAATCTGAGGAGGTACTAAATGGTTTCTTATTATTCGTTGATGGTTATATTATTGGTATTGTGTACTACTAACTTGAATTTTTATTCTTCTGTCGGCAATTAGATTGCATTTTTTTTACCCTTAAAATGGTATCAAATAAGGGGTTGTTGAAGTTCTATAGATATAGATCTATAAATATGACTCATGAGCAACAAGTGGTCCTCCCAAAAATTAATTAAAATTTTAAAATTTAAAGACATCTTTGTCTATTGAATCATGCCGATAAATGTGTCTTGCAAGCTGCAATATACTATTGTAGTTCTAAATGGAGAAACATTACACAAATCCAAAGACAAGTTTATAGCAGAATATGTGGTCCGTGCATGACTCAATCTTACTATAATGATCTGTGTTCTATATAAGTGGCACTTTAGGTGCCTATGTGCTACCTTTTAGAAAGTTATGTATGTATATTTTGTTATGTGTTGTGGCACATATGCTACTGCTAGGTGTTATGTTGCTTTTTTCCCCTGGACCCTTTTCATTCTGTTATGAAAAAGGAATAACATGTATGTTAATATTTTCCTTAGTAGTTTCATGATTATATCAATGTCAAAATTAACAATAGGAAGAGTATATATATATGTTGCTGGATATGAGGCAGATCCGAGTAATTTCTTTGTTTTGATTATTGGTTAGACCAAATTCATTCTCTGTATTAATCTTCATGGTTACTTAATTTCAAGGTGTATTGCTTGGGATTTACACGGCCATCAAATTAAGCGCCATGCAAATATTTTTAATGTGCCTATAGAATTAAACACGGCCATCAAATTAAGCGCCGTGCAACGCACGGGAAAAATTACTAGTTTATTTAAGAAAAGACTAAACCCTAATTCTAAGTAGAGTACGAGTTCCTCGATGGTCGACCCGCTTACCCATATATAAGAAGCAGTTGGAAACGACGAACATGAAAGCCAATGAACAAAATATGTAGCCGCTTCTGTGCCTTTTTCTTTGTTTATCACACCAGGTATTTATTCAAATGTGATGCACCATCTAGCCCCTTGTTTCTTCAAGTCTAGTTGCAAGGAAATCACGAGATAAGGTTATAAAGGTGCAAAATTTAATTTTGGCATTAAGAGTTCTTTGTTTTGGGCGATTAACCCAGAAAATTTCTCGCCCAATTGACTCTGTTGGCCAAGCAAACTTTCTTGATCTGATTTGTAGTATAGTTTATGCGGTTTGATGGGTTTACAGTGATTTCCTTCAATGAGCAAAGCAAAATGATGAAGTAAATTTGATGTCTGAAACTGATGTGGATTTCTTTTGTTTCCTTTATGCCTTCAAAGTTCTCTGATTGCTTTGCTCTTTGTGTCGTTTTTAACTGTGGTATTGGTCCAGTAGGACATCATAATATTTTTTCTCTTGCCATTGCATGTGATTATGGGGTATCTTGCCTTTAAATGATTATGGGTTTTTTTTATCCTTTTAAAATTCTAGTGTTATTCACTAATTCACATTTTGTTTCAGCCAGTCTCTCTAGGAGAGAAGAAAGAAAAGTTAACCTGAAATTGGATTTTTTGTTGAAAGCAGAGCAAAATGACGCGGTTTTGATATCTGAATGTCATGTTGAATCTTTATTTCTAATGGTCTTCAATGTTCTGTGATTACTTTGCATCTGGTTCTATTAGCAAATCTCATTATTACTAAGGTTTTATTTCACAATACGTTTAGACGGAATGGGGAAAGTGAGTTTTCATTTTGGGGTGAGAATTTTGTCTCACTTGGTATAATCATTTAAGTATTAGCATCAGCAATATCTCAAACAGGTTGAACATTACATGATTTTATTCTTGGTTTCTTTTATGAACATCTTGATCGTCTTGGTAAAATCAAAGGATTGTGTTGGATATTCAACTAACATGCAGGCATGATAAAAGAATAAGGATAGAGTGACATAACTTCTTATCCACACTGAACTTTGAGTTGGTTTTGAAACATAATCACATTTTTTGATTTACAGTGAGCACAATGTTTTCTCACTTGCTAATTATACTTTTACAAATAAAAATGGTCAGTGGTGTTTTAAAAATTTGTCGATCAAGTAAAAATGGTCATTGTTTCAATTTACTTTTTGAACACATGCACCAAAATTCTTAATCTGATATGTATAGATCTTTCAGATTATACGAGCATGGTGCAACAAAAAATATCTTTCTGCCTAGTTTTTCCTTGTTTTTTCTGTCTTCATATAATGACAGGCAAAGCTGAAGTGGGCAGGACATGTATGATTGTAATTCAACTTCCTAATTGGTGTTGACATGCATGTAATTTTGCATCAACATAATTGGGAGATGGATTCTTTTTAGATTATCTAAATTTAAAAATAGTTTAATCTTTAGGCGGATACTACAGTACAGTCGATTTTCGTTGTTAGAATAACTGTTTTTGCAAGTAGCCTAAACCCTAATTCTAAGTAGAGTGCGACGAGTTCCTCGATGGTCGACCCGCTTACCCTTATATAAGAAGCAGCTGGAAACGACGAACTTGAAAGCCAATGAACAAAATATGTAGCCGTTTCTGTGCCCTTTTCTTTGTTTATCACACCAGGTAATTTTTCAAACGTGATGCACCATCAAGCCCCTTGTTTCTTCAAGTCTAGTTGCAAGGAAATCACAAGATAAGGTTATAAAGGTGCAAAATTTAATTTTGGCATTAAGAGTTCTTGCTTTTGGGCGATTTACCCAGAAAATTTCTCGCCCAATTGACTCTGTTGGCCAAGCAGACTTTTTTGATCTGATTTATAGTATCGTTTATGCGGTTTGATGGGTTTACAGTGATTCTCTTCAATGAGCAAAGCAAAATGATGAATTGAATTTGATGTCTGAAACTGATGTGGATTTCTTTTGTTTCATTTATGCCTTCAAAGTTCTCTGATTGCTTTGCTCTTTGTGTCGTTTTTAACTATGTGATATTGGTCCAGTAGGACATCATAATGTTTTTTCTCTTGCCATTGTGTGTGATTATGGGGTCTCTACCTTTAAATGATTATGGTTTTTTTTATCCTTTTAAGATTCTTTTGTTATTCACATTTTGTTTCAGCCAGTCTTTCTCTAGGAGAGAAGAAAGAAAAGTGAACCTGAAATTGGATTTTTTGTTGAAAGCAGAGCAAAATGACGTGGTTTTGATATCTGAATGTCATGTTGAATCTTTATTTCTAATGGTCTTCAATGTTCTGTGATTGCTTTGCATTTGGTTCTATTAGCAAATCTCATTATTACTAAGGTTTTATTTCACAATACGTTTAGACGGAATGGGGAAAGTGAGTTTTCATTTTGGGGTGAGAATTTTGTCTCACTTGGTATAATCATTTAAGTATGAGCATCAGCAATATCTCAAACAGGTTGAACATTACATGATTTTATTCTTGGTTTCTCTTATGAACATCTTGATCGTCTTGGTAAAATCAAAGGACCCGGGTGGATATTCCTATGCTACAACCATGCTTTCTTCCTATTTCTGCAAGATTTGGGACCCTGGAGGAAAACCTTCTTCAGCACTATGGTTCTTGTTTTTCACACATCACCTTGAGGACAAGGTGATTCTTTTAGGGAGGGAGTATTGATAGAGATCCAAGTTTATTAGTGCATGAATTAATTGTTATTAGTAAATTGTAATTGAGAATTATGTGGGGAGAGAGAGACATGCAAGGCATGAGTGGATTTTGTAACTAACTTTGCCTAGTTGGCAAGTTAGAGGGAGTGAAGGGAGGAGATTACAGATTCTGTTATAGGATGGATATATATAGTAGTAGATGAGTGAATTAGAGGTAGGCTTGATTTTAGAATTTGGCTAGGACAGAGGAGCTGCTATAGTGCTCCATTCCTTTGTATTCTGTGTCAACCTATTCTATCAATATAACTCTCTTTCTCTCTACCTTTGCACTCTATCAGTTGGATATTCAACTAACATGCAGACATGATAAATGAATAAGGATAGAGTGACATAACTTCTTATCCACACTGAACTTTGAGTTGGTTTTGAAACTTAATCACATATTTTGATTTACAGTGAGCACAATGTTTTCTCACTTGCTAATTATACTTTTACAAATAAAAATGGTCAGTGGTGTTTTAAATATTTGTCGATCAAGTAAAAATGGTCAGTGTTTCAATTTACTTTTTGAACACATGCACCAAAATTCTTAATCTGATATGTATAGATCTTTCAGATTATACGAGCATGGTTCAACAAAAAATATCTTTCTGCCTAGTTCTTCCTTGTTTTTTCTGTCTTTATATAATGACCGGCAAAGCTGAAGTGGGCAGGACATGTATGATTGTAATTCAACTTCCTAATTGGTGTTGACATGCATGTAATTTTGCATCAACATAATTGGGAGATGGATTCTTTTTAGATTATCTGTAAATTTAAAAATAGTTTAAACTTAAGGCGGATACTACAGTACAGTCGATTTTCGTTGTTAGAATAACTTTGTTTTTGCAAGAAGCCTAAACCCTAATTCTAAGTAGAGTGCGACGAGTTCCTCGATGGTCGACCCGCTTACCCTTATATAAGAAGCAGCTGGAAACGACGGACTTGAAAGCCAATGAACAAAATATGTAGCCGCTTCTGTGCCCTTTTCTTTTTTTATCACACCAGGTATTTTTTCAAACTTGATGCACCATCAAGCCCCTCGTTTCTTCAAGTCTAGTTGCAAGGAAATCACAAGATAAGGTTATAAAGGTGCAAAATTTAATTTTGGCATTAAGAGTTCTTGCTTTTGGGCGATTTACCCAGAAAATTTCTCGCCCAATTGACTCTGTTGGCCAAGCAAACTTTCTTGATCTGATTTATAGTATCGTTTATGCGGTTTGATGGGTTTACAGTGATTCCCTTCAATGAGCAAAGCAAAATGATGAATTGAATTTGATGTCTGAAACTGATGTGGATTTCTTTTGTTTCAATTATGCCTTCAAAGTTCTCTGATTGCTTTGCTCTTTGTGTCGTTTTTTACTATGTGATATTGGTCCAGTAGGACATCATAATGTTTTTTCTCTTGCCGTTGTGTTTGATTATGGGGTCTATAGCCTTTAAATGATTATGGTTTTTTTAATCCTTTTAAGATTCTTTTGTTATTCACATTTTGTTTCAGCCAGTCTTTCTCTAGGAGAGAAGAAAGAAAAGTGAACCTGAAATTGGATTTTTTGTTGAAAGCAGAGCAAAATGACGCGGTTTTGATATCTGAATGTCATGTTGAATCTTTATTTCTAATGGTCTTCAATGTTCTGTGATTGCTTTGCATTTGGTTCTATTAGCAAATCTCATTATTACTAAGGTTTTATTTCACAATACGTTTAGACGGAATGGGGAAAGTGAGTTTTCATTTTGGGGTGAGAATTTTGTCTCACTTGGTATAATCATTTAAGTATGAGCATCAGCAATATCTCAAACAGGTTGAACATTACTTGATTTTATTCTTGGTTTCTTTTATGAACATCTTGATCGTCTTGGTAAAATCAAAGGATTGTGTTGGATATTCAACTAACATGCAGGCATGATAAATGAATAAGGATAGAGTGACATAACTTATCCACACTGAACTTTGAGTTGGTTTTGAAACTTAATCACATATTTTGATTTACAGTGAGCACAATGTTTTCTCACTTGCTAATTATACTTTTACAAATAAAAATGGTCAGTGGTGTTTTAAATATTTGTCGATCAAGTAAAAATGGTCTGTGTTTCAATCTACTTTTTGAACACATGCAGCAAAATTCTTAATCTGATATGTATAGATCTTTCAGATTATACGAGCATGGTGCAACAAAAAATATATTTCTGTCTAGTTCTTTCTTGTTTTTTGTGTCTTTATATAGTGACAGGCAAAGCTGAAGTGGGCAGGACATGTATGATTGTAATTCAACTTCCTAATTGGTGTTGACATGCATGTAATTTTGCATCAACATAATTGGGAGATGGATTCTTTTTAGATTATCTGTAAATTTAAAAATAGTTTAAACTTTAGGCGGATACTACAGTACAGTCGATTTTCGTTGTTAGAATAACTTTGTTTTTGCAAGTAGCCTAGATGAGACATCTGTCCTTACCTATTGTGGGGATGACTATTGTGCCCTCACTAGAATTAAGCGTCTATATTATTACCCAATGTAGCTTTAGAGGAGATTAATTAATTAGGATTTGTTAAGAACAAAATAATAGATTAAATGTTGATAGTTCTGCCCTTGCCATCCCCCCTTGGAGAGATTGTACGACACACATCCAAAATCGAATCCGAGGGAGGAACCGTTTAGCGGGTTTGAAGTGCCGTCGTCCACTAAGGAGGTTTGGCATCGTCACGATTTTGGTTAGGTATGGACGGAATATCCTTTGATTAAGGGTGATGGACACTAGAGTTATAGGGCATTAGGCATATTTTCTTTGTCTGAGTTTAGTTTCTCCAAATCGTGGTGAAAGGAATAACCCTAGTGAGTTTAGTTTGCATTAGGGGTGAAATTCTCTTACTTGATTTTCTCTCTATTTGCAACATCTCCTGTTTTTTTAGTTACTTTTCATGTCTTTTTCAGAGGAAGAAAAACTATGAACCACCAAGATATATGACGATAAACACAGTCGTTGAGCAGCTCTTGGAGATTGTGCAAGAACGTGAAGAACCTAGTGAATGAATAAAATTCAATGGTCAATTGTATGTTTCTTGATTGTTCTGATATGAGTTATAATCAACACATTATGAGCTTTTCAATAATAGCAGCATTTGTGTGATGTTCCTCCACAAGAAAGAGAAACATATTCGAGATTGCTTCTTTGGCACATCTACTTTCTTCCTCTTTGGCTCTTTTCCTTTGGTCTAGTATGCCTCACAGACCAGAAATTTCAATATAGTATTACTCGACAGTAGAGCCTTCCGAAACATGCAACTTATTTTAATTCCAAAATACTTCTAGTTCTGATAGGTTTTGCTATTGCCATTTACTCTCTAGAGTATTGGCTTGTGCTTCATCAACAAGAACAGATGGTTCAAGTCTCAACTAATTATATTCAATAGCAAATTTTGATGTTACTTTTCTCAATTTCACAAAAGTGTTGTATCCAAATTCATTCCAATAATTGTAATTGCTTCTCTACACTTTTGGCATGCTAAAATGCTTTTATTTGAAGTATTATTCACTTGTTTGGGCTGTTAACGTAGATGCATCGTTTCTAGTTTTTAGATTCGGTTTCTTTCAACATTTTCACATTTGTGCCAGTATGAAGTCCCACACCACAAATTCCCTATATGGAACTTATATGTAAATTACACAATTACCTCCAATCCCCCAAAATACTTAACACAACCTTGAATTTAAAGCTAGGGACCAAAATTTTCACAATTTAAAAAAACTGTCAAATTTTAAAAGATAACTAACATTTTGTGTATCTACATACCGACACATGATGATTAATAATTAACCCCTTTCAAATTGAGCAATCACCACTCATTATATATTATTTTCGTAATATATAATATCAAAACATCTTTAACAAGACATAAATGACAACATCTGGTCCAATTGATAGTAATGTCGTTAATGTTTACTTACTAAACAGGACTTACCGGCACTTTTAAAATATAATCAGCATTCACTGTATCTGCTAACCAGCGAATGAGGAAGAATTACCAGCCCCGTGCCTTTCAACTAGGCCCACGGCCCCGTGCCTTTCAACAGACCCACGGCCCCGTGCTTCACCCCATGGGAAGACATGTGTAATTATGAATTTTTGATTAATTTTTCAATAAATTCACCATCAAATCATACGGCCCCGTGCTTCTTCCCACGGGAAGGGGCGTGAGTAGTCCTGGATGTTTGATAAATTTGATAAAATTAAAATAAATTATCCAACTAATCCCATGGCCCCGTCCTTCTTCTCACGGGGAGCGTGTGTAGCAATGTATTTTCAGTAATAAAATTTAAATTGGGAAGGTACCACTTTTTCCATTCTAGTTCAAAGTTGTCCAATTGGGAACGTACCATTTTTCCCATTTTAGTAATAAAATATATATCTTTGGATCATACAGACTGGACATGAAATCAAGACACAAACAATTTTGTATACTTAAGTACAAACATTGAAAATAAAATTGACTACAACGTCTTTATTAAAGTATGAAATTTTGATAAAATGCAAATTGAATTAACTTTTAAAAAATTACAAAAAATAATTTTTTTTCATTATCATGTGGGCAAAATATTGGGTTTTCAGTAATTCTATTCAACGTTAAAAAAAAATCACTTTATTTTGATAAAAATGATTAGACATTTAAATAGTAATAAAACAATAATTGAGAAATGGTCGTCAGAACTAATAGAGAATAATTACAAATATTTCCAATTAAAAAATACAAAAGCATTATATCTTGATTATAGTTTTATAACTTTTTAATAACAGGACCTACCAGTGGTTTTAAAAAATAACCAACATTTAGTGTATCTACTTACCAGCAAATAAGGACTAATTACCAGCCTCCCTCAAATTGTGCAATCACCACCCATTATGTTTTTTTCGCAATTTATAATATTAGAACATCTTTAACACGTCATAAATGACAACATCCGGTCCAATTTATAGCAATGTCGTTAATGTTCACTTACTTAACAGGACTTACCAACACTTCTGAAAAATAACCAATATTTACTGTATCAGCTAACCAGCGAATGAGGAAGAATTACCAGCTTCGTGCCTTTCAACTAGTTCCACAACCCTATGCTTCTGCTCACGAGGGTCGTGTGTAATTCTGAATTTTTGATTAGTTTTTCAATAAATTTAACACCAAATCACACGGTCACGTGATTCTTCCCACGGGCAGGGGCGTGAGTATTGCTGGATGTTTGATACATTTGATAAAATTAAAATAAATTATCCAACTAATCAAAATGTCAATAGTTTTGGTTTCAAAACACACTCTAAACTTAGATACAAGTAGGAATTGATACTTCAAAATTTCATTAATTAGCGGGCCTTTAATCCTCACTTGATTATTGACAGACTTGAAATGATAGATGAAACTCGAATTTGAAAATTCATTATAATAATTATATATAAGCATAACAAAGTGCAGAGCACCCCAATCACACACTATGGTTTATGCAGTACACAATTTTTCCAACAAGTACTATGGCTTCTCCTATATAATAGGCATATTTTTCAATTCTTGTATATAAGCTAGACAAGGTAAGCACCAAAATGCATATGCCTTTTTATTCGTGTATATATATATATATATATATATATATATATATATATATATATATACTTCATATATCAACACACAAGTCAAAAACTTCATAATTTACATAACATGACTATAAACCCTTATATAGGAGAGAAAACACACAGTCCAAGAGTACAAAAGCCATACTGAGAAGCATGGAACCCTACAATTTTCTTGTGAATCGAGTGAAATCCATCGTCTTTACTATTCTCAATGCCTTTAATTGTTGCTATTGAACAACCATGAATGCTGCAAAATAGTGAGACAAGAACTTGTAGTAAAATTCTCAATTCTATTGAGCACAAAATCGTAATTGGAGACTAGAACTACACAAGCACCACAACCACCTGAAACCAATCATCTCAAAACATAAATACCGATAAGAAAATTTTGAGGTGTTATTAAAAGTGAACTACATCATAACATTAATGTTAACTAGTAACCTTACCCGTCCGTCGGACGGGACGGACGAGGGATGTTAGACAATTTTTTCCTTCTATTTTCTTATAGTTTGTGCAACTTCTATTTACTTTTTCGTCTATGCTATTGTAACATGTGGAAAAATTCTTGAATAATGTGTATGTTTGGTTTAGTTGATGCGTTAATGACTTAAGTAGTTTTTTCATTTTTTTTAATGTTTCTTTTTAAGTTTGTCGTTGGGCTTACTGTCAGATAATTTAATTTTATTTGGGGCAACAAATTTTCAATGCTTTAATTTATTGGTCTCAATGCTAATTGTACAAAAATAGATGGAATGGGATGGTATGTATTAAACTTTTAATACATTTGAAAGTCACTTTTTAGCACTTGTACAATGAATCAATCTTGGAACTTAAATGAAGATAAATTTTTATGAAAAACAATTGACAAATACTCTTCTAAAAAATATTGTAGTTAACATTTTTTTTTCAGATAGACATTTATCCTTTATTTTCATTTTAAAATTGTGGTTAACAATTTTTTCATACAAACAACTATCATCTGCTTTCCATTTTTTGAACAACCAAAGAATATAACACAAATAGCAGCAGGACACAACAACTGAAGATTAACTTAGATCTTGTAAGATAGGATCAATGCCAAAGGAAGCAGGCCAAATAGGATACCACTTCTTCTTCTTGCATTTCTCCTAAGAATATCGCCTAAAGATAAATCGTATGATGGTTTGTATGTCTTTCCCACTTTAGCATGTGTTAAAAAATAAAATAATTATTAGAAATTATTTAATTTGATAAATTTTATAGGATATTCAATAATAATAGGTTTTTCACATTGGAAAGAAATAAAAAAAAAACATAAAAGTTGTTATAATTATAATTATGATTATTTCTTTCACCTGTAGATTCAAAATCAGTTAACAAATTGATGCAAGAATTAATTTTAAAAAATCAACAAAATCTTGACATATGACAATTTCTCAAAAAATTAGCAAACAAAACCTATTGCAACTGCCCTTTTAGCTTGGTCATAAACAATTAAACTCTCAAGAATTAGTTTAGACTTAATACAATAAAGATGCATTAAAAAGATGTTGACTAACACATATGTATTCCATCATTTCAACAAATAGCAACACGAATTCATTGACATTCAAGTAAAAGACATGCACGTGAGAAATTGTTCAACCATTCATTCAATAATAGACTTTAAAATTAACAATTACATAAAATGGAAAACCAAATTGATCACAAATAACTTAGGAGAATCATCTAACTGAGCGGAGATTAGCTAGACAATGATAAATGTTGGGAAATTGTACTTGTGCTCCAATTTCAACCTATGTCTTCATTATTTTCTGAAGGAAAAATATCAAAGCTGAGAGAGAATAAAAAGAAACAAATAAATTATCTAAGAAAAAATGGCAATCTTAAATCAAGAATAATAATAGAAAATAGATCAGATAACTCTCCTCCTCATTGGTTCCCTTTTTTCTTTGCATGGAGACATAATTTCTCAATGAATTATGAAAATAATCAATTGCTCATACCTTTGCAAAGCTAATAATATATAAATAGGTCACTTATAATATCGAGTTAAGAATCAAAGAACAAACAATTATACATCAAAAGGTATTAAGCTAATTCATAACTTTCTTTTGATCAACATCATATTAAGTACTTAAACGATCTCTACTAATATTTAAACAAAGATAATAAAGATAAATAACAGTGATCTTGGTAACTCTTGGTAAACCATAAACATGCACAGGAGACATATATAATAAATCTTGGTCAAAACATGTATGTAGTGCTATGGAGTAAATTTAATCCTAAATATATAGCTCAATAACCTATTTTATTAGACTTAAAATAAATTTAGGAGCAGTACCAATTTTAGATTCACCAGTGACATTCTAAATAATGTTCAGATAGTTGATGTTTAGTGGATATTATGATTGTGTTGAAGATGGAAAAGTCTATAAATAAATGATGAGAAAAAATATAGGTAGGAATCTCTATCTACTGTTTCAAGAAAGAATTACATTGTAAGCTTCATTTATGTCTTCGAATCTTTCAGTAACATAACTATAAACCATGTTATATGCTTGTTTTACTACCACAACTACTAAATTTTGTCACCATCTGGAAAAATGGTCAGAGTGATTCCTTTCAACACAATAATGCTTATGACATATTAACTATTGATGCAGTAGTTCGTTCCAATGTATCTCATGAAAAAAAATGTATAACTTGTAAGATTGCTTCTAATATTTTTAAGCATGTGATTTCTACTCAATCACCCAAAACTCTCAATAGTTAATATGAAAAGATGTTTTTACATCAGTTATGACCCTTCAACAACTAAATTAATATCTTTTTATAGTGAGTGTTGCATCTAAGTACTTAAGATATTTTCAGTTTAAAATAAAATTTATACATGTTTTAAGGTGGATGATATTTTACCAATGATATATAGATTGAGGAAGAAATTATCTACATATCTTTCTTCTATGCCAACATCCACCGTCAGAAAGAGTATTATATTTGTTTGAAACGAAAAAAAAAAAATCAAAACATCACCTTTCTAAACACAATATTCTAAATTCATCATAAGAACTCAAACAATAACCAAAAAGTCAAAATAGAACAATCATAAAAAAAAAATCCCCTAATAGCAAAAGGCTAGTCATTGTTTATTCATAGATTTTATGAGAAAAGGGTACATTAACTATGAATTGCGAGAGGAAAAGAAGTAGTAGTCACTAACCATCCATTCAGGCATTGTATTGTTGCAATAGCTTCATGCCTAACAAAGCATTCTTTGATCTTTTTGATATTTGATCAAAATTTTATCCAATTATTTGATTATATCATAGATTTATAAAAAAAAAAAATTGATTAGTGTGGTTTCATTAGAGGGTGATCAAGTAATGTATAGGAGCTTTGGAGATCAACACTACCACTTAATAAATTTAATTCAAAAAATCAAATTGTATTATGCTAGACATTCAATGTTATAATCAAGACACAAATTTTTAGCATACCAATTTTGATCACCTCTGTAGCTCCAACCCATCAACTCTGCAGCTCAGTTCACCAAATCTGAAATTATTTTTACAAAAAAAAAATTAAAAAATTCACATATTCTAATTTGTGTAAAAAAAAAGCAGCTGCTTGAGAATAGAAAAGATATAAGCATTGTGGCATTTGAGTAAAAAAAGAAAAAGATATAAGCATTGCGAGACAATAAGTTAAGAAATATTTCTCAATAATTTTAGATCTATATTTAAGTAAAAAAAAAAAACATCAAGATAGAGGATAAATCCAAGTCTAACTTGAGTGCATATTTGAACCTAATTTGAGTGCTGCATTTCAACACATGTTATGTAACGGTACTAATTATGTGATTGTAAATATGTAATTTGTTTCTTTTTCTTCAAATCATTTAGAATTTGTTCATAAGGACTTCAGACCAAAACAAAAAAGCCATTTAATATCTATATAGCTTTTAAAAATCCTCATATTGAATATAAAGAGTTGAAAGGACTTCCAAAGAGTCGAAAGATTAATTTTTTTTTTTAAAAAGACAAAGAAGTTCCTTAACATCATAACATTATCAGCCACCACCAAGTAAAGGATTCATATTTTTTCTAGAGACATCCTATCATAAAGTGATAAAACTAAATCAGCCTTATGTCGTCTGATATGGTATTACTATATTAGGATAGACCATGAAAAACACAAATATGAATCCAAATATCTTGAGTATCTCTCAACCTCTAGCTATTCACAACTGCAAATGCCAAAAAATAGTGTCAACAATTTCATACATGTATTACATTGAATAGATCATAATTTAATTTCATAGTAATGATTATGTGTAAACTATTTATGCCAACTTTGATTTAATTGCAACATTAGTACTTTTGAAAGTTTCATAATATCTCATTATTTGTTAAAAATAAAACCCTTTCATCCAAAAATTTGATATAGCAAAATATATCTAATTATAGAACCATCACATACTACATATAAATAGAACTAAAAGCTAAATTGTCTATACAAATATAAAAAACAAAGTTTATCAGTGTATCACTATGGACCAACATCATCCCTTAATATCATTTTCATTTCCTAATCAACTTTATGCCCAATGCCTGAACATGAAATTTGGTAACTAATTAATTAACTTATCTTGAACAAAACACATACGTGTTGAAGTATGAAACAGAACTAAATAACAATCTTCAGAAAAGGAAAATTGAGGTTAAAATTACCCAAAAAAAATGGTCGAACAAATTTTTTTTTTATTTCCTCCTAATTCTTAGGTATAGATTTCAACCTTATTGTATTATATTATTCCATATAAGTATTTTCTTTTGCTGCGTCAAATAAAAAAAAATGAAGGGAAAAATATGACTACTTACATCACTGGAATTTAGAAGTTATATCGAAGCGGTAGTGGCGAGGTCTCCAATAACGTTGTCCCAGTATTATGAACGTTGGAAACAAATTTAGACTTGACCAAAAACATAAAAAAAGCTATTATTTTCCCTTTAAATCTAAAACTAAAGGATAAAATTAAAAAAAAAATTATAGGAGAAACATGCAAGCAAAAACGAATTATGGTAAAGATTTGATGAATATCATTGAGTATGAAAGTGGGGAAAAAGAAGCTATAGTAGAAATGATATGGATGTAAATTTGTAGATTTTTTTTTTTAAACATCAGATCTATAAAATAAAAAAGAATCGAGTAATAAATTTGTTAAAGAAACTGAGAAGAAAGGATGATGGAAGAAAGATGAGATTGAGGAAGAAAAATTGAAGGATGAGGTAGAATGAGAAGATGTTTGAGATTATTTTTTTAGCGTTTATGGGATTGAGATGAAAATGAGTAAAAAGGTACATGTCTTGCAGAGGAAGATAAATTGAAAAACTTCTCATAGAAGTTGTTTCAAATTTTAAAATTTAAAGTGAAGTTATAATATTTTATTCAATTAATATGAATATTATAATAGAAAAACTTTTGCATGTCTGACATACTTTTCTTATATTTCCAAGAAACTTTTGAAATGAGAAGATATACCTACTTTGAGATGAATAGTTGGATGATGCAATTTATTTTTCTAATGGGTGTTTGTACGGGGAATGTTGCAAGATTCCTAGGAAACTTTTATGGGAAAATTATTTTCCCATGATTGGTTTAACATTAGTTTCAAGGTTCTTGGGAAAATTGCATTCACGAAAAACATTTTTCTCCATTTTTATTCTCATCCTCAACCATGAGTAAGTTTTATTCACATGGCATGTGAATCTTCTTAGATGTGTAAAAGTACATTTATGACCTCATTTATTATCTTTATATTATATTTATTTTATTATGCATGAGTATTTTTGTAAATTACAAGTTTTTTCCCGAGAATGTTACTACGAACCAAACACGGGAATAAATCATTCCCAGGAATATTGTACAAGATTCCCAGGAATTTAGTGTGCAAACCAAGCACATGAATAATACATTCCTGGGAAAATAATTCCCGGGTTTATCATTCCTGGGAATCCTATTCCCGGGAATAAAATTCCAATCCACGAACCAAACACACCCTAAGGCTGCGTTTGATTTTCCTGACTTCGGAGTCAGAGTCATGGAGTCACTCAATTTATGACTATGTTAAATGTTTGTTTTTGGAGTCACTGAGAGAATGGTACAGAGTCAGAGTGACTCTGGAGTCAAAATTGCTATTTTTGTGACTCCCAAAATTTGGAGTCACTGGTTGGAAGAGTGGAGTCACGGAACTCCACTTATACTTTATGAATTTTTATTCCGATTTTGTCCTTGCTAAATTTCCAATATTCCAAAAAACGTCCAAATCAAAATTTCATTGACTCACTCCACCTCACCCTTCTGGCGACGTCGTGCTTCTGCCTTCCCTTCCGGCCTCCACCGTCACCGCCGCCATTCGCCGCCCTCCGCCCTCCGCCCTCCGCCTTCCTGCTTCTGCTTCAGCTTCCACTTATGGCCTCATGTTTTACTGCTGCGATGAAAGAGACAGTGCAGAAGGAAGCCTGCGGTGGTGAGAGAGAGCTCCAAGCTCCCTCCCATGGAGGATTGGAAAGAGAGAGAGATAGAGAGGTCAGAGTTGTACCCACGGAGGAGGAGTGAATCGTCGATGCTGTTGAGGGCAGGTCCATCTCGCTCCTCACAGATCTGGTGGCGGCGGTACCGTGCGGACTCGAAGAGAGAAAGAGGAGATACAAAGAGAAAGAGAGAGAGAGAGAGTGAAAGAGAGCTTTGCACACATGGAGGAGTGAGGTTGCCGACTGAGAGGCGGCGGCGCGGACTCTGAAGGTGGCGGTGCAGACTCTAAAGGCGGTGGCGGCATGGACTGAGAGGAGAGACAGAGGATGAAGATGGTGGTGAGATGGTAGGGGTGAGATTTGAGGGGTGTTTAAGGTAATTTTGGCGGTGTTCTCAATTTTGTGACTCCGTCTCTGGATATTTTGCCAAACATAACACTGACTACAATGACTCTATTGACTCTGACTTCAGAGTCAATGACTCTAATGACTCCCTGACTCTGACTCCGGAGTCAGAAAAATCAAACGCAGCCTAAGAGTACTGTTGCTGTTTAGTTTCTCCTCTATATTGTAAAGTGAGCAGCCTAAGGAACAATTAAGATAGAAGGAAAAAGAATAGTGCTCGGTTAGGAATAGTGGGAGGCGCGAAAATTAATTTACGCGGGAGTATTCCGCTATTAGGTATTATATTAGATCACAAACCATTAGAAGAATAAGAGTAAAGTTTTTGTGTTTTTTTTGTTCACAAATCTAGTTGAAAACAACCCTTCTTTCATACGAACAACAATTTGTTCATATAAAATAATTGGAACCAACACAAGTTCAAATATCCTTAATCCCTAAACTATAATAATAGTGATTCAATTTTCAAAAGGCACCATTTTCTGTCATCTCTGTTTCTTCGGAAGACTAAGAAAGAAAAAAAAAATCAAATGCCAATCAACCAATTCTACAAAATTGAAAAAATCATCCTAAGACCATAGAACCTAGGGGTGGTATCGTGCGGACTCTAAAGGCTGTTGAGGGCAGGTCCATCTCGCTCCTCACAGATCTGGTGGCGGCGGTACCGTGCGGACTCGAAGAGAGAGAGAGAGAGATACAAAGAGAAAGAGAGAGAGAGAGAGTGAAAGAGGGCTTTGCACATATGGAGGAGTGAGGTTGCCGACTGAGAGGCGGCGGCGCGGACTCTGAAGGTGGCGGTGCGGACTCTAAAGGCGGTGGCGGCATGGACTGAGAGGAGAGACAGAGGATGAAGATGGTGGTGAGATGGTAGGGGTGAGATTTGAGGGGTGTTTAAGGTAATTTTGGCGGTGTTCTCAATTTTGTGACTCCGTCTCTGGATATTTTGCCAAACATAACACTGACTACAATGACTCTATTGACTCTGACTTCAGAGTCAATGACTCTAATGACTCTAATGACTCCCTGACTCTGACTCCGGAGTCAGAAAAATCAAACGCAGCCTAAGAGTACTGTTGCTGTTTGGTTTCTCCTCTATATTGTAAAGTGAGCAGCCTAAGGAACAATTAAGATAGAAGGAAAAAGAATAGTGCTCGGTTAGGAATAGTGGGAGGCGCGAAAATTAATTTACGCGGGAGTATTCCGCTATTAGGTATTATATTAGATCACAAACCATTAGAAGAATAAGAGTAAAGTTTTTGTGTTTTTTTTGTTCACAAATCTAGTTGAAAACAACCTTTCTTTCATATGAACAACAAATTGTTCATATAAAATAATTGGAACCAACACAAGTTCAAATATCCTTAATCCCTAAACTATAATAATAGTGATTCAATTTTCAAAAGGCACCATTTTCTGTTATCTCTGTTTCTTCGGAAGACTAAGAAAGAAAAAAAAAATCAAATGCCAATCAACCATTTCTACAAAATTGAAAAAATCATCCTAAGACCATAGAACCTAGGGGTGTTCAAAACCGAACTAAACCGACCAAAACCAGAAAAACAGTCCGAAAAAACCGAAAACCAAACAAACCGAATTTAAAAAAAACCGAAAAAGTCAAAATAAAAAGTTGGTCGGTTTTCGGTTCGGTTTCGGTTGTATATAATAGAGCCGAACCGAACCAACCCAAACCGATGCTTTATTATTCTTGATAAAAAAAAATCTCAAATGGGCATTTGATTATGACAAAAATAAGAAAATTAAAATAAGACATGCCCAATCCATACACACGTGAGTGACATATACCCTAACTCACTGGCCGCTTCTCACCTTCTCTAATCACTAGGTCCTCTTTAGGTTTCTTTAGGGTTTTTTTTTTTCAATTTGAAATATGAGAGAGAAAGAGTAGCAGCTAACAGTGTGCGAGACTAAGAAGCAATGAACAGAGAAGAATGGAGGCTGCAGCTGCGAGGCGCCCCTGCCACCGCGAAGAGAGGGAGTGGCTGAGACAGAAGGCGCGACTGCAGGAAGGCGGATGGTGGGGCAGAACTATTGCAATCTCTGTTGTTTTTATGATAATGATACTGCGATGATGATGAGAGGATGAGGATGATGCAGATAGTGATATGCTTGCTTTGTCTCCCTCCTTATTCTTTTTATTCTAACTCTATTTCGTGGATTTTTTTTTATTTTATATTTTTAGATGATTATGATGGATAGAGATGATAAAAGTTATGATTATGATGAAACTGAAAATTGAACCGAACCAATCCAATAATTTTCGGTTCGGTTCCTATGGTAGGAAAAAACCGAATGGATGATGAGAGGACTAGATCAAGATGTTTGGATCGGACTAAATTTTCATTAAAACTGATCCAAACCGGTCCGAGAACACCCCTAATAGAACCCAATGAAATTTCACCTAGATAACATAAAGAATCACAAAAGTTATGAGATTAATATCAGCAGAAAGGGCTAAAAACCAATCATTAAATTTTCATAATTGTTCCAAAAAGACCAAAACCAATACATACAAAGAAAAATATGATTCCATGTAGCTAGTATAAACCTTATAGCAAAATAAAAAACTAATGCAACAATTAACTACGTAAACAAAAAAAAAAAAGTTAAAAAGAATCTTATCTTTAACAACACACAAAAACAGAGAATTATTATTACCTTCATCACAACTAAGTTTGACACTCTTGAAATTAATTTGAGAACACAAGAACTGAAGCAAATTGGGTGATGGGTCATCTTTGGATAGCTCCAAACTTCTCACCATTAACAACACAAACCAAAATTGTTAATTTCTCATCACTGTTCATGTTCACCTTTGGGGATGAAAACACCACGAAGGTTCCGTCATTTTTCTTCTTTCTTTATGTCGACGACGCCAAGCCTCCTTAGAGGATGACGACGCTTCAAACCCGCTAAACGGTTCCTCGCACGCTACCTTCGCTCTGGGAAGGGTAATGTCTCCACCATGATCTCGACCTCTACCAACGTGGATCCTCCCTCGGATTCAATTTTGGATGTGTGTCGTACAATCTCTCCAAAGGGGATGTACAGGGCAGAACTATCAACATTTAATCTTGAGTAAACCCCCAAGTTGGTCCCTGACAATTTTCGCGGTGGACAAGGTAGTCCATGACATTGAGAAATTGACAAGTTAGTCCCTGAAAATTTCAATTTTCGGACAACCGTTAGTCCCTAAACGATTTCCGTTATTTCGAGGGACCAAAATGACTTATTTATTAATTGTTAGGGACTAATAAAAGAAATTTAATAAGAATGAATCCTATAAATTATGATATGAACATTGACTTATATTCATTCTAATTATGTAGTAATTCCAAGCTACATATAACTACTCCGGTAAATATTAAGTCTCTGTTCGGATGTATTACTATCAAAAAGCAAATATGTTGGGTAATTTTCCAATTGAAGAAGTAACAACATTTTATTACTTGTTGTAGAAAATAATTACATGCATGTTATAAAATGTAATTATTCGCATGTAATTATGTTGGGTGATTATTTTTATTATATGTACCAACACTTTTTATTAAATGTAACATTTTATATGCATGTAATTATTGCAAAGTAATAAAATATTATTACTTTTTCGATTGAAAAATTATTCAACATATTTATTTTTTTTTATAGTAATACATTGTAACAAACAACCAATTGGGGGAAAATATTATTGAGGCCAATGTTGTAATTGGGCAAGACATAACAGATTCATGTAAGCGCACTATTATTGAGCTCAGAAGGAGCAACCGGGTGAAGCATACTAATAGGCGCTTGAGTGGCTATGTGACATAGGCATCAACTGGTATATCCTGAATTCTCCTCTCTGGCTCTTTTAGGGAAAATTCTCTTCTTCTCCGCCGGTCCCAATTGGGAATTAATTCTTCTTCCCTTATGATTGTCTTCAAGGTATCAAAACTCATTTAGTGGAGATTCTGGTGGATTATATTCATATACTTCCCATACATTTACTCTTTCCATTCTTGATCCTTATTGCATATATACCCTTCTTACTTGTAATTATTAGGAACTATTCATTGATACTAGGATTACATACTTGTGTCATTTCCATCTTCATTTCCTTGATAAAATAGTGGTACTTGTATTCCCATTAATTGCTTCCTTACATACATTCAAATAGAGACTTAATATTTACAAAAGTAGTTATATGTATCTTAGAAATAATACATAATTAGAATGAATATGAGTCAATGTTCATATCATAATTTATAGGATTCATTCTTATTAAATTTCTTTTATTAGTCCCTAACAATTAATAAATAAGTCATTTTGGTCCCTCGAAATAACGGAAGCCGTTTAGGGACTAACGGTTGTTTAAAAATTGAAATTGTCAGGGATTCACTTGTCAATTTCTCAATGTCAGGGACTACCTTGTCCACCGCGAAAATTGTCAGGGACCAACTTGGGGTTTACTCTTTAATCTTTTATTTTGTTCTTAACAAATCCTAATTAATTAATCTCCTATAAAACTACATTGTGTAATAATATGGATGCTTAATTCTAGTAAGGGCTCAATAGTCATTCCCCACAATAAGTAAGGACAAATGTCTCATCTAGGCTACTTGCAAAAACAAAGTTATTCTAACAATGAAAATCGACTGTACTGTAGTATCCGCCTATGTGCATTTAACATCCAAGACACATACGTTTAATAATAAATATGTGCTATGTGTATTATGTGAAAACATGTGCATTAGGAAGTGGTAAGTGTATTGCATAAGGTTGAAAGGTAAGTATAAGGTATTAATGAATCTAGAGGGAGAATCTAGGTAAGAATGGTAAGAAATAATTGGTAATTTTAGTAAGAATATGTTTATACAAGTGTATAAGTATTAATTGGAACTTCTAGTAAGGGTTTTGAAGTGAGTTAGATGCATTTTGGAGGTTTAGAGTATAAAACTTGCTGCTACTGTCATGTAGCAGTACTTCCTCGCTAGCCACCAGCTTAGCTCGCTAGCGGGCGAGGCGATAGAGGTCCCTCACTAGCGACTGTAACCAGGCGCTAGCGGGTAATGCGGTGAAAGCGGTCGCTAGCGACCGTGAAACACGCGCTAGCGAGTGGTTGTATCATGTTGGGCGCTAGCGGCCACAAGGAGCGCGCTAGCGACCGATTCGCAGAATTTATGCAGAATTGGCTTAAATGCTGTAATTTGTGATTTTGCATTTTAAAGATTTCTAACCCTTTTTTGGGAGTTGAAACTATTGTAACATTTTTATTGTTGATGTTTAGAACTGAGAAATCTGTTTATGCAAGGAAATTAACAATTTAAAGAGAAAATGATATGTGAAAGCAATTATGTGCATAAGTAATATGTTTAAGTGATTTATGAAGTAAGAATGCTATGTATGACTTGTATATAATTTCAGAATGATATTATCAGTTTGTGTATGTGCACATATGTTGTAATATTATGACAAGTCAGAATATGATGGTACGATACCTTGTGTATGATAGAGATGCAATGAAATATCAAAGTAAGTGATTGTAGCCTTCGGTCACTAGTGTTGACAGTAAGCGAGGGTTGGCAACCTCGATCACTGACATCATTAGTAAGGGAAGGTGAGAAACCCTCGTTCCCCGTGTGTCTAGTAGAAACTAGAGAGATATGAGCTCATAGTCTTGGGATTTGGTGATGTGGAGGTAGAAAGAGATGAGAGGGTTAGTGCCAAATCAAGTAAATGTATCTTATGCACATGTCAAGAAAGAGTCCATGTTTTATGCACAAAATGGAAAAGAAATAAGTAATGATACTTTCAGATTCATATCATGATGCATACTTATTCATCAAGTTACATATAGGTAAGACACTCCGGATCAAAGATGATTTATGAAAACCCCAATAATACGAAACTTTCATGTTACATTATTTTTATAATAAACTGGAGTGATCCCCCTACTGAGTCTGTGGAGCTCACCCTATTCCACCACCTTTTGTTTTAGATTCAGATAGGGGCGCAGGCACATCCGCAGGTTGAGTGATTGGACCTTACATGAAGACTAAGCTTGGATTCTCTGGAGCTTAGAATATTAGGATCACTTTTTGTTTATGTATTGTACTTGTACCTCGTGACTGATGTTGTCATTTTGGGAACCTTTAAGGGAATTATAAGTGGCTGTACAAGCTTATGATTCTCTTAAAAGCTCCACTATTATATTATTGTATTAGCTTTAGTATTTATGACATTACGTGTATCCTATATATTGTAATACTCTATGCATAGGCGGGCCACAGTTATGTATTATAATGTTATGTATTTGTGATAAGTGGGTTCTTAGAAGGACATAAACGTTCATATAAGTTATCCCGCACAAGCTGAGTTTTGAAACTTCCGTTTCCTTTTAAAAAGCAAATTGACCCTATTTTCCGCGTATTGTTATTTTATTTAGATTTAATCTCTGAAACAAGATGTTAATTTCCGATAATTAACTCAATATGACTTAAGCATAAAGAGGTAATTATTAGGGTGTTACAAAGAGCTTCTTCAATACTTTCTGGTTTAATTTCTAAAACTAGTGCAGTATCAGCTTCATTTCTGAAGAACTTTCTGGTTCTAACTCCTTCAGAAATATCTCCAACAATGTTATTTTTTGGAGATGACTTTTATATCATGTGTCCCTTTGTATTGTTTGATTTTAGGAACTACTTCTTCTTCATCTTCAATGGATTGAGAGGGTTCTGGAGCACTTTTTGATTCATAAGAATTAATTCTTCCGTTTTGATTGCTTTCCGATGCTTTAGAAACTTCATCTTCTTCATTCTGAACCTTTTCTGATTCTTCTGAAATTGTTTCTTTCTTGTTCTAGTGCTTTTCTGAAGAAACTTCTTGTTGTTGAGATTCTTCATAATCACTTCCTCCATCAGAAATATCATTTCTTTGTTCTTTGAATTTGATGCGGATTGATTCTTCCACAACTTTAGTTCTCTTGTTGTAAACCCTATATGCTTTAGAACTAGGGGAATATCCAAGAAATATTCCATCATCTGACCTTGGATCAAACTTTGAGAGTTTGTCCTTTGTGTTAAGAATAAAAGATGCAGAACCAAATATGTGAAAATATGAAATGTTGGGTTTTCTTCCCTTCCAAAGCTCATAAGGGGTTTTCTGAAGAATTGGTCTAATGAAAACACGATTTTGTATATAGCAAGAGGTGTTTTTAGCCTCTGCCCAAAAACCTTTAGAAAAACCACTTTTTGAAAGCATTGTTCTTGCCATTTCTTACAAGCTTCTATTCTTCCTTTCCAAAACTCCATTTTCTTGAGGTGTTCTAGGAGAAGAGAATTCATGAGAAATGCCATGATTTTCACAAAAGGTTTTGAAAAGATTTTGAAATTCTCCTCCATGTTCTGATCTAATGGTGATGATGTTAATGCCTTTTTCATTTTGAACTCTTTTTGAAAAAACTTTAAAATTTTCAAAAGCTTCATCTTTATGAGCTAAGAAAGTAACCCATGTGAATCTTGAGTAGTCATCTACAATAACAAGACAATAATGTTTTCCTTCAAAGGAAGCATGTTTGGTTGGACCAAAAAGATCCATTTGTAATAGCTCAAGTGTTTTGGTGGTTGAAACCACTTTCTTATTATGGAAGGAAATTTTGGTCTACTTTCCTTTTTTACAATGATCACAAGTAGAATATTTGTCATATGTGATTTTTGGAAGTCCTTTTACAAGATCTTTCTGAACAAGTTCAGAAATTAGTCTCATATGTGCATGACCAAGTTTTCTGTGCCATAACTACTTGTCATCTAAAAATGATGCTAGACATTTTACATTTTGTTTCTGAAGGTCTTCTAGGTAAATAACATAAGTATTTCCTAGTCTTTTCCCTTAAAGAACAACCTTGTTATCTTTTAGATTAATTACTTCACATATATGCTTAAGAAAAATAAATTTTTAAACAATATCACATAATTGACTTATACTAAGTAAATTGTGAGTTAAACCATCAATAAGAAGTGCATTAGAAATCCTATGATAATTATTCTTACCTACATCTCCTATGACAATGACTTTTCCTTTGGCACCTCCTCCAAATTTAACAGTTCCACCTTTCTTTTGTGTCAAGTTTCTGAACCATGATTTGGATCTTGTCATGTTCCTGGAACAACCACTATCCATGTACAATTTTTCATCTTGTATTTTGGCCTTTAGATTTTTCTACAACCACATAAGTTGCTTTAGGTACCCATCTTTTTGGGTCCTCCTTTGTTAGTTTTTTCTTGCTTATCATTCTTAAGCTTTCTCATGTTAGGACAATAAATAGACTTGTGCCTTTTGAAACAATAAATACATGAAGGTGTGTCATATACTTTCTGATTAGTGTTTGGCTTTTCTTCATAACCAAGTCCAAATTTGTTTTTGTAAGGATGTTGTCCCCCCCAATAACAGTTGTAATATATTACTACTTTCTGTCATTTTCTCAAAATCCCTTAACAAAATAATATTTATTTTCTGAAGGCTTAAAACAGCTTCTTGAGAGTTTAAAAATTTTTCATAAAGGTTTTTCTCATTTTCTGTAAGAGAATTGATGTTGTAATTTAGCTTTTCATTATTCTCTTTTAATTGTATATTTTCTGAAAAATACTTTCTGAAAGTTTTTTTTAAATCCAGTAATTGTTTTCTTAACAACATGGATTTTCTTAGAAGATCACCATACATATTAGAAAGTTTATCTATAGTTAGTTCAAAAAATACCTCTATTTCTGAATCATTTTCTGATCTTGATCCTTCAGAAACTTCACTTTCTGAAAAGGTTGAATTGCTTTTTGAATCAATTGTGGCCATGAGACAGAGATTTGCTTCTTCATTTGAATCACTCCATGTTGTAGCCATGGCTTTCTTTTTCTTGAAGAAAGTTTTTTTCTTTTGTTTTTGCTTTGGACAATCATTTTTGAAGTGTCCTTTTTCACCACAACCATAGCAAGTAGCATCTTGTGGCTTTATTTTCTTTCTTTGTTCTTTTCTTCTTTTATTTATGAATCATCAGAATCAATATCTTCTGATGTTTCTTCTTCTGAATCTTCAGAAACCTTCAATGCTTTACCCTTTCCTTTGTATGAATTCTTCCTTGTGCTTTTCAAGGCTAGTGATATGGAAGATTCAACCTCTCTTTCCATCTCCTCAAGCTCATATTCATGAGTTTTTAGAGATCCACTGAGCACATCCAAGCTTAAAATACTTAGATCTTTAGCTTCTTGGATTGCAGTAACCTTTGGTCTCCATTTTCATATAAGCTTCTCAATATTTTGGAAACCATCTCATAGTTTAAATATCTTCTACCAAGATTCTTAAGTTGGTTGATAATATTTAAGAATCTAGTAGTCATTTGATCAATGTTCTCATGAGGTAACATTTTAAAAGATTCATATTTATGCACAAGCATAGATATTTTTGTTTCTTTTACTTGGTTAGTACCCTCATGCAACATATCCAATCTATCATAGATTTCTTTAGCAGAATCACAAGAAATAATTTTATCATACTCACTTTTTATAAGAGCACATGTAATGATGTGTTTGGCTTGATAATTGATTTGAATGTTTTTCTTCTATTATGATGTCCATATACTTTCTAGAACTCTTACTTTCCTTGTTCTACTTTGTCCAGTGACTGTTACTTATGAGGTTTGAGATGTTGTGGTAGTTACTTCAATTTTCTCTGTGGGTTCATAATCACCTTCTTCAACAATCTTCCACAATTCTAGACTTTGATGTCTTATGAAAAGGGTCATTCTATCTCTCTAGTAATTGTAGTCTTCTCCAGTGAAGAGTAATGGCCTATTGATGGAGTATTCTTCTGCGATGTGTGTGATGGGTGAAGCCATGATACTTTCTGGATCTGTTTTCCCCAGCAACGTTTCAAGCTCAACCCCTAAGGCCGCGCTCTTATGCCAATTTATAGTGTAAATGAGCATGAGAAAGGGGGTCGAATCGTGCACACAAGCTTTTTACTTCTTTTTAAAATATAACTAAAAGCTTTAAACAAAGAGCTATCAAGTATGCAAACTTGTAGTGGTAGCGGAATTGGTTAGTATAACAATCAATTATAATCAAGACAACAAAATATTAACTTTAGAAACTTGAGAAAGTATTGAGAAAGTTTTCGGAAACAATTTAATTTCTTCATAAAGTGTTCAGAAAAATCACTTCTTCAGAAACTGTTAGTTTTCAGAAAGGTTTGATGTTTCAAAAAGTTTTTCAGAAAGATGTTTTAAGATTATTTAAGAAATGCTTCAGAAATCTCTTCAGAAAAGATTTAGAAAACTTCAGAAATCAATTTCAGAAACTTGAATAAATGACTTTCTCAAGAAGTAAACAAGATATAAAGGTAAGAAATCACACACAGAAATTATACTGGTTCGGCCAATAATGCCTACATCAAGTTCTCAATCCTTAAGATTGAGTTCCACTAACTTTCTCCAAGTTACAAAGATATTCTTGCACTGCCTTCTCAGGCTGAGATCCAAGTATTCTTTTTCTCAAAGCTTCTCCAAGCTCCCTCACCAATCTTCAGTTATTGGATTTTACAAGTAGTCTTTAGAGTAGCCTCTTAAAACTCTCTACTGCCTAATCACTAAGACAAATTTTCTAAAAGTGTTTGAGAGTAGTTTTGAGTTTTCTCAAACTCTTACAAGGCACAATATAAGTTCTAATATGAGAATGTGTTTGAACCTCACTTGAATCTAAATACTAGAACACTCAAGATATATATGTAAGTCATAGGAAGTGTTTAAGGATGAAATACAATTTCAAAAAGTAAAAACTATGAATGAAAAGAGCTTCTGAAGGTTAAAAGATTTGCTTTGAATTGAGATTGAAAGCTTGCTCGATTCTTCCTTGCTTTTTTCCTTGATTTGAGCTTCCTTAAATAGAGATGGAATGAGCTTGTATCCGTTGGAGACTCAATTAGTTAGTGGAGCGTATATTTGTTCATTCGCCATTTTGCCTGAGCTGTAAAGAAGTGATTGGAGAGCTTTTTCAGAGAATATTCTCCATGTCTTTAGCTCGGATTGTGTGTAGGACCTGTCTTGTGTCAGAGAATGTTTCAGATGATGCATGGATATTATAAATAAATTATCTCTAAGATTGCACCCATATTTCCCATGTGATACATTTCTGTAATTGCACAAAATGAGAACCAAATGATTCTGAGTATTTTAAATTAAAAACACTTTTATCTTCTAGAAAGCTTCGGCTTCATCGTGGCTGAATGTGCGGTTTCTAATCCTTGGCTAGGCTTCATTGCTTCATTTCTGATTGAATTTGATGCTTGTATTTGATCGTTGATGTTCTATTTTTTATTCCAATTTAGTCTTGTGTGAATTACTCTTCCTGATCATACTGCTATAAAATTAAATTTTTTTATAGGAACACATTTGTGACAATGTATATATGAATTAATTTACCATTTCCTTGTGCAAATACTGAAGGTGTGTGTTTGCACGAGAAGGGGGGTTAAATCGTGCTTAACTTTTAAAAACTTTTCCCAAAACAGTTTCTTTTTTAAAACATTCTTAGAAGGGAAGCCTTCTAAGTGGCAGCGGAAAGTTCTTCTGAGTAAGTAAGAGGTGAGTGTATAAGTCTTTTGAAAAGAAAATCTTACTTCCCCTGAGTTTGTTATGGAATTTTGTAAGAGAAGGTTGATTTTAGTTATGTGTTTTCTTTTGTTTAAAACAATTTATAGATTAGAATTTAAGGGAAGAAGAAGATAACACACATGGATTTTATACTGGTTCGATTACAAACAAACTAATCCAGTCCTCAACCTTCAGTTGAGATTTCTTCTATTCTTCTTAATGTGCCTTCTCAGGCAACCACAACCTTTAACATAATAAAGGATTTTTCGCCACTTCACACTTGAGGTGGGTTTTCTTGCCTCAAACACTTGAGGACTTTGCTTGCCTCTTAACACTTAAGGACTTTACTTGCCTCTAACACTTGAGAATTTTTCGTGCCTTTAAACAAAGGACTTTTCTTGCCTCACAATCTGAGGACTTCAATTGCCTCAAAACACCTTGGACTTAGCGTATTTACAAATAGTTTTCTTTTTGAAAAACACTATCAAGATTCCAGGTGTAGCTGAGAAACACACTTGATAGACTTATAGATTTAACTTACACGAGTGCAAGAATAAAACAGTAAAGAACTAGAAGATTTTTAAACTCAAGGTACAACTCAGTTAAGAGATGTCGTTCTGAGAGAATTCAAAGTTTTCACAAATGGATTTTGATTTTGACAGAGTTTCAACACTTTGATTCAATGTGATTCTCGCTGCTGAACTTCATGCATTGTTCTAGTATTTATAGAACAAATTCCTGTGAAGTTTGAAAGCTTTAGCTGCTGATGTGGCTTTGCATAGGCTCAGTCTTTCTTAGAACGACTCCTTGTTCATGTGAGCGTGATTTGCAGAAATTTTCAAAACTGCACAGTGCACAATTTTCAAAATCTTGTTGAGATTGATCCAATTAATCTAGGTAAGGAGACTTGGTCACTTCCAGAAGGTTGTCTTTCTGAGAGTGTACGTCCTTCTGAGTCTGAGTCCTTCTAAGAGAACATCTTTCTGAAAGAAGGTCCTTCTAAGAAACAAAATTCTGTAGCCTTTTGAGAGGCTTGTGAATTAATTTTGTTCTTTTCTCAGAGGAGCATTTTTCGCCTAGGGCTTCTGAGACATTCCTTTTTGATGTCTTAAAAGCTTTGAATTTTTGCTGTATTCCAAGGTTACTTGATGCAATTTTTGTCTCATATGTATGGATGTCAGTCTCATGTAAGACTTTCTGAGTACACTTAGCACACACACATTAGCTTTCTTCAATAAAAAATTTTATCTTTCCACTTAAGAGAGTTATCATTAAAATATTTAGATGCTTAAGAGTAATCTTGAAAAATTTTTAATTACTCTTAGAAGGGTTCTTGAGCTTACAATCTCCCGCTTTTTTATGATAACAAATTAAGGTTTTATATTAAGGTGATCTTGAGGTAGGTTATTTTGTAGAGGAGGTGGTGAGGGGAGTAAGAGAAGAGCTGTATGTGAGGTTGGATTTTGAGGAGGTGGTGGAGTAGGTGAGGGTTGTAACACCCTAATAATTACCTCTTTATGCTTAAGTCATATTGAGATAATTATTGGAAATTCACATCTTGTTTCAGAGATTAAATTTGGATAAAATAATATTACGCGGAAAATAGGGCCGATTTACTTTTCATAAAGAGCGGAAATTTGAAAACCCGGCTTGTGTGGCAAGACTGATATAAATAATTATATCTCCTCAAGAAGCTACTCATCACAAATACATATCGTTAGAATACATGACGGTGGCCCACATATACATAGAATTTTACAACACATGGGATACATATAATACCAAAAATACCATAGTGGAGCTTTTAAGAGAATCATATGCTTGTACAGTCACTTATAATTCCCTTAAAGAATCCCAAAATAATAACATAAGTCACAAGGTACGATTACAAAAAATAACAAAAGCAATTCTAATGTCCTAAGCTCCAGAGAAACAAGCTTAGCCTTCATGTAAGCTCCGATCCACTCAACTTGTAGATGTGCTGGCATCCCTGTCTGTATCTAAAACAAAACTGGTGGAAATAGGGTGAGCTCCACGGACTCAGTAGGGGGATCACTCCGGTTTATTATAAAATAGTGTAACATGCAAGATTCACCTTACTGGGTTTTTTATAAATCATTTTTGAATCCGGAGTGTCTTACCTATATGCGTCTTAATTAATGTACATGCATCATGATACAAATTTGAAAACGTTATTACTTATTTCATCTCTGGCTGGTGCATAAAACATCGACTCTTTCTTGATATGTGCATGAAATACCTTTACTAGAATTGGCACTAACCCTCTTATCTATTTCTACCTCCACATCACCAAATCCCAAGACTATTGTAAGCTCCAGAACCCTTCTGAGAGAATTAAGCATAAATTCTCTTAGAGTCATGAAAGTTTTAATGATAACAAGGTAAGCCATAAGTATAAAATTTTACTTAAGGTTTTGCTAATATGTGCGCTAAGTGTCTCAGAAAGCTATAAATTATTGCAATGCCATGAGCAAAGACCAAGACAAAACATCAAGTAACCTCGAGATCAATTGATAAAATCATAGCGCCAAAGATATCAGAAAGGATATCTCAGAAGCGCAGAAGGTGAAAACATGCTTCTGAGGAAAGAACACTGTCGCCTCAGAAGGGTCTCAGAAGACCTCGCGACTAGTAGTTCTCAGAAGGGTCTTCCCTCAGAAGGTTAGCCTCAGAAGTCCGTACAACTCTTAGAAGGATGGACTCAGAAGCAACCAAGTGTCTGGACTCAAGGAAGTGCAAACAGACTCAGAAAGCTCGCTACAACTAGCCAAGGAAGTGGGAACACGCGCACTGTGCAGTTCTGAAAAGTTCCTCATTTTGCGCTGACTGTAGCAGGGAGCCGTTCTGAAAAAGGACACAGCCACATAAGCAAAGTGAAAGCCTCTAATCTCGCGGCTCTTTGATGCCTACATATATGAGTTCAATTCCAGAGCAAAGGGACGAAACTCTTGCACTAAAACTCTTGATTAAACGTGCCAAAACTCTGTTGAATTGAAAATCATTTTGCGAAAACTTAGAACTTTCTCAGAAAGACAATTTTTACGAAATTGTTTTTCTAACTTTGCAAAATCTTCTAGTTCTGAATTGGTGTAAATTCTTACATTTGTAAGTTAATCCTAGAAGTCTACTAAGTGTAAAACTAGGTTTGTAACTTAGTCTTGGTAGTTGTTTTCGATCAAAACAAACTTTCTGAAAAACGCTAAGTCCTTCGTTGTTTGAAGGCAGCTTTAAGTCCTCTAGTGTTTGAGGCAAGGAAGTCCTCTGTTGTGAGGCAAGGAAGTCCTCTGTTGTGAGGCAAGGAAGTCCTTAATTGTTTAAGGCAAGGAAGTCCTCTAGTGTGAGGCAAGGAAATCCACTTCGGGTTGTGAGGTGGTGGAAGTCCTTTACTTAGTAAAGGCAGTGTTGTCTGGGAAGGCACATTAAGAAGAATATCTAAGAACTCTCAACTGAAGGTTGAGGACTGGAGTAGGTTGGTTATAACCGAACCAGTATAAAATCCCTTGTGTTAGCTTTTCTCCTAACTCATTACGTGTCCAAATCTTTGAGAAAAACTCTATCACAACTTTAATTAATAGGTCTCGTGAAAACCTTATTGATTAAAATCAGAAAGCTTTTAAGAAACTCAAACTCTTAAGTCATTTTCTTAAAATCTCTCAGAAAGGAACTTTCTTAGAAAGACTAAGTTCTCAGAAACTTAATCTTCTCAGAAAGCATTTTCCGCTGCAAACTCTTAATCATACCTTCTGAGTAAAAACAGCTTTCTAAGTAAAAGTTTTAACAAGCAATTTTAAAACTTGCACGATTCAACCCCCCCTTCTCGTGCACACATACACTTTCAACTATGAGCTCATATCTCTCTAGTTTCTACTAGACACACGGGGAACGAGGGGTTTCTCACCTTCCCTTACCAGTGATGTCAGTGACCGAGGTTGCCAACCCTCCCTTACTGACGACACTAGTGACCGAAGGTTACAAATGCTTACTTTGATCTTTCATTGCATTTCTTTCATATTCAAGATATCATATTTTGACTTGTCATAGCATTACAATATGTATGCACATACACAACTGAAGATCTCATTCTGGAATTTAAGTACAAGTCATTCATAACATGCTTAATTCATAATTCATTTGAAAACATATCACTTTTGCACATAATTGCATTCACATGTCATTTTCTCTTTAATTAGCTAAATTCTCTTTATGAAGGTCCTTTCCTGCTCTTTACACATATACAAACATGTTACAGTAGTTCAAAGTCCAAGGAAAAGGTTTGAAAGTCATTAGGATGCAAAAATCACAAAATTCAGCATTTAAGGCAATTCCTCAGAAATTCTGCGAATTGGCCGCTAGTGCGTCCTCTGTGGCCGCTAGCGCCCCAAACGAACGCAACCAATCGCTAGAGCCTAGAATTTGGTCGCTAGCGCGTGGTCATTCGCTAGCGGCTACGATCTGGCCGCTAGCGCGTGTCCCGACTCTGCATTCATACCAGTTTCAGAACATCAATCATATTCGAGCATATATTGATTTCTAACCAATCCTTATGCATGAAAACGTACAAATACATATTATAACATGAATCTAAACCCCTACCTCTTGTAGTTTTGCCCTCTAATGCCAAAACCACCTTGTTCTTCCTTGAGCTACTTGCTTAACACTCTATCTAGACTTTGATGATGATGAACACAATCCTAGGGCCTCTGATAGCTTATGTTCGGTTCAATATGAAGGAATTGAGTTAAGGAACTCGAAATATGGGATCCAATTCTATGTATGTTGAGTTTTGGGTGGAGTTGTGATGAGGTTTGTGAAGTTTGGTGGTTATGGAAGTTGAGAGAATTGTGTTTGAAGGGTTTAGAGACTTGAGATTATGTTTCTGATGGGTATGTGATTTCTTTAGAGTGAGGTAAGTGTTTTGGGACGGAGGGGGTTAAGGGAAATTTTTAAAAGATGAAGGACTTGACAGAAAATGCAAAAATTGCAGAAATGCTGTTCTGTCCTCGAGCTGGTCGCTAGCGCGTGTTTCACAGTCGCTGGCGACCACTTCCACCGCATTACCCGCTACCCGCTAGCGCGATGTTACGGCCGCTAGCGAGGGACCTCTGCCACCTCACCCGCTAGTGAGCTTAACTGGTCGCTAGCGAGAAAGTACTGCTACATGACAACAGCAGCAGTTTTCTTGCATCTTAAATTCCAAAATACACCTAACATTCTCTAAACCATTTCTAATACCCTAATCAATATTTTACACCCATATAGACTTGTACATAACCATAACTGCTTAAAATCTCTCATGATTACTTCCTAAATTTTTTTCCTAGATTCTTGGTCTATTTTATCATATTTTAACACATTGCATTTTTCATTATTTCATATACATGATGCACATAACACATATCAAACAACACATATACATCAAGACACATCCCAATAATCTACATATTCCAATTACGCCTTGATTAAAGTGATTATAACTAAATCTCTTTAATTAAGGTATGATTAGAATTTCGGGGTCTTACAAGGGTAGTGTTTGAGAAGGTGAAGGTGAAGGTGAAGGTCGTGTTGGTGAAGGTAGAACCATTTCCTGAAGATTTTGTGAGATAGAGAGCTTCTTTTAGGATAATATACTTAGCTGTTAGACTAAAGCATAAGGACTAACACTTCTTCTTGGGACCTCACACGGACCCAGTTGAATTGCCCGTGAAAGAAGTGCTGTAGAACTTCTACCTGATTATAGATGGAAAAGGGTAGGGAGCATTCCATGGCTATGGATCGAGGGAGAAAGTTTTGTTCAAATTTCTCCTATAGTTTCTCAGGGATCAAGTGATTTTAAACAATTAAAGCATGCAAATACTTAGAAACTTCTTAGATTCATAAGCCTTTTCTAGACATTGAATCGATCTTCAGCTAAGGGCTTTGTAAATATATATGAGATTTGATCCTCAGTATTTACAAGTTTAAGTTCAATATCACCCTTTTGCACATGATCACATATGAAATGATGTTTTATATCAATGTGCTTGGATCGAGAATGTTGAATAGGGTTCTTTGCTAAGTTTATTGCGCTAGTATTATCATAGAAGATAGGGATTTTCTCATACATCAGATGATAGTCACGCAACTGATTCCTTATACACAGCATCTGAGTACAGCAATTTGCTGCAGACACGTACTCAACTTCTGCAGTTGAGAGGGCGATGGTGTTCTGCTTCTTACAGGACGATGGGATTAAGCATTTGCCAAAGAAGCAGCATCATCCACTCGTACTCTTCCGATCAATTCTACCCCCCGCATAGTCAATATCACAATATCCTACAACATCCGAGGAACAACCTTTCTCGTACCAGAGACCAAGATTAGTAGTACCACTTAGATATCGTAAAATTCTTTTAACAACAGTAAGATGTGATTGCTTGGGTTTAGATTGAAAACGAGTGCAGATTCCAACACTTAGATGTATATCTGGCCTAAAAGTAGTTAAATACATAATGGAACCTATCATACCTCTGTAATTGCTTTCTGAGACTTTCTCACCATCTTCATCTAAGTCTACGACTTGAGAAGGGTGCATAGGAGTACTCATGGGTCTAGATTGATCCATGAGAAACTTTCTCAGAAGCTCTTTGGTATACTTCTGTTGATGTATGAAAGTTCCTTTCTCTTCTTTCTTGATTTGCAATCCTAAGAAGAACTTGAGTTCTCCCATCAAGCTCATCTCGAATTCTCCTTGCATAAGCTTGGAGAATTCCTCGCAAAGAAGTTCATTTGTTATACCAAGTATAATGTCATTAACATATATTTGGAGAATAAAAAATCCAGAAGCTTCAGAAAGGGTGAATAAGTTTGTATCGACCTTTCCCCGTGAGAACCCATTCTTAAGAAAAAAAGAACTTTGTCTATCATACCAAGCTATTGGAGCTTGTTTTAGACCATAGAGTGCCTTTGTTAGCTTGAAGAAATGATCTGGGTAAGAATTACTTATGAACCCAAGGGGTCGCTTCACATAAACTTCCTCAGAAAGGTAACCATTTATGATGGCGGGTTTAACATCCATTTGATAGAGTTTGAATCCTTTGTGTGCAACAAAAGCTAGCAACATTCTGATAGCTTTCAATCTTGCGACTAGAGCAAAGGTTTCAATCTTTGTGGAATATTGCGATATCTTTGTGGAACTACTAATCTTGGTCTTTGGTACGAGAAAGGTTGTTCTTCTGATGTTGTAGGATATTGTGATGCTGACTATGCTGGAGATAGGATTGATCGGAAGAGTACTAGTGGTTGCTGTTGCTTCTTCGGGAAGTGTTTGATCACTTGGTCTTGCAAGATGAAAAACACAATTGCCCTCTCAACAGCTGAAGCAGAATATGTTGCAGCAGCAAATTGTTGCACTCATATGTTGTGGATCAGAAATCAGCTACGTGATTATCACCTAGGGTATGATAAAATCCTAATTCTTTGTGATAATACTAGTGCTATAAACTTAGCTAAGAACCCCATTCAGCATTCTCGATCCAAGCACATAGATATAAAACATCACTTCATTCGTGATCATGTGCAAAAAGGTGATATTGAGCTTAAATTTGTAAACACTGAGGATCAAATCTCAGATATATTTACAAAGCCTTTAGCTGAAGATCGATTCAATTCTCTGAAAGGGCTTCTGAACCTAAGGTGTTTCTAAGTAATTTTGTGATACCTCATATCATAGTGTCCCTTAGGAAGGACTCTCTTTAGGACGCGTCAGAAACGCGTCAACAAGTTGCTGTCAGAGGGGGCTCGCTAGCGAGCAGTCAGCGCCCACTAGCGAGAAGCTGGTCGCTAGCGACCATGTGTTAGTCGCTAGCGACCAAGTCGAAGTCCCACATTGGTTGCAGCATGTTGTTAGCCTTCCCCCCTCACCTATATATAGGAGTAGTAGTGGAGCTCCTTCTTCACACCACTTCCTCCCGCCTTTTTCAAGAGCAGTGCTTTTGGGCGTTCTTTTTCTATAAAAGAAACTCTGTTGAAGTGAGGTTCTGACGCCTTGGGGATTTCTTGGTACGAGCAAAGTTTCCGACGGTGAGTAAGAGCGGGCATTTCTGCCCTTCTTGCGTGAAGCGCGCTAGCGGCCAAGGGAGGCGCGCTAGCGAGCGTGTCCACGCTAGCGGCCAAGAGAGGCGCGCTAGCGAGCGTGACAGTCGCGTTCTCAGTTCAAGTTTTGTTTTCTTTCCTTCAGGGGTCCTAATGGGTCCTTTTTGCACTCCAGGTGCGAACGCAGTGCCGCTGGCTGGAGCCGGAGCTGACGGTGTTTCTCAGTGTCAGGAGTATCCAGGTGAGTGGAGGTCTTGTATGTAGTGTAGAATTTATGGCATATATTTATGTTTGATAATTAGATAGTCAGGAAAGATAATAATAAAGTAATTATGCATGTGTTTGTAATAGAGTAGTGATGTAGCTAAAAGCGTCATTATTTCTTTTAACTACAATGAATTTAGAATTTAAAGAACAAAAGGAGTTTTCCGAAGAAAAAGGGATTGAATTGATTAACTATAGTAAGTAGTATAGCTAGTCAACCCAAGTCGTCTCTCAAGGAGGCTTATATCATTGATCTAATATGTATAGTATATGTAGATTTGGGGTTATGCAAGAAGTAAATAAAGCTATGCAAATAAAGGAAAATAACAATGCAAAAGAGTCTTGGTGTTGGGACATGCATCAAACTATATTTTCCCCATCCTAAACCCACCTAGGCATTTTATCAAACACCTTGCAAGCAACTTACACATGCATAAGAATTATTCAACCAAAATGATTTTGATCCAAACCAAATTAGTAAAACTATCCTAAACACATGCAAACCTAATTCTCAATCAAGAATTATTCCTACTCTCCTAGCTAATGGGCAAAGCATCAATCAACACATGAAACCCCAAAACCCCAAATACAATTTAATTCCTTAATCAAGAAATCAAAATGCATTCAAGATATACAATTAAAATCAACAAGCATGGATCCACACAAACAAACTTTAAATGCATTTGGAACCAAGAGATTAGGAAGCAAGAGCAAAATCATGCAATGAGCTTCAAGGGAAAATGTAATTCTAGCATTACCTAACACTAAGAACAAAGAGACTACTCAACCATAATTAAAGCAAGTAAGAAACAAGAAATTAGAGCAATAACAAAGATGGAAATAAAAGTAGAAATTAAATTGAACTTGGAGAATTGAATGTAAATTGTATGAAATATATAGAGAGAAATGTAAAGAAAAAATGTAAAGAGAGATTCTAGAGAGAAGGGAGAGCTTCTCTCTCTAGAAATCCCAAATAAAAAGACTTAAAACTAAACTAAAGAAATGTGAAAAGTTGTGTGTAGCAAAATTACAAAGGGGGTCTTAAGTACAAAATGGACTGGGGACTAAACAGCAATTTCTGCAGAATTTACTGCTGCTGTCACGACCCAGTCGCTAGTGACCAAGCAGGCATGACGCTGGTCGCTAGCGACCAACTGCAGAACTTCCAAAATGCAGCTTTTTCTCCGTTTTGCCGTTTCGTTCGCTCCTTTGCTGTGACACTCCCGATGCTTCCAAGAATCGAAGTAGCTCCGGCCTAGGTCCCTGAAATTCAAAACACTACCCAAGAGTGCATCAAAAGATAACAAGACCAAAGTGTCACTAACAAGCCTAAAAAAGACGTAAAATTGCCACACTAACCAAGAAAACGAAAATATGCACAAACAGTGAAAAGAACCATTATTAAAGCAATAAAGGATGCAAGATGCACATGTAAAGGTAAAGAATGCACATAATTTCGCATCCTATCAAGTAGTAGTAGAAGTAGTAATATGTTAGGTGGTTGGAATAGAATAGTAGGGACTCATGTTTTTTTATGCTATGTATGCTGGGTATATGATTTGCGGATTGGTTGGCTGTTTATTGGTTTATGATATAACATGTGATTAAGATAATACAAGACAGATAAATAGACTATAAGTAGAATTCAGGATATGTATCATTGCTTGAGTGAATTATGTGTTGACTGTCTTGAGTAGTTACGCCGCCCCTGATTAGTTTACGTCAGACGCTTTGGCCGGTGGTCGGTCCCGGTATCTTAGTATGGTTTACTAATTAGCGGTGAGTCGCCCGAGACTGCCAAGTACTTTCCGATCCCGAATATCTGACGGCTTGGTTATAGATACAGTTATACCCCACGTGGGTCAGGGATGAGTAAACACATGCCGCGCGCTGAATCAGATTAGATTTTGCCTATGCTGAGCGCTGGGTGACAAATTACAGATACAATTTACAGTAAAGGGCTTGGTATGCAGACTTTAGTGTGGCAGCTCGATAGGATATTGGCTGTATGGTTGATAACATGTTAGTTGTGTTATATATGTTATGAATGTTGCATTGCATGCATGTTCCCCATCACTGAGTCGATGACTCATCCCTCATCAACCATGTTTCAGAGTACGATCCTGCAGCAGACGAGGAGCCGTTGATCCACTAGAGGTCGCGCAACTATTATCTGGGTTAGCTCCGCTTTGATCGTGGAGTCTTAATTATTGCTTATGTTTATTCCAATTATTATATTCATAGACAACTCAGTTTCAGTTGTAATAGTTTGCTCCAGACTTTAGAGGCAGGTTTCCTTTTCAGTTATGTTTCAGACATCAGATTAGCTTTGATATTCAGATACTGTCAATATTCACAGCAGTTATACAGTTATATACGACTATCAGTTAAACAGTTATTTCAGTTATTTTCAGTTATCAGTTTATATAGTTATCAGTTCGCGTATTTATGATATTGTTTAGTTTCTATGTCCTAATAGCGTGTTTGTTGGGATAGTGTCCTTCGCACGGACACCCCTAAGTAGCGGGGTGTTACAAATTTGTTTGCATTATATTCACTAAAATATTTTCTTAGAAACTCCCCTTAGTTTTAGCCTAAGTTCTGAGACTAAGCCTTATCTAGCATCTGAGAGGAATATGTGAGAAGATAGCAAAATCAATTCTGAGAAAGTATATTTTTCTCATAAGAGTCTCCTTCTGAAAATTTTACTCAGAAAACTCCTTTACTCAGAAGGTGATTTCTCACTCATAAGAGGTTAATAGATTTTACGGTAACGGTAACATTTATTTTTTAACGGCTAAGTCGGTTAAAGAGACTATAAATACGTGAGTGCATATGTCCTCCAAACACTTTGCATTCTCAACCTTGGCTAACCTCTGCAAAATTCTCGACTCAAAATTCGCGTGCTCTCATCCCCATCTCTTTTCTCCATCTCTCTCTTCTCTCTCTCTCTATCTGTCATCCCTCCCTTCTACAAAATTTCTTTTTTATCCTTCAAAACTTCTCTCAAAATCTACATATGGCCAACATTCTAGGAGTGAAACGGGACTCCATCAAGGAGGTTGTTGAAGAGACCGTCTATGAAGACGAGAAACTTCAGGAGAAGTTCGAAAATGATTTCCTTCCAAGGAATATCGCACTCGAAAGATCTCTCCCCTTTTCCATCTACAATCAGGTACATGTGCTCCAACACTTCTTCCATGGCCAAGCTGGATGGGTATGACTAATGTCAATAGAGGAAGTCCGTTACCCAAACGTAGTTCGTGCCTTATACTCCCAGGTGCATCTGGAGACTAACAGGGGCGTCAGAAGTAATGTCGCCGGCCATATCATTCGCTTCACTACAACTGACATTGCACGCATCTTTGGAACTGAAGATGCTGGAGAAATCATGGTGGATGATAAGGAATGGTTCAAGTAGGAAGATGAAAGTGAAGAGCATATTGTCAGAACGCTCACTGGCAAAATTGACTTGCCTCTGAGTGGGGTGAAGGTACCCCATCTGACAATGGGAGCTAGAATGGTGTTTTCTGTGATTCAGAACACCCTTCTACCACGAATCGGCGACATGAGGAACATGAACACAATGGACATGTGCTTGTTGTACTATCTCATGAAGAAGAAGAAGGTGAACTTTGGGCGCATGATGATCAACTACATCATGCACCAAGCCAATCCCAAGAGGAAGAAAACAAGCCCCCCTATGGAAGTCTTCTCACAAGAATCTTTGTGGATCAGAAGCTTCCTCTCGACGCTTTCGAGTACATCTTCAACAACAACAAGTTCACCATAGTTACCTTCAACTCGATTAAGAGATTGTGGATCAATTTGAAGGAAAAGAAGAAAGTTTCCAAGAATTCTTCAGAGGATGAAACTCAAGAACAAGCACCCAAAGAGAAGGAAGCTTCTAAGGCTTCCAAGCTTTCTAAGACTGCCAAGTCTTCCAAGAAAGTAAGGATCGCCTATGGCGAAGCAACTCATCCTTCTAAGGCTGAAAGGATAAGAAGAAGGCTGATTCTTCTGAGAGTAAGAAGAAGCAGAAGATTCAAACCACCCCAACCAGAATCACACGGAGCAAAGCTTCTGAGGAGGCTCAGAGACCCTCTCCTCAGAAGGATGCGGGTGCAGAGTCTGAAGACTCAGAGGAAACCATTTCCCACCAAGTTCCACCTTTTGTGAGGAAAAGGAAGGATCCTCAACTCACCTCCTCTACTGCCACCTCTGCCGGTGATGCACTGGATGTGCCGGCAGCCGCCAAGAAAAGGAGAAGACTTGTGAAGAGGTATCCCGCCAAAACCACCTCATCCCCACCTCGTTCTCCACCTCAAATCCCTCAAGATAAACTAGCTCCGAATGCTAGTTCTCAGGGGGAGCAACAACATCAATAGGGTGAAGCTGAGAAGACTCTTAGCCTTGAGAAGGTTGCTGAGAAAGCCCCTCTGGTTGAGGAACCAGAGCCCTCACAACACTCGTCTCCTTCTGGGAAGTCTCTCCCCTAAGGAATGATGAGGAAAGAATAGGGCACAATGAGGCCGACTCTCACTGATTAGAAGATGATGGATCGCAGTACCATCTGGAAAGACGAGAAGAAGATGCAAGAAGCACACTCAGAACTCCCCGAGTACAATCTCAGATTGGAAGTACTATGGTAGGGTAGTCCTCTCAGAAGCAACTGCTTCTGAAGCTGCAGAAGTACCTCCTCAGAACCTAGCTCAGAGAATGGAAGAAATACAACAAGTTGTTGAGGGTGCTTCGGAGGAACATCCACAAGCACAAGCAGATCAACAACAACAATAGCAAGAGAAAGTTGCTCTCGATGAAGCTGAAGTGGAACCACAAACACCATATGGTGATGTGGAACCAACTTCTGAGGTTGAGAAGCAACCTTCTGACTCCGTCCAAGTACATGGGCAGACCAATGTTTCAGAAGGCAATAAGTACCAATGGGTGCTAGCACTGAACAAAGTTAAGAAGCAAACACTGATGTTGCAGCTGTTGCTGGTGTAGCCGTAGTCGAAACATTTGTCAGCTAGTGTCCCTTGGCTGGATCTGGAAGAGGAGCATCCACTCAGATGGACACACAAGTTCAACACGTGTGAAGGTGTGTGTTTGCACGAGAAGAGGGGGGGTTGAATCGTGCTGTGGATTTTAAATTCTTTTTCCAAAAACAAGTTATTAGAAAAATTGGGCTTAGAAGCAATTCCTTCTAAGTAGCAGCGGATGTCTTTCTGAGAAGATATTGCTTCTGAGAAGCTTTGTCTTCTGAGAGAGTCAACCTTCTGAGTAATCAAAGTGAATTTTCAGTTTTAGTTTAAAACACTTTAACTTAAGATTGTTCAAGTTAAGAGTTTGATTCAGAAGGTTAAGTTTTCAAAGTGTTGTTTTTTGAAGCTTTTCAATGTATAGGATGTTTAAGGGAAAAGATGAAAACACACAGGAAATTTTATACTAGTTTGGCTCAACCTTAGCCTACTCCAGTCGTTAATCTTCAGTTGAGATTTCCTTAGATATTTTTCTTAAAGTACCTTCTCAAGCAACACTACCTTTACACACGTAAAGAATTTTCACCGCCTCACAACTCGAGGGGGATTTCTTTGCCTCAAACACAAGAGGACTTTCCTTGCCTTAATCTTAAGGACATTTCTTGCCTCACACTCGAGGACTTTATTGCCTCAAACAATCGAGGACTTTGGATGCCTCACAACCGAGGACTTAGAGTTGTTACAAAGAGGTGTTTTTAATTTAAAAACACTATCAAGTTTCTTAGACGCAACTAAGTTAAAACACTTGATAGACTTCTAGATTTAACTTACGCAAGTGTAAGAATAAAACAGTAAAGAACTAGAAGATTTTTTTTACAAGTTTTCTTTTCAGAAGGTGAAGTCCTTCTGAGAAGGATTTTTCTAAGTTTCAAACGGATTTTCAATTTGACAGCATTTTAGCACTTCGATTCAATTGGTTTCTCTCTCTTTGATTCGAGCAAATCCTAGAACTTTTCAGAGTTTACACGGTGCACAACTTCCAATGTTTGCTTGGGAATGTTCTGAGCTTGTTGAGAACTTTGCGTGTGGTTAGAGTCCTGAGACTTGATCACATCCAGATGGTCCCCTTCTGAGAAAGGCGAGCCTTCTGAGTGAGAGTCCTTCTTAGTCGAAGTCCTTCTGAGACCCAAAATTCAACACTGCCTTATGAGAGACACTTTCTGATTCTGAATTTTGTTCTTCACTCTAGGCTTGCATTTTTCTCCTTGTTGCTTCTAAGTCACCCTTTTTGGGTTATTCTAAACATCAGATTGTTCTTTCATTTTGAGGTTGCTTTTGTGAAAGCTCAAGACTTATCCGAATAGATAGTTCTTCTTAGAGTTTAGCTTTCTAAGAACTACTTAGCATACACAGTAGTTCTTATCAATCAAAACCTTTACCAGTAACTTTAGATTGTTGTCATTAAAACATTTGCATTGCATAAGAGAAATTTTTAAATTTTAATTTCTCTTAGAAAGGTTCTGGAGCTTACAATCTTCCCCTTTTTGATGATAACAATTTAAGTAAGAGTTAAATATTTTGTTTGATATATATGGATGTCTTCTGATTAAGTTTTGAACTTAACCAAAATGCACCTCCTTCTATTTAGAAAATAACTTTAGTTTCTGAGATGCTAAAGTTGTTTTCTTAGAAGCTTTTCTCAATAATGAATAGATAAGAATTTTGCACACGAATTACTGAGAATGCATTGTATTTCATTTAACAGTCATTGAAAAATTACAAGGTACTAAAGAAATACAGATGCCAAAAATGAACAAAACAATTTATACTCCCCCTAAATCTTAGCCTATGATTTATCTTTTACCAAAATATTTCTATTACATTTTCTCCCCCTTTGTTATCTCAAAAGGGTGGCAAAGACAAATACACCATCAAAGACTAAATCCTAGCTAGCTCATGCGAGCAATATATCTCAGAAGTCTGCATATCTCAATAATAAGTTCCCTTGTGACTGAGTTTGCAGGGGTTTCTGGAGGCAGCTCATCAGCAATGGGAGCAGGTTCTGGAGGAGGAGGTGCTTGGGACGGTCTACGCGCGTTTTCCTGTTCAAACATAGTGAACATATAATCGTCCCTTTGAGCAGTAGGAAAAGTGGTTAAGGCTACTGATCTAGAGGGCTGCTCAGCTTCAGAAGGTTGAACCCTTGTGACAGCTGGTTCAGAAGCATCGGAAGGAAGAGGATACGAGGCAAAGGATCTGATGATTGGACCACTCCGAAGATCCTTGTTCTTGCATCCCCATAGAAGTATGGCCGGTAGGATACAGAAGGGGGTGTGTTAACAACGTTTCCCAGCTGGAAACCAAAGAGTTTGATTCAGAATGCTTAATTTTCACAGAGTTATTTCTTGATAGTTTTTCAATATAAGAGTTGTTTAGGGAAAGAGAGAAAAACACACAAGAACTTTATAGTGGTTTTGCTCAATCTTAGCCTACTCCAGTCCTCAACCTTCAGTTGAGAGTTCCTTAGATATTCTTCTTAAAGTTCCTTCTCAGGCAACACCACCTTTACACCCATAAAGGATTTTCACCGCCTGATCAATTGCCGAATTGATTCAAATTAAAACTAGGTAACTTGTAGACAAGTGGAAAACCTAGGTCATTTTCCCAAGGAATTCAATAAGTGAAAAGTGGTTATGCAAAGTAAGGTTTGGGGATTTTAGCATTAAATTTCAGAAATAAGCAAATTCAAATAGGATTTTAATCAAATAGGTAGAAGGCACTAGCTCAAGGAATTTGAATTATAAAATCTATATCATTCATTCATTATCCTTTCAATGACCCTTTCAAGAATTAAATTGAATTTCAAATCCAAATTCAAATCTGAATTCAGATCCAAGTTCTTATGAAAATCTTCAAACATTCATCTTAATACACTTGAATTAGATCTGAAATCTCAAAACCTAACTGAAGGTATCAAGATTGAAGCTCAATAATTCAATTACCTAGATCAGAGATCTCTAGATCTAAGCATTCTCTCAACTAAAAATTATTGATCAATAATTCAGAAATCTCTAGAATTATTAATCAATTGGATCCACAATTCAAGAATTAGAAAATCTTCATAATCCTTGAATCATGAATAAAGAAGAGGTGAGATGAGAGAATTTGAAATTCTTGAATGAATCATGAAAGAAATACCTCAAAATCATATTGCAAATCTCAATATCTTTTACAATCCTCCATCCTCAAGCTAGCTATGAGCTTAGTTCTCCATGATCATGGAGAATTCAGCAACTAAGGAGAAAGGAGAAGAGAAAAACCTAGAGAGAAAAACTAGAGAGAATTCTAATTCTAAAATCTGAAATGTAAAAAAATGAATTAAAGTTCTTCCCTTCAATTTTGAGCTAGACTATTTATAGACATAAAAGTAAGGTAAAATTTCTAAAAATCCCATGGACTAAACAATTACAACACATAAGGAAAGGGTAGAATGGAACTTGCACAAAATTGTGACACTTAAGGCAACACAGCAAAACTAAGTTTCTGCCTGAAATCTTGCAGACAATTTCTGAAGCCTCTAATGGATCCTTTTGCTTCGAGCCCTGAAGCAAAGTTGTGGCTCTATGTCTCAGCTTTCCATAGCCACCAAGATCATCCAATTCCAGTAAGTATAGCTCGCGATATAGCAAAAACACAGAGTGCTGCTCCAGATTGCTGTCACAATTGCTACATCAACTTTGAGTCAACTTTTGAGCTTCTTATAGACTTCAATTCCTTTCAAGATCTGAAGATTAAATGAAGCCTTGTGTCTTATCTTTACAATGAAAATGAAATTAAGTGATTTCAACATCTGTAGCTCCAGTTATAGCTTCTGCAACACTGGCTGCTCAGGATTGCTGTTCCAGAATTCTGCAGCAAGCTTGACTCAACTTGAAGCTCCAATTTGGAACCCTTATGGTCTGAATCAGCTTTCGAGTTCTTCATTCAAGTTGTAGACCTGTGTCTAAGCTTTCCAAAAGGACAAAGAACACAAAATTCCAATTTCTAGAACTCAAGTTATAAGCAAATTACAGAATAGTGTCATAAAGCACAAAATGCTGAAAAAATGCACAAAGTTCCAATTTAGTACCAAATGCCTAATATGATGCAAAAGTAGTTCATTAATCTCAAAAGTGGTCAAATTACATGCATACAAGAGGGAATTAATGAATACAAATTATGCTATATCAAATTCCCCCACACTTAGCCCTTGCATGTCCCCATGCAAGATTAGGAATCAAAAGTTAACCACCTAGTGAGAAAGAGGGAAATCAAGAGGTGCTACTTGAATTCCAATGAATGATCCAAAAGTGTTTTGGCTCAAGACCAAGAAAGCAATTTAAAGTGGTAAGAGTTTCCAACAGCTAAGCATTCCAATATCAAGGGATACAATACACAAGCAAAGCAAAATCCCTTAAAATGCATAGATGAAATGTATGGACCTCAATGGGTGTGTGTGCTCTCAACTCACTATTATGGTGGACTTGTCTTCCTCTCAACTCCCTTGTTAGACCAAGCATTCAACATAAGTTTGCCAAACCTCTAAATCTCCACTACTAGTATTCAATGCATCCAAGAATCAAGAGGTCTTTGTTTTGGTTGTAATGAGGCCAAGGTGAGGGTGTGGAATGTATGGGAAAGTGAGCTAAAGACCTAAGGAAATAAGACTAGCATTGGTTAGCATGAGTCACAATTAAACACATGGGGGAATTCCACCCAAACACAATGCATAGATTTCACTTTTTGCAACCAAGCACACATACAAAAGCACAAGAGCTTTGCTCACGTTTTTTTTCTTTTTACATTTCACACTTAAAACATTAGGTCTTTGACCTTGAATTTCTTTTTACTTTGCTTTTGCTTTTGTGTGCTTTTATTTCTTTATTTCCTTTTTTTTTTCACATACAACAATCCACAATCCACACATAAGACCACATACACAATGCAATAATGACACATAGTACAATCTACAACCAAGGTGTCCTTCCCCCACACTTAGAAGTTTGCCTTCCATGGCAAACCCCCACACTTAGACTCAAGCATGCAATATGATAAAACCAATGCTACTCCACTTTCCAAAGGTAGGGTATAAAATGGTTTTTCACTTTTTTGGCTTATGATGAGCTAAGATGAAAGAATGGGATATATGGCTCAAAAGGGCTTGCAAGGGCAATGTATAGGGTAGGCAATATGGCCGTGGACTCAAGAAGAAAAGTGCCTCCATCACACTCAAGAATGCATATGAAAAATGTAACCTCAATGAAGAGACAAGACAAACCCTAGAATGACAAAGTCCACAAGAGATACACACAACAAGAATGGAATGGCATGTAATGTGGCCATCCAATGTAAGGCCCAAAACTCACAAGGTAAGTGTCCAAAGACAAATCATCTATACACAATAAGATCAATCACCAAGCAAGTATCAAGAAGAACAAAGTGAAATGCAATCATGTCGGAACTCTAACCACCTAAGAAAATGATGCAAGTCTCAAGCACAACACTTCCAAATCAATCAAGAAAGACAAGTAACAACCTATCTAAGCAAACAACCTAACTAATGACAAGCATGAAATCTACAATGCAACAAACAACCTACTCAACTAACTAGCTACTCATGCTTTATTCAATTGAAATGCAAAAACAAAAAGAAAAAGGGAAAATGGAAACTCCCCTATGGTGGCTTGTGCTTGAACTCATCTGGGAGCCTCCACCTAAGTGTATGGTCCAGTCCTCCACCGGGCTCCCACACTAAACGAACAAATGCACCAAAGCCAGAACATATTTTTGCTTTGAGGATCCTGTGTCTCAATCCTGATAAAATCCTCAGCATGGTCTGCAACAAATGGAGAGACAATAGGGATGCAATGCAAAATGCAATGTGAGACTATAAAGTCAAAAACAGGAAAGTAAGGAGAATCTATCCTAGAAAAATCTACAGAACTATGAACATAAGAAAAAGATGAAAAGTCAGGGGTAACTATGTCAATGGTCACAAAATAAAAAACAATGGAATGTAAAGTGGGAGAACAGGTAGATGAATCCAGTGGTGCAACAGAGCTAGACACATCCGAATGTGAAAGTATATCAGTGGAAGAATCGTGCACATCCAAACATGCAGCAATCTCAGAACACATAGCACATAGAATCAGCCCATCACAATCCTTACACACAAATTCTGCATCAATTTCAGAGAAACTGGGGAACTCAGTTAGCCAATCCTCCTGATATACAGGATCTGCAGCATGTATGTCGGCACCTGCAACAAGAGTTGAAGAGAGAAATCTGCTGCAAGAAAAACATCAGTAGCTATTGCTGATTCAGAAGATGAAGGTGAACCAGCAGCACAAGATAAAGTAGTAGCAGGTATATCATGCACAAGAGAATCAGAATGTACATCAAAATGCATCTCAGAGTCAGTAGTCACAGAATGCATGGAAGGATGCATATTAGAGTGAGAATTCATATCAGAGTGAGAAATCTCAGAAAGCATGGCAGAATAAGAAACATCAGCATGAATGACATCAGAATCATCAACATCAGAATCTATATCAGCAGAGTCAAAAGAATCAGAATGCAACACAGAATCAGAAAAATCATAATGCATCATATCCACTAAAATATCAATGACATCAATATGATAGACAGAATGCTTCTGCACTACCTCAGATTCTGCAAGAGTCTTCCCACCGCCAATGGTAATGGCACTAACATTTCTGGTGGGGTTTACAGGTTGTGCAGGTAGTTTCTCTGATCCTTGAGGTTGCAACTCCACAACTGTTATAGCTAACTGTTCAATCAGTTTTTGCAAATTCTGGAAAATGGTCTCTGTTGTCTGTTGGAACTGAATGCTGCTAGTTGCCATTTGCTTCACAAGATCTGCCAAGGATGGCTCAGATGGTGCAACAACTTCTTGGTTGGTGGATGGCCTAAAATCTGACTTTTGTTGCATGAAATTCTGGTTTTCGACACCTCCATTTCTATCAAAATTCTGCTGCTGGAAAGGCCTACCAGGAAACATACCACTCATTAGCTCACTTTTCTCTTGCAATGTGGGACATTGATATGTGACATGATCAACCATGGAGCAAATACCACAACTGATGGCTGCCACATGATGTTGTTTTTGTCTGCTTGCAAGAGCTAGTTGTCTCACCAAACTAGTCAACTCATCAATCATATGCTCCATCCTTTGGCTTGCCTCTGAATACTGAATATCATTTACACCTCTGCAACTTACTTCTCTAGTACCAAACTGCTGACAATTCATAGCCATATTTTCAATCAAAGTCCTTGCTACAGTAGGTGTCTTATCCATCAAAGCTCCTCCTGATGCTGCATCAATCATGCTCCTATCTATGCCCAACAATCCCTCATAAAAATACTGAATCAACAATTGATCACTGATTTGGTGATAAGGACAGCTTGCACAAAGCTTCTTAAATCTCTCCCAGTACTCATGAAGTGTCTCACCTCCTTACTGCCTAATGCCACTGATATCTTTTCTGATAGAGGTTGTTCTTAACGTAGGGAAAAATTTCTCAAAGAAAAGTCTCTCATGTCTTGCCAACAAGTGACAACTCCCGGATGAAGATAGTAGAACCAATCCTTTGCTGCACCATCCAAGGATAAAGAGAAAGCTCTTAACATTACATGATCCTCATCAACTCCATGTGGCCTCATAGTAGAACAAACCACGTGAAACTCCTTTAGATGCTTGTGAGGATCCTCTCCAACTAGGCCACAGAAAATAGGAAGCAAACGTATAAATCCAGGTTTTAGCTCAAAGTTAGCATCCAAATGAGGGTATTAGATAGCCAATGCCTTGTAGTTCACATCAGGGGCAGCCAATTCCTTCAAAGTCCTCTCTGCCATATTATCTAAACTTGTACCAAAATTCTGATTACAAGAAACAACACTAGAACAAGGGTTAGCGTTAGGAGTAGAATCGATAATAGCACCAAATGACAATCTCCTCCTAGCACTAATCAACCTACGAGTCCTATCAATCTCTGGATCAAAAGCAACTAATCCAAGATCAATATGTGGTCTAGTAATCATGCATGGTGCAAAAATAGACAAAGTAGCATATGATGACTTCTACAGCAAGTAACACACAATTTAACACATAAAATGCTAAAAATAAATGCATCTCAGCAATTCTGCAGATTCTGCCCAAGACATTGCAGCTTGATTTTGAGCTCCTTAATGGCCTCAAATGATTTCGAGCTTTGAAGATGAAATGGAGCCTTATGTCTTATCTTTCCAATGCCACTGAAATCAGAAGAATCCGACCTTTGTAGCTCTAGTTATGACCTCTGCACTACTGCCTGGTCAGGAATTGCTGCTGCAGAATTTTGCAGCAAAGATGACCCGCCTTTATGCTAAATTCTGAAGTCCTTAAGCTCTGAATCAGGTTTTGTGATCTTCATGAAAGTTTTATACCTGTGTCTAAGCTTTCCAACAAGACAAAGAACACAAAATTCCAATTTCTAGAACTCAAGTTATAAGCAAATTACAGAATAGTGTCACAAAGCACAAAATGCTGAAAAAATGCACAAAGTTCCAATTTAGTACCAAATGCCTAATATGATGCAAAAGTAGTTCATTAATCTCAAAAGTGGTCAAATTACATGCATACAAGAGGGAATTAATCAATAAAAATTATGCTATATCACCGCCTCACAACCCGAGGAGGATTTCTTTGCCTCAAACACAAGAGGACTTTCCTTGTCTCCCACTCGAGGACTTTACTGTCTCAAACAATAGAGGACTTTGCTGCCTCAAACAATCGAGGACTTTGAATGCCTCACAGACGAGGACTTGAGTTTTTCACAAATGGTGTTTTTAATTTAAAAACACTATCAAGTTACATAGATGCGGCTAAGTTGAAACTCTTGATAGACTTCTAGATTTAACTTACATAAGTGTAAGAATAGAACAGTAAAGAACTAGAAGATTTTTACAAAGTTTTCTTTGTAAATATATATGAGATTTGATCGTCAGTATTTACAAATTTAAGTACAATATCACCTTTTTGCACATGATCACGAATGAAGTGATGTTTTATACATATGTGTTTTGATCGAGAATGCTGAATGAGATTCTTAGCTAAGTTTATGGCACTTGTATTATCACAAAGAATAGGAATTTTATCATACCTCAAGTGATAATCACGAATTTGGTTTCCGATCCATAGCATCTGAGTGCAAGAATTTGCTGCAACAACATACTCAGCTTTAGCTGTTGAGAGGGCGATCGTGTTCTGCTTCTTACATGACCAAGTGATCAAGCACTTCCCAAAGAAGCAACACCAGCCACTTGTGCTCTTCCGATCAATCCCATCTCCAGCATAATCAGCATCACTATACCCTACAACATCAGAAGAACAACCTTTATCGTACTAGAAACCAAGATTAGTAGTTCCAACAAGATATCGTAGTATTCTCTTAACAGCCGTAAGATGAGATTGCTTAGGCTTGGATTGAAATCGAGCACAAATACCAACACTTAGTTGAATATCTGGTCTAGAAGCAGTAAGGTACATAAGGGAACCTACCATGCCTATGTAGTTACTTTCTGAGACCTTCTCACCATCTTCATCTAAGTCAATGACTTGAGATGGGTACATAGGTGTATTTATTGGTTGAGATTGATCCACGAGGAACTTTCTCAAAAGCTCCTTGGTATACTTCTGTTGATGAATGAAGGTTCCATTCTTTTCTTGCTTGATTTGCAATCCTAAGAAGAACTTGAGTTCTCCCATCATGCTCAACTCGAATTCTCCTTGCATAAGTTTGGAGAATTCTTTGCACAGAAGTTCATTTGTTGCTGCAAATATGATGTCATCAATATATATTTGGACGATTAAAAATCCAGAAGCTTCAGATAGGGTAAATAAGGTAGTATCAACCTTTCCCGTGAGAACCCATTCTTTAGCAAGAAGGAACACAGTCTATTATACGAAGCTCTTGGAGCTTGTTTTAGACTGTAGAGTGCCTTTGTTAGCTTGAAAACATGATCTGGGTAAGAATCACTTACAAACCTAGGGGGTTGCTTCACATACACTTCTTCTGAAAAAGTTGAAGGTGTGTGTTAGCACGAGAAGGGGGGGGGGGGGCGGTTGAATCGTGCTTAGATTTTCAAAATACTCTTCTAAAACTCTTTCTTTCAAAAACACTTCTCAGAAGGGTATCCTTCTGAGTCGCAGCGGAGAGTCCTTCTGAGAAAGTAAAGTTTCTCAGAAACTTTGCTTTCTGAGAAGATCAACCTTCTTGGTGATTTCTGAAACTTGTAGATTATAACTATCAAGTGTAAATACTTGTAGTTATAATGAAAGAGAGTTAGTATAATAATAACTATATTAACATGATAATATATTCAAGATATACATGAGATATTAACATAGTTGTAGCAACTAGAAACCATGCATAGAGATACTTTCTAGATAAGTTATCTAATATGAAGAATTAGGAACTTATTCAAGATAATATCTACACATATAATAATATACTATAAGCTTCAGAAACACATTATTGTTTAAAGAGAAATGGTCATAGAGCCTCAGAACCCTCATACGAAGTTTCTGATATTACTTTCTAGTGAGAGCATAATATGTACTGGTTCATTACGTTATTAATATATCTCACCCCAGTCATCGAATCAAAGATCCAACCGTTCATAAGTTAGAACTATGTGTCCTTAACATTCTCATAAATTTTCAACTTGATCCAACGATTAACGAATCCGTATATGAAGAATTACGAAGACTGGTTTATAGAAAATCTGCTCTAAGAACTCATTATGTTCTTGCACGTTTTACTTCAAAAATTGTCTTTCTCTTTGATGTAATTTTCTGATAGAAAAAACTAGTTAATATCATACATCTTATACTTTATATAGAGTGTGAATTAAAATAAAGATTAAGCAACTAGAAATTAAACTAGCAATAAAGTTCAGAGAGAAGTATAGAGAGTAAACACAATTTTATACTGGTTCGGCCAATGATGCCTACATCCAGTTCTCAAACAATTGTTTGAGTTCAACTAACTTTCTTCAAAGTTACAGATATTCTCAAGCCTTCTCAGGCTCTCTCAAGTATTCTTTCTTCTAGCCTCTTCAGGCTTTGCAGTGAATATTCTTTCCACAAGCCTTTCCAGGCTAAGCATAGATATTCTTTCCTCAAGCCTTCTCAAGCTAAGCCACCTTTTCACACTAGAAAAGGATTTACATTGCCTTAGATTAAACTAAGGACTTTTCACTCCACTCTTACAAGTAAGAGATTAGTATTCTTTCATCAAGCCACTTCTGGCTTCTCTTGCTTAACTCAGCACAATGAGCAAGACTAGTATTCTTTGATTAACCTCTTCAGGCTACTTGCTCATTTACCATGATACTTTTACAAGTATTCTTTTCCTAGCCTCTTCAAGCTCTAATTGCTCAACTCCACATGAGTGAGACTTTTACAAATAAATACAGATTTGTGTTTGAAAGATGTGTGCGTAAAGCACTTACAAACAAATGCTTAAGGACTTTGAATGACAAAGGATATCCTTAAACAACTCTTATTCAAAGCTTGCAACAACAAGGATGTTATCTAATGAAAGAATAAGAATAGAAGATTTCAAGAAATTTTCTTTAGAGAGAAAATTTCTCTTCTACAGAATCTCGGGTTTCTCAAGGAATATGAGTAGAAAAGATTTGATTTAATTTCTTAGAGTGACCCTTGATGCTGTTAGTGATGTATTACAAACTTGGATAAGTGTTTTAACATCACCAGGAAATTTGGCAGCATTGCAGCAGCATACCTGCACACTTTGTGTCTTGTTGGGAGCTTATTTATAGCCTTTTCCAGATTATAGCCGTTTTGCACAGTTCCCAAGACTTGCTGATATGTCCTTCTGAGAGGACTGCCTTCTGAGAGCTTTCCGAGAGTACTACCTTTTGAGGGCTTTCCGAGAGTACTGCCTTCTGAGAGCTTTCTGAGAAGACTGCTTTCTGAGAATTTGTGCTTCTCACAAATTCTATTCAGCCTTCTGAGAAAACTACTTTCTCATAACCAAGTCAGCACTTCATGAGAAGGCTGATGCATCTTGTTGATGTGTCTTGACTATCCCAATGAGGAGTTTCTGAAAGAATTCCTTCTTCCCTTAATGATGTATCTTCTCATTCAAGATGCCTTGATTAGATCCAGAGGGTGACTCCTCAGATGTAGATTTTTCTCAGCTTCTTGAAGGAACTTCTTAGACAACTTTCTCATAAGCTCACAGCTTCTAAGAGCTTCTCAGATGCTGGCTTTCTGAACCTTCTCCGGAAGGTGTATCTTCTGATACTTACTCAGAAAGTCTCTTATGCTGCCTCAGAAAGTACTTTAATATAGATCTTGATTTCCTTAAGTGCTTTCTGAATGATTCTTATCAGAATCCGATGCTTCCATTTTGTCTTCTAGGACAGCTTTCTGGAGCTCGGCTTTCTCAGAAACTTTCAAGTTTTCTTAGAAGACTTTCTTGGCTTCTTGGAGGATGCTTTCGAGAAGTCTTCTTGGTCTTGATATCTTCTCGGTTTATGAACAATTTCTTTATCAGAAACTTGAACTTCTTAGCTTCCAGAAACCTATTCTTGAAGTGTTCTGATATTGCCGCTTTCTCCATTCTTCTGGAAGTTCTCTCTTCAGAAGGTTCTCATATCTTCTGAGTGAGGGTGGCTTTCTGAGAGAAGGTCCTTCTGAGAGGAAACCTTTCTGAGGAAAATCTTGTGCAGCCTTCTGAGTAGTTTCTGAGTGCAATTCTCAGAGAGCTTTCTCATATCTTCTTAGAAGACTCTTCTAATAAATTATCAGAGTTCTTCCTTGGCTTTTAGTGCGATCTTCAGAGATGACTTTCTCAAGTCTTCTCATGTAAAAATACTTGATACTTTGGCGCATTCTCAAGAGTTTTCCCATGCCTTGACATCCTTCTGAGAGGCTTTGTTCTTCTTCATTTTGCTCTTCCAGAACCATGTGCTTTGGGTGCTTGTTATCCCAACTTTTGTATGGCTTTAGCTATATCAAATAGCTTTCTTACTGCACATATCAACACCCATTAAATTATTCTAACAAAATATTTTCTTTGTATTAATTTGTTATCACTCAAAACCAAGTCTTTAATGATTTCCAATCATTAGCACTTCTTGGAAGGGTGCTGGAGCTTACAATCTCCCCCTTTTTGATGATGACAAATTAATTTAGGAAATATTTTGTAGAATCGTTTGAAGGAAACCTTTCTTTAAGATCAAAGGCTTATGATAGGTTCCTTGTGCAATTTAATCTATCTTTCTGTTATTTCATTCAATTTCTCAAGAGGAAATTTCTGGAAATAACTTAGAGATTGATTAATTTACAGCAGAATACAAACTAGAGAATAAAACAAGTTTTTCCTTAAATCTTGCAAGATATATTCATTGATAATCAAACTTGAATTTCATACCAGAAAGTTTGTATTCATAATTCAGACTTATATTTAACATACATTAGCACATTCATAAATAAAAGAAAGATGCAGTAAATGCTATGTATGCATGAGGATTTTTCTTGAGAGTTTCTCTCCCCCTCACTTCTATCTCCCCCTGTTTCCTTCAGAAACCTGCAGTCTTTCGACCCATATTTCCTACATTTTCTCCCCATTTGGCATCATCAAAAAGAGAGGACAAGAAAATGAAGAACTTCAGCCTTGTTTCTTCTCAAGAGCGTCCAGAATTCTCAATAGAGGTGCTTCATGCTCTCTGAGTTGGCTTCGAATTTCTAAAATTCCAGCCTCAAGCCTATTTTGCCTTGCTGCCATTTCTCTTTGGTTTCTCAGAAGCAGATCAATCCTTAGAGAATCGATGGGGGATGTGGTAGCAGGTGCTTTAGAAATCAACCCCTGAGTTCCTTGAGAAACTACTGCATAACTTAATTCCTCAGAATTCTTTTCTGGTTCAGATTCAGAAGCTGAAGTCTTCTGAGACAAAGCAGCTTCAAATTCTTCTATGTCTTGATCACATAATTCTTCACCGAGGAAGACACTTGCTGATTCAGAGGTAGAGCTTTTTGAATGAGAAACCTCTTCAGAGACCCTTGACAGATTCTGTGGTTTCTCAACATAGGGAATCATGGCTAGATCATCATTAGGAGAGGGTGCTGGAGCTTGTGTATACCCAAATTACTGAGTGGGAGGAGCACTAGTTTCTGATGCGTCCTCAATCACAATATAAGCTTCAGAGACCTCAGCATCTTTCCCTTTGGAGCAAGTGGCTGCTCCTTGTGCTCTTTTCTGTGCAGCCAATTTCTTTGCTGCTCTCTCTGCCTTTGTCCTCAGGATAGTCATGAATAGCACATCATCCTCACTTTCTCTTTCACCAGTCTCAACCTGAGATGGCTCACTGATATGAATACCCTATGAGGCTTGAGAAGTCCGCTGCTTCCTCTTGTAAGGGAGTTTTCTCTGGCCTTGTTGGAGGAGGAGTATCATTATCAGAATGTGAGCTAGATGAGCTTTCTGAAGACACAATTTTCGCACTCTGGGCTAGACTATTGCACCATACTTCCAAATTCGAAGCCCGCTCCATTCATGGACTCAATGATGGAGAAGTAGGGGCCCGATTTGTTGAAGGGAAAAGGAGCAGTCTGAGTGACATCAACCATGTGAACCTCAGATCCCTTCTGAGAGTCTTTCTCAGACTGAGTCCCTTCTAAGGAACTACCAGCAACAAATGCCTCAACTGCTACTACGCCGCCAGCCACGGTAGTGTCAGTGCCCACCTCTGAGCTGAGCCTAGTGCTGGTGGTCCCTGGCACTTCAACGTGTGTTGAGACACGAGTTTCCTTATGTTCTTTAGGGGTCTCAGAAGAGACATGACCAGCGTCAGAAGTTGGTTCTTTCTGAGATGAAGAGGGAGGAGTTTGTTGATGTTGTACCTCTTCTTGAACTTTCTCAGCTCCTTCCTGAGACATGGGTGGAGAAGGTAGTGGTGGAGGATGCATGGCTTGGTAGCAACTTGAGTCTCAGAAGGCTGATCAATTGCCTTCTGGATGTCATCCATTTTCTGAGTTAGAGACTCAGCATCCACACCAAAAACCTCAGTCGTGGTTGCTTCTGAAGGATCCGCCATAGAAGCTTCAGGTTGCTTCTTTTTCGGCTCCTTCCTTGAGCTTCCAGAGTCTAGGGTGCGGTGTTCGACCCGGAACCTTGTTGCATCTTCCTCAGAAGAGGAGTTAGCAATATTTCCTCCTTGCCCTTGGACCATCTTGGATAAGTCTGAGTTGCAATTATCCCACGATAATTTACTTTCTGAGTTTGACCAAATGCTTGAGAAAGTTGACTTCTGGAGTTGGTCTTCTTAGAGGATTTGATAGGGTGTGAGAGGGATATGCTTATGCAGATGACATGTTTATGCAATGCATTTAATTTGAAAAATGTTTTCACACAATTAAATCAAATATGCATATACATAGTTCATACATATTTCACACACAGCAACAATTTGCATATAATGTTTTAGTTTCAGGAATACCTCACTTTGGAATTGAATGTGATCCTTGAGGATTTTGATTTCTAGTGTCAAAAGTGATTCTGAGTTCACTTTCTGGGACTTGTTGCTTGAGGGGAATATTCAGTCTTCTCTGAAATAATTCTTTCCAGGAACTGCCCATAGTTGCTTTCTCATCTTGCTAGGTTTCTCAGAAGTTGTTGTAGAAGCTTCGGAGAGCTTCTTAGATGGACTTCCTTTCATAAGGCTTCACCACTTTCTGAATGTATGATTTTCAATGAGTCTAGGATATCCAGCCAACAATCTTCCAATTTGATTTGCTTGATGAGAATGAGATGAGCACTCCAAGTTCCTTAGTCAATTCTTCGTGAAGGAATTTTGTAGCTATTGTAAAGAATGATAAATCAGACTTTTTATTAGCTTGATCCATCTCAGCTTGTTCTCAGAAGAGATTCTTCAGAACCCTCTTGAATTCTCCACTGAACTCATTTGTGTGTTGAGTTCTTTTCACTTTAGTTGAACCTGCAAGATAAAGAAGTTTCTGGTACCCACTGAATTTCAATTGGGTCCTTCCTTGGTTAGTTGGAGAGAATATATATTAAGATAATAAACCAAGAAAATACACCAGATAAACTGTTTTCAAGTGAAGGTACACTCAATGAATTCTTAAAGTAAGTGAGAATAAGATTTCTCAACTGGCTTTTTCAAGAAGGTCAGATTTAAGGTTAAGAAACCTAGATCATGTGAACCTTTTAGAAACACTCACTTTACTTAGAAAATGATGTAGAGAAGATGGAGCAAATTGTACATCAGAAACCTAAGAGGTTCTCTGGTACCTTAGATATTCAATTATGAATGAGAACATTCAATAAGTTGAATTTGTTAAGTTTTGAAATAATCTTCTCAAACATGTTTATCACCTTCTTGAAAAGATACACCACTTTAGAATAGGTGAGAAGTAAAGTGTTCTCAGTTTTTGAATTAGCCCGATGAGAGCTCTAACTTACACTTATCATAAAGCTCATGTGAGCAAGAAAGCATTTGCAAGATAGTTATCAGTAAGTGTATATTTGTAAAAGAATGATCTTGATATCAGATTCAAAATAAATAATTTACAAATCTGGATTGGTCAAGAGAGTAAGATATGCAGGATATGCAATTCTGCTTTCTCAAGAGATATAAAATTGCAAGAGAGCAAAATATAGTCGAAGTCGACTTGATATATCTTTTTGAAAAGAGAATTTTAACTCACAAAGACAATTCTCAGAAACTAGAATAAGAAAGAGTTTGTTTTGAAAAAGTATTCTCACACATATGATGAATTAGCTTTCTCAATCCTTCATTGGACCTTTTAACCTCTGCAATCGTGAGATTGCTCAACCCCAGAGGCCTGTCTCTGATTCCAATTGAAGGTGTGTGTTAGCACTAGAAGGGGGGTTGAATCGTGCTTAGATTTTCAAAATACTCTTCTAAAACTCTTTCTTTCAAAAACACTTCTCAGAAGGGTATCCTTCTGAGTCGCAGCGGAGAGTCCTTCTGTTTCTGAGAAGATCAACCTTCTTGGTGATTTCTGAAACTTGTAGATTATAACTATCAAGTGTAAATACTTGTAGTTATAATGAAAGAGAGTTAGTATAATAATAACTATATTAACATGATAATATATTCAAGATATACATGAGATGTTAACATAGTTGTAGCAACTAGAAACCATGCATAGAGATACTTTCTAGATAAGTTATCTAATATGAAGAATTAGGAACTTATTCAAGATAATATCTACTCATATAATAATATACTATAATCTTCAGAAACACATTATTGTTTAAAGAGAAATGGTCATAGAGCCTCAGAACCCTCATACGAAGTTTCTGATATTACTTTCTAGTGAGAGCATAATATGTACTCGTTCATTATGTTATTAATATCTCTCACCCCAGTTATCGAATCAAAGATCCAACCGTTCATATGTTAGAACTATGTGTCCTTAACATTCTCATAAATTTTCAACTCGATCCAACGGTTAAAGAATCCGTATATGAAGAATTACAATGACTGGTTTATAGAAAATCTGCTCTAAGAACTCATTATGTTCTTGCACATTTTACTTAAAAAATTGTCTTTCTCTTTGATGTAATTTTCTGATAGAAAAAGCTAGTTAATATCATACATCTTATACTTTATATAGAGTGTGAATTAAAATAAAGATTAAGCAATTAGAAATTAGACTAGCAATAAAGTTCAGAGAGAAGTATAGAGAGTAAACACAATTTTATACTGGTTCGGCCAATGATGCCTACATCCAGTTCTCAAACAATTGTTTGAGTTCCACTAACTTTCTTCAAAGTTACAGATATTCTCAAGCCTTCTCAGGCTCTCTCAAGTATTATTTCTTCTAGCCTCTTCAGGCTTTGCAGTGAATATTCTTTCCAAAAGCCTTTCCAGGCTAAGCATAGATATTCTTTCCTCAAGCCTTCTCAAGCTAAGCCACCTTTTCACACTAGAAAAGGATTTACATTGCCTTAGATTAAACTAAGGACTTTTCACTCCACTCTTACAAGTAAGAGATTAGTATTCTTTCATCAAGCCACTTCTGGCTTCTCTTGCTTAACTCAGCACAATGAGCAAGACTAGTATTCTTTGATTGGCCTCTTCAGGCTACTTGCTCATTTACCATGAGACTTTTACAAATATTCTTTTCCTAGCCTCTTCAAGCTCTAATTGCTCAACTCCACATGAGTGAGACTTTTACAAATAAATACAGATTTGTGTTTGAAAGATGTGTGCGTAAAGCACTTACAAACAAATGCTTAAGGACTTTGAATGACAAAGGATATCCTTAAACAACTCCTATTCAAAGCTTGCAACAACAAGGATGTTATCTAATGAAAGAATAAGAATAGAAGATTTCAAGAAATTTTCTTTAGAGAGAAAATTTCTCTTCTACAGAATCTCGGGTTTCCCAAGGAATATGAGTAGAAAAGATTTGATTTAATTCCTTAGAGTGACCCTTGATGCTGTTAGTGATGTATTACAAAGTTGGATAAGTGTTTTAACATCACCAGGAAATTTGGCAGCATTGCAGCAGCATACCTGCACACTTTGTGTCTTGTTGGGAGCTTATTTATAGCCTTTTCCAGATTATAGCCGTTGTGCACAGTTCCCAAGACTTGCTGATATGTCCTTCTGAGAGACTACCTTCTGAGAGTCTTCAGAGAGGACTGCCTTCTGAGAGCTTTCCGAGAGTACTACCTTTTGAGAGCTTTCTGAGAGGACTGCTTTCTGAGATCTTTCCGAGAGTACTGCCTTCTGAGAGCTTTCTGAGAAGACTGCTTTCTGAGAATTTGTGCTTCTCACAAATTCTATTCAGCCTTATGAGAAAACTACTTTCTCATAACCAAGTCAGCACTTCATGAGAAGGCTGATGCATCTTGTTGATGCATCTTGACTATCCCAATGAGGAGTATCTGAAAGAATTCCTTCTTCCCTTAATGATGTATCTTCTCATTCAAGATGCCTTGATTAGATCCAGAGGGTGACTCCTCAGATGTAGATTTTTCTCGCTTCTTGAAGGAACTTCTTGGACAGCTTTCTCATAAGCTCACAGCTTCTAAGAGCTTCTCAGATGCTGACTTTCTGAACCTTCTCCGGAAGGTGTATCTTCTGATACTTACTCAGAAAGTCTCTTATGCTGCCTCAGAAAGTACTTTAATATAGATCTTGGTTTCCTTAAGTTCTTTCTGAATGATTCTTATCAGAATCCGATGCTTCCATTTTGTCTTCTAGGACAGCTTTCTGGAGCTCGACTTTCTCAGAAACTTTCAAGTCTTCTTAGAAGACTTTCTTGGCTTCTTGGAGGATGCTTTCGAGAAGTCTTCTTGGTCTTGATATCTTCTCAGTTTATGAACAGTTTCTTTATCAGAAACTTGAACTTCTTAGCTTCCAGAAACCTATTCTTGAAGTGTTCTGATATTGCCGCTTTCTCCATTCTTCTGGAAGTGCTCTCTTCAGAAGGTTCTCATATCTTCTGAGTGAGGGTGGCTTTCTGAGAGAAGGTCCTTCTGAGAGGAAACCTTTCTGAGGAAAATCTTGTGCAGCCTTCTGAGTAGTTTCTGAGTGCAATTCTCAGAGAGCTTTCTCATATCTTCTTAGAAGACTCTTCTAATAAATTATCAGAGTTCTTCCTTGGCTTTTAGTGCGATTTTCAGAGATGACTTTCTCTGGTCTTCTCATGTGAAAATACTTGATACTTTGGCGCATTCTCAACAGTTTTCCCATGCCTTGACATCCTTTTGAGAGGCTTTGTTCTTCTTCATTTTGCTCTTCCAAAACCATGTGCTTTGGGTGCTTGTTATCCCAACTTTCGTATGGCTTTAGCTATATCAAATAGCTTTCTTACTGCACATATCAACACCCATTAAATTATTCTAACAAAATATTTTCTTTGTATTAATTTGTTATCACTCAAAACCAAGTCTTTAATGATTTCCAATCATTAGCACTTCTTGGAAGGGTGTTGGAGCTTACAAAAGTTGCTATTCAAGAAGGCGGATTTTACATCCATCTGATAGAGTTTGAACCCTTTGTGTGCAGCAAAAGCTAACAACATTCTGATAGCTTCCAATCTTGCGACTGGAGCAAAGGTTTCACCATAATCTATCCCTTCTTGTTGGTTATTGATGGGTTAGCGTCGCAACTCCTATAAATTTAATTATTTATAAACCAAGTTCCCCTAATATAGTTTAGTGGAAACAATACGCAAGATGTAACACCCTTGCCTTAAACATATTATTTAATAATTATTAGTTAGAAATTAACAACTAAATATCAATATAATTATTGCGATAATTTTGTATGAGGTATCATTATTACGTTTATAACATAATTACATAATTACATACGTGTATTAAACAATAAAGTAACCCTTTGAGTATCATTAGAGAGAAAAATAGGTCAAACCATGCTCACCCGATTATTACCAAATTTACCGCACCTATTCTATACATTTTTCTTGATCACCCTATATGGAAATATAGACCAATACACCACCCAGAAGCATAAAACACTTACATCTTATTTTTCCTAGAGTATAGGGTAGTACGTGGCATTAACAGAGGAGCCATTTGATCATCCTCTGTTTCCATCCGAAGCCACCACCTACTGTCTCTGACTCCAGCTCGGGACACCACTAGTTTTAGTACGCCACCACCACCTGCTTGTCATCTATGAAGCCAACTAGCTGTTGTTTTAGTTTCCTTCAGATGGTGGAAAGCTCTTTCTATAAATATAGAATTAGGATCAACGGAATAGCACACGAGAAACACCTCTGTTACACCTATTTTCCCTAGACAGAATTACCAATAGATCATCCCTTCCGTCCGTTTTCAAATTTCTAAGTTCAACCTTAAGGTGAGTTGCTCTGTTCTTCTTCTTTTAACAAAATAGAATCTAATACATGTTATTGTTCATAACTATGCATATAACTCATCCATGATTAAACTAAACTGATGGCTTTTGGTTTTCATACATATGTCTATGATGTTTGCAAATCCAATTTGTATGATTCTTTGAGTGCTGAATCTGATTAATGCGTTAGAACAAGGCATGTTAACTAAAAAGATAAAGAATCTGACTTCAAATTGTTTCTGAAACTATATAAAAGTAACTGGTGGTATGTTTATATGCATGCATATGTCAAAAGTAAAATATAAACTGGTTTTTAGATGTGTGTGTGACTATTTTCTTTGAGATTTGAATAATTGTTTAACCAATTCCATAATTCATAAGCCTTAAGAATAATAAATGATGATAAGAAGATTTAATAGTTTAGATAGAAATTGGAGTTAGGGAGTTACATGGAAACTACTTCATGCACTACATACATAGAGTAGGCGTTGCGCGAAGCGCACGGGCGCGGGGCGCCAAGGGTGCGCAAGGCGCGCGGACGCAGGACACGCACGGGCGCGGGGCGCCCAGGGCGTGCAAGGCGCGCGGCGGCAGGACGCGCACAGGCGCGGGGCGCGCACAGGCGCGGGGCGCGCGGGGCGCGAGACGAGCAAGATGCACGGGCTCAGGACGCCCAGAGAGCGCGGGGCGCGGAACGGGCGTGCGAGGCGCTGGGCGCGCAGGGCGCGGACGTGCGAGCGTGCGGGCGCGCAGGGCGCGGGCGCTGGGAGCGCAGGGCGCGGGCGTGCGAGGCACGCAGGGCGCTGGGCGCTGGGAATTGCGCGGTCGTAACCAGCCATGCGCTGAGTCGATTCCTAGTGCACCGAAACTAGACCAATTTCTCTAATTTATTTTTATGATCAATAAACTACGAAATATTTTTATAATTATTTCTTAAAACTAGTGGCAGTATTATTAAATATACAGAACAAGACAATACGAGTATATATATGTATCTATGTGCTGTGAGAACTGAGAAGCTTATAACTAAATCAAATATAATTACTATTGGTATGCAACGATGTTACTACACGATAGTATTACCGGATGATCAAGATATCTGCTGCTGTTATATATTGAATCTGTAAATTAGAGTGATAATGTGAAATGGTAATACTAGTGTATAAGACTGTACTCATGCATGATGATTGTACTGTTCTTGAGGTTGTGTTATGGATTGCATGAACGACTCGGTGGAATTCCTGGAATTGTCCGGACGAGTACCCGAGGATGCTACATGTGTTTGTTAAATTATAACTGCTGCTTGTTATATCCGTTCGATTGAATTTCTGGTTAGCTTGGATCCAGCCATCTAATCGACTAGATGGTGGTGCATTGGACCTACGGGACATGTGGACTAGATGGCAGAGGATTCTTTGACACGAGACACCTCCGAATCAAGGAACCTTTAAAGTTTAGGCGAGAGCGGAGCTGTAGTCAAGGTCAAGACTTCCCGGTCTAGGACTCAGAGCATATTTGAGGGACACATAGTCCCAACTTGCATATGATACCACGGCCGGGCCGTGATGCCGAATTGTGTTATCCGAGGAGTTAGAGTTTCCATGGCTGGGCCATGATGCCGGACTTGCAATCCGAGGATTTTTATGACCGGATACACATTCGAGGGTTATAGTGTACACTTACATGAAAAGTGGAGAAACTGCTAACCTTCAATTCAACGAACGAAGAAATATCGAATGTGAGGCATGGACCAGTAGACTCGTAGTACGGCCTATGAGGAAATTGTGAAACCAACCTTATAGTTGATATTTACGTAGGTTGCTAGAAATGCGAGAACCTAGTGAAAACATAGACTCCCTTAGAAACGGATCCTTAAGATGTTTGATCAATCAAGGTAAGGACTCATAGATTTGGAAATAGTGCCACCTTTTGAAAAGAAAGAGTATTACTTTGATTGACTAGAATTGTCATACGAGCACGTTGATCCGTGTGCTTTACGCAACTCACTAAGACTCTCGAGTCTTACCCTCTCTTTCTTTCGTATGTCAAATTCTAGATGGGTCAGCTTCCACCCCCTCCACGTAGACCTTATGTTTTTGGACTCTCTACGTACGACCCAGAGACCGGCTTGATTTCGGTTACGCACCACGTCCCTGGTACCACACAGTTCTTCTTACAGGATCTCACACAAAGATTTCCAGCCCCTCGACATGACGCAGCTCCAGCTCAGGCAGCATCTCCACCACCACCACCACCAGCGGAGGAGGACCCGGTCGAGGCAGAGGACTCAGACCCAGAGGAGGAACCCGAGCCTAATTATGTACCTGGCGAGCCTGGAGCAGTTTCATCAGAGGAGGAGGATCCCAAAGAAGACATACTAGAGGGTGAGGAGCAGCAGTAGACAGTAGAGCGGTCGTATAGTGGAGATTTCTTTTGTTTAGTAGTTAGTCGCCTCATTTTGGGTTGTACCACTGAGTAAGCGGCAGCGCTCCTCAGTGTAAGTTGATGTTTTGATTCTGTACATGCACTTTCATCAGATATTGGTCCAACTCAGTATACAGAGAGCCATTTATGTACACACATATTACCTTTATGTCTTGGTTATATTTCTATTATCATATAAGTATTCCCAGTACATGGTCTATTATATTAGGAACCTAATGTCATGGCTTGTTGAGTTTTACCCCGTTTACCATATCTCTATTCTGTATATGTATAAAAAAAAAAAATGATGTTCCGAGTTGTTAATCTTAACCATGGCAAGGTTGATAAATCGGGATGTTACACAAGACTAGTCGTATGAGGGTTGTCACAAGTTGGGGGTTTTTGTTTGAATGCAAGAGAAATAAATTTGAATGATAAAAACAATGGTTTATGAGGTAGAACATTCATTAGGGCGTTTATTATTGGCTACAAAAGAATGCATGAGTTGATTAATTACGCCAGAGTTAGATCTAACCCTATTGTTGTGATTCTAAGAGTTAATTGCCTAGAACAAGATTAATTAGTGACATCTCACCTTTAGTTTCATTTTCAACAATCTTAAAAGCCAGTCACATTAATCTAATTAAAGAGACTAATCAGCCAATTAATTAATCATTACCAATTCCTGATATGTCATGCATCAATTAATCAATTAACACATAGACACATGCCAATGAATTAGCCTAACTCAATCGAGTAAGCCAAGACAAAGGTTTAACACAGAATTTAAGATCTCAAATTATATGTCATAGTTTTGATAATGAAAACTTATGCAAGATTAAGAACAAAGCCTCAATTTACCCCAATGATGTTCACACCCTCATAAACCACCAAGAGACTTAGTTACTCATGGAGGAAAAATAAGGGCAGAAAATAAATTGGAATTAAAACAAAGATGGAATGAAGAAATTAAACAACTTGAACAATAAAGAGGAAAGTAAAGAAAATAAATGCAAGTTGGGAAGATGGAAAAAAACGAATAACTGAATTAATTAAAAGAAGTAACTTACAAAACCCAAACGGCTTGACGAATAACGTTGGAAATACAATAGAGAAAGTTAGAGCTAGACTAGGAAAGAAGATGGAATCCTAATGGAGAAAATAAACTCTAACTAAAAGCCTAGGGTTGAAAGTAAAAAACTAGGAAAAGGAAAGAGTATGAAATTAAAAGATGTAAAAGTGGTGGTAGGTGAGTCATGTGTTTATGATGCATTAGCCTTCTTTAAATAGAGTGAGCAATCTCCAAACCTAGCTAATTGGGCCCCCAGCTCGGCCTTGCAGATAGGTCTCTGATGTAATAGAATTGCGGCGCGGTGCTGGGGCGCTGATAGCTCGCTAGGGCGCCAGTGCTGAGCACGTGATGGATTCTAGTAAGGTTCGGACGCTGGGGCGCTCGATGCCAGTCCTGAATTCCACTGCTCCGCTTCTTGCTCAGTTCGTGATGTCTACTGCTCTAATAATTCTTGTGACCTGCACCAAAAAATACAAAATACCCAAGATCAAGTGCAAAGGTCATCCTTGAATTGCAAAAACATCATAAAACTTATTACTTTAGCCTTTATTTCCATTAAGCCCAAATTAATTCGAAATTGTATTAAATACAATAAAAGGCTAAAATAATGCAAAGAAATGCATACAATCATTCAAATTAAGGGCATAAAATATTGGCAAAAACCACGTTATCAAATATCCCCACACTTGAACAATTGCATGTCCTCATGCACAAGCAATGATTCCAAGCATCTCTCAAAGTAAAGCATTGGCTAATACATCTAACACCTATATCCTAAAAGAAAAAAAATAATAACATACTACAGATGATGGAAAGTTATTCAAAACAACACACCTTGGTCAAAATTATGCAACACCCACAATGATATTACAAGTTGACATTCAAGGAAATTCATGAGTTAAAAGAATCAGTTCATGTTACGCAAAGTTGGTTGATTGGCCCTCACCAGTGTGTTTTTTCTCTCAATCACTCAGTGTTTTGGCTAAGCACTCAATTGGATAAAACACACAAGTATTCACATTCCATAAATTTGCTATACTCCTAACATTGCAATTTCACAAATATGGTGCATCAAGAGGTCTTTTCAGGGTTGTAACGGGGCTTGGGATAGGTGTGGAATATATGGGAAGTGGACTCAATTCCAAGAAACCAAGACTTCATGGTTCGACTGATCCCAAATGACTTCTATTATCTAAGAAAAAGATGGAAAGAGAGGAAGATGGAGAGAACAGAAACACCCAAAATCAATAACCCATAAATTCTTAATTTTATCATTCCCAAGGTTCCCAAATAGTTTCACAGTAATTTCCAGGAACCCAACAACCTTTATTTGCAAAATTCACATATTTTTCTTTGATTTTTCTGCATTTTTCGATTATTTTTTTTTTTGGAAAAATTTCTCATCTCAATTCCTTTGGTAATTGAAATGAGGTGGAAAAGAAAACAACAAAAGACCACTTATGTACAAAAGCTACCCTTACAATTATATTCCCATACCTTACAATTTATTCTAGTGCACAATTTAACCCTATTTCCCCACACTTAAGACCTTTGCCCAACAATCAAACCATGTCCTCCTAGTTTCTCAGAAGGGATTTTTCATTGATTTTCTGTCTTTGGCTTGTAATGAGTTTAGTAACAATAAAGGGATAAAGGCTAAAGTTGGCTACAAACAATGAGAATTGTGTATAGGTTGGCTAATTGGCTAAGTGGCTTTTAAATGTAAAACAAAATCATGCCTCAATCACACGCAACATGTATAAAACGCAAAACAAGAATCAAGCAAATTCAGGAATAACAAATACAAGTGTGTGTGTGCCCACAGAAAGAAAGTGATCAATTGATGTATTTAATCACAGTAAGGCTCAAATCTCACAGGTAATCCAAACAACCAATCAGAGATAACATAAACAATTCAAACTCATATGGGATAACATGCCAACAGTTCTGAGTTAAATTTAAAGGGTAAAGCAATTTCAGACCAAAATGTGCTATAAAGAAAACTACCCAATCATCTACCTAAAAACACATAAAAACAAAAGAAAATAAAATAAAACAAAAGAGTTAGGCAGGCAAATATTTACAAAAGCCAATTTTTCTACACCCTCCCCACACTTGCACGAGACATTGTCCCCAGTGTCAACAATTTAAAGAACGGAGAAAAGGGTATAGAAAGGACCTACGGAGGACTCCATCGTCCTCTGACCCATCATCATCCTCCTCCTCCTCGACCTCATCGTCCTCATCATCGTCGTCGTCCTCGTCCTCATCGACATCAATAGGAGCCTGGGAATGTCCCGAAGCTCCATGCCCAGAGGAGAAGCGCTGGTCGATGTAGGCCCAGAAATCTCTCTGTGTCTCAGCGAGCCTCTAGTCATAGTGAGTCTGCATGGCCAGATACCGCTGATCATGATAGCTCTCAGCGGCTGCGAACTTCTGGTCGAAGTACTCTCTTATGTTGACCTCCATCTGGGTCAACTGTGCAGTGATGGAATCTAGAGGATTCCCCGCTGGTTGGCTCTTATTCTGAGTTGCTGCATCCTTGGTAGCGAGACCGGCGGCGGTGATGGTGGTATGTGGCCCTTGCCACTCATCGTCAGCGTACTCTGGCACACCACACTGGATAACCAAGGAGGTAACCAGAGAAGGGAAAGGGAGGCACCAGTTGGCCTCAATGTGGTGAGCGTGATGCATGGTGTGCTGCAGACGAGTAGGCAAGTCCACTCAGTGGCCCTCCATAATGCAGTACAGATGGAGGGCTTGATCTGTGGTGAGGTCAGAGATGTGGGAGATTGGGTAGATGTGGCTGAAGTAGATGCGGGACCACGCTCTGGCCTCCAGGTTGAGCGTGTAGTTCTTTAGCGTGCAAGGGAGCATGTTGGTCCCCAGTGACCAGCTGCAACCCGGAAGGTAGAGGCGGTTCTTGATCACCTCCAACTCCGTGTCGGCCATAGTCTGAATGGCATCTGGCTCCCCGAACGCGTAGTCGAGCTCCGGGGCGATCTGAGTAAGAGTGGCTATGCTTGCCACGTCGACCGGAATGAATTTGCCCTGGAGGAACATCTCAGTGGCGGTGCGGTTGTGGAAGTTGGCGTAAAACTCCCGCACCCAGTTGATGTTCGCTCTGACGGGGGCACTAAGAAGATAGTGGGCCCACCCCCGCCTCTCAATCTCCGCGATGACCATGTTGAGTCGTCCTTGGCCCTCATCGTGGAACTGGTACCCTAACTCAAAGAGGGGTTTCCTCTTATGAATGGTGGCGTGGAAGGAAAGCTCGGCGGTGACATCCAGGAATCGTGCTAGGTCGTGAGGCTGATCATAGGAGTGATCATCCTCTTCGGTGGTGCGCACTCTCTTCCCCTTACCGCCTCTGGTTCGTGGTGCCATTCCTGCAAAGATAAAATCAAGACGATTGAGCTCCCAAACAGTCACAGTAATTATTGGCTTTTGCTTTTTCTTGTCATGCCATTATTGGATGCAAATGGAAAATAAAACAAAAGGAACATAGTAGTGAAATGAAAACAAGAGACATCAGGCAGCAAGCAATCAGAACAGATTCGGCCAATTTCTGCAGCAGGTCGGCGCTAGGGCGCGGAAGACGCGCTGGAGCGCACGACCTACAACAGAACAGCGCAAAACAGTTCCAAATCGAATTCCACTCGAAATCTTTCACCACACAACTCGATTAAATCATATATCATGCAAAACTAACCGATTAAATCCACACAAAAATGCTCAAAAACACATACATCATCCCTCATTCAAGAAAAATCCAAATTTCTATCAAGAACAAAGAAGATAATAAAGATTAGAGCAATGTACCTTGATAGTGTGCAATACTAAGACCAGAGGAACAAATGTATGGAAGGATTTGTGAGTGATTGTGTGAAAATGGTGAAAGAGGGAGAGGGGGGGCCGAATTGCTGCGCTAGAGCTTTGAGGGAGGGAAATGGCCGAATGGGTCTGCGATTTGGGGATTTAGGGTTTTTGAAAAAACCCTCGCTCGCTAGAGCGCGCTGGAGCGCGTAACCCAAACATTGTGTTTCATTAAACGATGCGCACGCGCTGGGGCGCGTATGTGGCGCCCGGGCGCGGCTTCCTGATGCAGAACAGATATTTTTACTGCTATTCTCCTAAAATGCATGAAACTATCTTAATTAATCTAAATGCATGAAAAAATTAAATATGCAAATACGAAAATAAAATATGAATGTAAAATTCGGAAAAATAAAATACGGAAATTGAAATACGGAAATTAAAAATACGGAAAAATAAAGAAAACCGGTGGGTTGTCTCCCACGAAGCACTTTTCTTTAACGTCCCTAAGTTGGATGGTCGACCATTTCAAGGCTACTTTGGTCCAGGATTGTCAGCACCAACTGCTCCGGTCATGATATGGATGTCACTCACAATCCCCTTAGGATTAGGAACTGTCTGAGATAGGATTTGTGAGGTGCCAGCTTGTTCATAGGCTTGTGTGGCCAGATTTCCTTTCATTTGGTTGACCTCATTCTGCAAGTTCAGCATCATCTTTTGTTGCTCCATGATTAGTTTCATCATATCATCGAGAGTTGGCTTGTTAGGATTCGGAGGTGCAAGCAGAGCCAATTGTTGTGGTGGTGGAGGCAAAGCCATTGGAGCCCGGTATGGAGCCTGGGGTTGCCTTTGATGAGGAGGTTGGTACCGAATCTGCTGAGGTTGCTGGACTTGTTGTGGTTGTGAATTGTTATTCCACCTCAGGTTCGGGTGATTCCTCCAACTTGGGTTATAGGTATTCCCCGTAGGTTGATTCTGTGGCTGAAACTGAGGCTTTCCCGGAAAGGTATTTGCAGCTGCCACCATTGTTGCCTCTTCTTGAAGGTGTGTGCATTGGTCAGTTACATGAGAGTCCAATGAACATATCCCGCAAACCATGGCATGGCTTGGGGTTCCCGCTTTTGCTTGGTTGATGGCCAATTGCTTCATGAAGGTTGCAATCTCATCCAGCTTCTGGTGTAGGCCACCACTCTCCTGTTGAGCTACCTCATTCACCCCTTTAGTCACGGCAGTTGTGATGATGTGAGGGTCTCTTGAGAAACACCTCCAAGCTATGCTTCACACAACCTAAGAGGGAGGGGTGAATTGGTTGTGTCCAACTTTTTTGCAAATGCTTCTTTATTATTTAACACTTCCTAAAATTCTCAAAGATTGATCAAGTCTTTGATACTTATCAAGAATTAGTCAAAACAATAAGAATAAAAAATGTTATTTGTGATATCAGAACCTAAATCAATTATGTTGACATACACAGAATTCAATATGCCAATTAACAATGATTTAATTTGTATTTAAACTTGCACAGCGAAATATGATCACAAATATCACAACTCAAATATTATCAAGCTTCTGAAACAATCAAATCAATTATTCAAAATATCTCTTTCAGAAAGTACAGCTTCTGAACTAATTCCGAATCAGCTTCTGAACTTTGTTTTAGAACCTGCTTCAGATTCTGACATCAGAACCTATTAGCTTCTGAACTAGTATTTCAAATACAATCAATCAACAATATGCAATATGATCTATGTTTCACATACACTCAGAATCTAAGCAACAATTATACAAAGAACAAAGAAACAGCTTCTGAAGTTAGTTCTTTAATTGTTTATCTCAAATTCAATTACCCAAATGATCAATATCACATATCACAAAGTTTAATCACATAAAGATTGTATTTACTTAAGTTTCTTTAACTTTTAGATTGATTAAAGATTGTTTTTGAGATATTTATCAGAAATCAAATACAAACAATTAATTCACAGCTTATGAGCAAACAAACAATTAATGCAATCAAAACAAGAGAGTTAAGGGTAGAGAGAATTGGACCAATTTATAGTGGTTCGGCCAATTGTGCCTACATCCAGTTCTTAAACCTTTCAAGGATTGAGTTCCACTAGAAATGCATCAACATACACAGGTATCAATACAAAGATATCTTTTGCAACCTTCTCAGGTTCGACACTCCAGAATATCCCTTTCTGAAGATTTTCCACTCTCTAGATGTACCCTCTAGAAAGATTTTCCGCCTTGAATCACACCAAGGACTTTTCAGAACATTGTATTTGATCGCACTCTCCACGAACCAATCTTGAAAAATTGAACTCAGCTTCTGGTCTTTTACTCTTGATCTCAAACTCTTTGAGCTTGATCAGCTTCTGAAATCTTTAATCTCAGAACCTCCTTTTCTTCAATCACGATCAAAACATTATCTTGATCACTCTTCTTCTCTTAGCACAATGAATCAGAACATTATTCTGATCACCTTTCTTGAGCCTTTCTTTTCTCTTCTTTTCTCTTTTCTAGCACATAGCTCTTCTCTTTCTTTTCTCAAAATGATCTGAGCCTCTCTCAGATTTTTCTTTTTCTTTTAAGCCCTTTTTCTCTCAGAGGATTTTTCTATCACTCTGATTCTCTCTTTTTCTATGTTATGATTTTTTCATCTATTTTTTCTCCTCTTCGATTACAACTCGAGACATCCCTTTTTATAGAGAGCTCTTTGAAATTGAAATTACAAAGCTGTCATTAACAGCTATAAAATATTGGTGGGAAAACACGAGATAAAATGGAACATTATCCATTTACACTTTTGTACCTCACACATCAGAAGCTCATTAAACTTCTGTATTAGCTTCCGAATATGATCAGAGACTCATTAAGTCACTGTAGCATCTTCTAAGCCAGCTTCTTACCCTGCTTCTAAGCCATGCTTCTGAGCCATGCTTCTGAACATGCTTCTGAGCCATGCTTCTGAACATGCTTCTGAGCATTTTTCCTGTGCGATGCTTCTGAGCTATGCTTCCAGCTTCTGAATTATCCTTTGAGCTTCTGAAGCCTCCTCCGTGCTTCTGAAGTCTCCTCCGAGCTTCTGAAGACTCCTCCGAGCTTCTGAGATATCCTCTGAGCTTCTGAAGCCTCTTCCGTGCTTCTGAAGTCTCCTCCGAGCTTCTGAAGCCTCTTCCTAGCTTCTGAAGTCTCTTCCGAGCTTCTGAAGACTCTTCCTAGCTTTTGAAGACTTTCTTCTAGCTTCAGAAGATCTTCCTAGCTTCCTCAAGTGTGTATTACAGGATTATACATTATATAACCTAATACAACACTATTCCTATCTCTATGCTTCTATTACAAATTACAAATATTTCATTTTAATAACCCGAAGCATATACAACATAATCTCACAGTGGTTTTCTCATACATAGAGCTTCTGAACAATTACAATTCATCCACTGTAGCTTCTCAATGTAAACTCACAAAGTTACAGTTTTGTTATTATCAAAACCAAATGAGGATTTACATTAACAATCTCCCCCTTTTTGATGATGACAAAACTCATGTAATCTTTCAATGCTTTCTCAAATTTTTAAAATGAAAACGAAGCATTGATGTAGAGTTTCGAAACCATTTTTGAAAAAAACTTTCAGAACCATATATGATAATATCAATTATAACAATGTACAGTATATATCATGTCAGTTTCTGAACCATATATATAAACATATCGAAATATATCTCCCCCTACATATAATATTCATATATGATAAAGATAAAGATATATATCTCCCCCTACATGACATATTCAAAGTAGACAATATATGTATAAACGTCAGAACCTAATATCATCAGATCCTAATGTCTTCAGATCCTCGAATCGTCAGATCCTGGAATCCTCAGAACCTAAACTCCCCCTTTCTGAAACATTTTCCAGAAAGATTATATCTAATCATTCTCCCAATTCAAGAAGACAGATAAGAAGAAAGATTACATCTAATCATTCTCCCCCTTTTTGTCATAATAAAAAAGGTTTAAATAGATATAATGTTGAGTTTGTTTCTAAGAAATACAAATCTATCTTCTGATAGGGGTTTGGTAAAAATATCAGCCAAATTATGTTCTATTTCAACTAGAGATACAAAAGCATTAATTGATCTCCTAGTTCTAACACCATGTGAGATATCACCAATTATTAGCTTTTGATCAAGGGATTTTAATTCATATTTGCCTTTGGTTATATTTTCACACGAAATATCATGATTAATAAGAGATAAATGGTTTGATGTTACCACATTTTCTTCAGAACCATGAGTTTCTGGACTCTGCCTCTGAGTAGTTTCTGAACTATGATTCTGCATAGCTTCTGAAGAACCACTCTGTGTAGCTTCTGAAGTACCATACTGAGTAGCTTTTGAAGTGTGAATCTCATCAGCTTCTGAAGTATGAGTCCGAGTAGCTTCTGAGTATGAATCCGAGTAGCTTCTGAGTTTAGATTCTTAAGTCCCTTTGAGTTGATGTTTATCTCCTCAAACTCTCTTACTTCATTTTCAGGATTTACATTATTTTCACCCTCAGAACCTGAGCACATGTACCATCAGCAAATCTACCTTGACCTTTGTCTTTTTGTTTAAATTGGATGAAGCATTCTCTTTGTCCAGTCATGTGTCTGGAACATTTTGAGTCCACATGCCATAGCTTCAGATCCATGGTTTTGGTTTTCAAGCATTTCTGCAAGTAGTTTCAAATGAACTTTTGGTATCCAAATTTTATTGGATCCTTTGTTGTTAGTTTTCTTCTGATTTCTGATGTGAGAATCATACTTTCCTTTATATTTATATAACCAACATTCATCAGAAACATGATTAGTTTTTGAACAATAAAAGCACTTTGCCTTTTTGAAAGTTTTCTTAAAAGACTTTTTATTTTTGGCAAACTTACTTTCTGGAACAAAACAAATCCCATTTTTATCAAAATAAGCTGTTTGTGATCCTAAAATCATTTCCAGATTTTTAGTACCATTAACAAACTTTTCTAAATCCTTTCTCAAAACAATATTGGTTTTTAACAGATCATTGCACTTTTCAAAAAGCCTTTTAGTTTCTGAGTCTACTTCAGAATCTGAACCACTTTCAGAATCTGAGTTCTCAGGAGCTGCAACAGCTTCTGAAGCTTCTTTAGAATTTTTAAGGTTGCTAATGTCATTTTCTAAATCGATTTTTTCAAATATCCCCTTCTGAAGATTTTCCACTCTCTAGATGTATCCTCTAGAAAGATTTTCCGCCTTGAATCACACCAAGGACTTTTCAGAACCTTGTATTTGATCACACTCTCCACGAACCAATCCTGAGAAATTGAACTCTGCTTCTGGTCTTTTACTCTCGATCTCAAACTCTTTGAGCTTGATCAGCTTCTGAAATCTTTAATCTCAGAACCTCCTTTTCTTCAATCACGATCAAAACATTATCTTGATCACTCTTCTTCTCTTAGCACAATGAATCAGAACATTATTCTGATCACCATTCTTGAGCCTTTCTTTTCTCTTTTCTAGCACATAGCTCTTCTCTTTCTTTTCTCAAAATGTATCTGAGCCTCTCTCAGATTTTTCTTTTTCTTTTAAGCCCTTTTTCTCTCAGAGGATTTTTCTATCACTCTGATTCTCTCTTTATCTATGTTATGATTTTTTCATCTATTTTTTCTCCTCTCCGATTACAACTCGAGACATCCCTTTTTATAGAGAGCTCTTTGAAATTGAAATTACAAAGCTGTCATTAACAACTATAAAATATTGGCGGGAAACCACGAGATAAAATGGAACATTATCCATTTACACTTTTAAACTAATTCCCTTCTCAGAAACTCATTAAGTTTCTGTACCTCACACATCAGAAGCTCATTAAACTTTTGTATCAGCTTCTGAATATGATCAGAGACTCATTAAGTCATTGTAGCATCTTCTGAGCCAGCTTCTAAGCCATACTTCTGAGCCATGCTTCTGAGCCATACTTCTGAGCCATGCTTCTGAGCCATGCTTCTGGACATGCTTCTGAGCCATGCTTCTGAACATGCTTCTGAGCCATACTTCTGAACATGCTTCTGAGCATTTTTCTTGTGCGATGCTTCTGAGCTATGCTTCCAGCTTCTGAATTATCCTTTGAGCTTCTGAACCCTCCTCCGTGCTTCTAAAGTCTCCTCTGAGCTTCTGAAGACTCCTCCGAGCTTTTGAAGACTCCTCCGAGCTTCTGAAGACTCCTTTGAGCTTCTGAGATATCCTCTGAGCTTCTGAAGCCTCTTCCGTGCTTCTGAAGTCTCCTCCGAGCTTCTAAAGCCTCTTCCTAGCTTCTGAAGTCTCTTCCTAGCTTCTGAAGTCTCTTCCGAGCTTCTGAAGACTCTTCCTAGCTTCTGAAGACTTTCTTCTAGCTTTTGAAGATCTTCCTAGCTTCCTCAAGTTTGTATTACAGGATTATACATTATATAACCTAATACAACACTATTCCTATCTCTATGCTTCTATTACAAATTACAAATATTTCATTTTAATAACCCAAAGCATATACAACATAATCTCACAGTGGTTTTCTCATACATAGAGCTTCTGAACAATTACAATTCATCCACTGTAGCTTCTCAATGTAAACTCACAAAGTTACATTAGTTTTGTTATTATCAAAACCAAATGAGGATTTACATTAACAAGTTGCCCTTGTGCCAAACTGCTGTGAGTTCACAACCATGTTCTCGAATAGGATTCTTGCATCTGCCGGAGTCTTGCCCATCAGAGCACCACCACTAGCGACAGCAATCATGCAACGATCCATTCCCGTCAGACCCTCATAGTAATACTGGATCAATAGTTGTTCGGAATCTGATGGGTTGGACAACTTGCCACTAGCTTCTTGAATCTCTCCCAGTACTTATGGAGAGACTCACCTTGGAGTTGGCAGATGCTACTGATGTCCTTCTTTATGGCAGCTGCCCTTGAGGCTAGGAAGAATTTCTCCAAAAAGATCTTCTTCGTGCTAATCCATGTGTTGACAGCTCCATTTGCAAGTTCAAGAACCATTGCTTCGCTTGACCGTCCAGAGAGAACGGAAAAGCCCGAAGCTTCACATGTTCCTCATTGACTCCTCTTGGCTTGAGAGTCTCACACACCACATGAAATTCTTTCAGGTGCTGGTGTGGATCCTCTCCGGCCAATCCGTGAAATTTAGGGAGCAAATGGAGAATAGCTCCCTTGAGCTCGAACTCAGTGTCCAACCCTAGGTAGGTAATCCCCAAGGGTTATTGACTAAGGTCAGGAGCTGCAAGTTCCTTCAAGGTGGGCTGGTAGTCTGCCATGATCGAATTTGGACCTGAAACACTAACAGGCAAATCAGAAAGTTCAGGACCAGTGAAAAGTAGAGTTTCAAACGGTGGACCTTTCGGTTGCCCTTGAGACTCACTAAACCCTCTCCTAGCTTGCCTTATTTTTCTCAAAGTGTTTTCAATTTCAGGATCAAAAACAGCAAGCTGGGGATCCGGTTGAGATCGAGTCATGCAAAACTGCAACTTTGCAGTCGCAGCTGTGCGCTGGGGCGCTGTACAGGCGCTGGAGCGCGTATGACAGCAGCTGACTCAGCTGTTCTTGGAACAACGAGTCTGGGAAGAACAAAAGGGATAAAAATACGAAAATAAAATGCAAAATAAAAGGAAAATCTTTTTGTTGTTTTTTATTTTTGAAAGAAACAAATAAAAGAAAAGAAAAACGGTTATGTACACTATGCACAAATCACACAACTAGTGATTACTTTCATCGCCATTCCCCGGCAATGGCGCCAAAAATTTGATGGGTTAGCGTCGCAACTCCCATAAATTTAATTATTTATAAACCAAGTTCCCCTAATATAGTTTAGTGGAAATCAGGGTCGTCGCTCACATGGAATGGCTAAGAAAGCAATACGCAAGACTAGTCGTATGAGGGTTGTCACAAGTTGGGGGTTTTTGTTTGAATGCAAGAGAAATAAATTTGAATGATAAAAACAGTGGTTTATGAGGTAGAACATTCATTAGGGCGTTTATCATTGGCTACAATGAGTTGATTAATTACGCCAGAGTTAGATCTAGCCCTATTGTTGTGATTCTAAGAGTTGATTGCCTAGAACAAGATTAATCAGTGAGATCTCACCTTTAGTTTCGTTTTCAACAATCTTAAAAGCAAGTCACATTAATCTAATTAAAGAGACTAATCAGACAATTAATTAATCATTACCAATTCCTGATATGCCATGCATCAATTAATCAATTAACACATAGACACATGCCAATGAATTAGCCTAACTCAATCGAGTAAGCCAAGACAAAGGTTTAACACACAATTTAAGATCTCAAATTATATGCCATGGTTTTGATAATGAAAACTTATGCAAGATTAAGAACAAAGCCTCAATTTACCCCAATGATGTTCACACCCTCTTAAAACCACCAGGAGACTTAGTTACTCATGGAGGAAAAATAAGGGCAGAAAATAAATTGGAATTAAAACAAAGATGGAATGAAGAAATTAAACAACTTGAACAATAAAGAGGAAAGTAAAGAAAATAAATGCAAGTTGGGAACATGGAAAAAAACGACTAACTGAATTAATTAATAGAAGTAACTTACAAAACCCAAAGGGATTGACAAATAAAGTTGGAAATACAATGGAGAAAGCTAGAGCTAGACTAGGAAAGAAGATGGAATCCTAATGGAGAAAATAAACTCTAACTAAAAGCCTAGGGTTGAAAGTAAAAAACTAGAAAAAGGAAAGAGTATGAAATTAAAAGATGTAAAAGTGGTGGTAGGTGAGTCATGTGTTTCTGATGCATTAGCCTTCTTTAAATAGAGTGAGCAGCCTCCAAACCCTAGCTAATTGGGCCCCTAGCTCGGCCTTGCAGATAGGTCTCTGATGTAACAGAATTGCGGCGCGGCGTTTGGGTGCTGATAGCTCGCTAGGGCGCCAGTGCTGAGCACGTGATGGATTCTAGTAAGGTTCGGGCGCTGGGGCGCTCGATGCCAGTCCTGAATTCCACTGCTCCGCTTCTTGCTCAGTTCCTGATGTCTACTGCTCCAATAATTTCTGTGACCTGCACCAAAAAATACAAAATACCCAAGATCAAGTGCAAAGGTCATCCTTGAATTGCAAAAACATCATAAAACTTATTACTTTAGGCTTTATTTCCATTAAGCCCAAATTAATTCCGAATTGTATTAAATACAATAAAAGGCTAAAATAGAGAAAATAAATGCATACAATCATTCAAATTAAGGGCATAAAATATTGGCAAAAACCACGTTATCAGTTATAACCCTGAGCCACCACCAACCGAGCCTTATTTCTTACAACATGGCCCTTCTCATCAAGTTTGTTACGAAATACCCACTTAGTTCCTATGACAGATTTGCCTTTAGGCTACTGAGTGAGTATCCAAACTTGATTTTTCTCGAATTGGTCTAGCTCTTCTTGCATGGCATTTACCCAGCTAGGATCGTCCAAAGCCTCTTCTATAGATTCTGGCTCAAGCTCAGAAACCATAGCAAGGTTTGTGACATTCCTTCTGCTTCTTACACCTTGCTGAGGGTGACCTATGACCTCATTCTGAGAGCGATTTCTGAAGTCCCTTGTTCCTTTATAACCTTTGGAAGCAAGGTTCTGAGAAGGTGGCTCAAAAGTTTCACCTTCCAAGTCATCAAAAGCGTTACCTTTTGAGAAACTTATCCTTCTTGCATGAGAAGGTGTTTGCTCATTAGGTTCTGGAGCTTCAATTATTATTTCAATTGTCTCTCCAGAAGGGGGTGAATTCTTCATAGGTTGAAGATCATCCTCATCATCGAGAATTACAATTTTAGGTTCCTTAGAAGAGATTATGAGTTTCTCAAACTCTCCTTCTAAGTCATCTACCTTCTAAGAAATATCCTTACTATGTCCTTTGAACTTAATATGGATAGTTTCTTAACCACATTTGCTCCTCTTGTTATATACTCTATAGGGTTTAGAGACAGAGGAATATCCTAGGAAATCTCCATCATCGAACTTAGGATCAAACTTAGAAAGTTTATCCCTTGTGTTGAGAATGAAACAAGAAGAACCAAAAAAAATAAAAATATGATATGTTGGGTATCTTGTTTTTCCATAGCTCATAAGGTGTTTTCTTTAGAATCGGTCTGAGAAAAACGCGATTTTGAATGTAGCATGAGGTGTTAACAACCTCAACCCAAAAACCTTTTGAAAGACCACTTTCTAAGAACATTGTTCTTGCCATCTCTTGAAGGCTTCGAATCTTTCTCTCAGCTACTCCATTTTGTTGGGGAGTTCTGGGAGAAGAGAATTCATGAGCAATGCCTAAGTTTTCACAGGAATTTTCGAAAGCATGATTCTCAAATTCACCACCATGATCAGATCGAGTGGTTTTGAGAGTCTTTTTCATTTGAAACTCTTTTCGCAAAGGTTTTGAATTTCTCAAACGTTTCATCCTTAGAAGCTAGGAAGAATACCCATGTAAATCTGGAATAATCATCCACTATGACAAGACCATAGCGTTTTCCAGATAGGGAAGCCGTTCTAGTAGGGCCATAGAGATCCATGTGAAGTAGCTCAAGTGGTTTCTGAGTAGAAACTACTTTCTTGCTTGGGAAGGAAGCTTTGGTCTGTTTTCCCTTTTCACAAAAGTCACAAGTGACATCCTTCTCATATCTGAGTTTGGGAAGGCCCTTTGCAAGCTCCTTCTGAAAAAGCTTAGAAAGTAGCTTCATATGAGTGTGACCAAGCTTCTTATGTCAAAGCCACTTGTCATCTTGGACAAAGACAAGGCACTTCACATTTTGATCTTTAAGATCCTCTAGATGGATAACATAGATGTTACCAACTCGTTTTCCTTCTAGAATGATCTTGCCATTTGTGAGATCAATCACATGGCAGTACTTGGAAAGAAACTCGACCTTTAAGCCTTTGTCACAAAATTGGCTAATGCTTAAGAGGTTATGAGTTAAGCCATCAACTAATAGTACATCAGAGATTTGGTGAGAGTCATCCTTACCTACATCTCTGATTGCAGTGACTTTACGCTTAGCTCCATCACCAAAACCCTTCTTAGGCTTTAGCCTTCTGAACCAGTGCTTGCTTCCGGTCATGTGCCTCGAGCAGCCACTGTCTAGGTACCGTTGCTCATCCTGCTGATGGAGCATTGCTTGTTGAAGCTCCTGCAGACACAAAGTTTACAATTTTAGGTACCCATGCTTTGTTGGGTCCTTTCTTGTTAGCTTTCTTAGCCTTATTTGTGTTGTGTTTCTTAGAAGGGGACTTAGGTTTCTGATTTTCAAAAACCTTTTCTTTACCTTTCTCATAAGCTTTAGCCTTTTGAGAGGCTTTTATGTTTTGAGAAGGTTTGTCCTTCTGAGAAGGCTTGCCCTTCTGAGAGGACTTGTCCTTCTGAGCAGGCTTGCCCTTATGAGAAGAGTTTCTCTTCTTGCCCTTCTGAGCAAGAAAAGTATTCCCCTTTCTCATCTTGGGACAATTTTCAGAACCATGTCCCTTCTGAAAGCACATTATGCAAATGCGTGGTATTTTGTTTAGAGATGCATGGATCAATGTCATAAGGATCGAAAATTTCCTCATAGACAAGGCTAATTTTGTCCTTGTATGGTCGTTGACCTCCAAGTAACAAACTTAGCATCTTTTCTCCATTGACCATCTTAACCAAGACTGATGTAAGAAGTTCATTGGTCTTCTATAGCTCTACTAAGGCTAGTTCAGCTTTTTCTAGAGTTGTAGAAGACATGTCTTCTAGAGCTTGATAGAGTTTTTGCGCATCGAGATATCTTTCTTTGAAATCATTTCTTTCAAGTTCTAGCTTCTTGATGGGTGAGCGTCGCAACTCCCATAAATTTAATTATTTTTAAAACCAAGCTCCCCTAATATAGTTTAGTGGAAGCCAAGGTCGTCTATCACAAGGAATGGTAAGAGAGCAATACGCAAGACTAGTCGTATGAGGGTTGTCACAAGTTGGGGGTTTTTTTGTTTGGATGCAAGGGAAATAAATTGAAATAATAAAAAGCAGTAGTTTATGAGGTAAAACATTCATTAGGGCATTTATCATTGGCTACAAAAGAATGTATGAGTTGATTAACTACGCTAGAGTTAGATCTAACCCTATTGTCGTGATTCTAAGAGTTGATTGCCTAGAACAAGATTAATCAGTGAGATCTCACTTTTAGTTTCGTTTTCAACAATCTTAAAAGCCAATCACATTAATCTAATTAAAAAGACTAATCAGCCAAATAATTAATCATTACCAATTCCTGATATGCCATGCAACAATTAATCAATTAATACATAAACACATGCCAATGAATTGGCTTAACTCAATTGAGTAAGCCAAGACAAAAGGTTTAACACACAATTTAAGATCTCAAATTATATGCCAAGGTTTGATAATGAAAACTTATGCAAGATTAAGAGCAAAGCCTCAAATTACCCCAATGATGTTTACACCCTCATAAACCACCAAGAGACTTAGTTACTCATGGAGGAAATAAAAGGGCAGAAAATAAATTGGAATTAAAAACAAAAATGGAATGAAGAAATTAAAAAACTTGAACAATAAAGAGTAAAGCAAAGAAAACAAATGCAAATTGGAAATATGGAAAAAAGGAATAACTGAATTAATTAAAAGAAGTAACTTACAAAACCCAAAGGGATTGACGAATAACGTTGGAAATACAATGGAGGAAGTTAGAGCTAGACTAGGAAAGAAGATGGAATCCTAATGGAGAAAATAAACTCTAACTAAAAAGCCTAGGGTTGAAAGTAAGAAAACTAGGAAAAGAAAAGATGTAAAAGTGGTGGTAGGTGAGTGATGTGTTTTCCGATGCATTAGCCTTCTTTAAATAGAGAGAGCAGCCTCCAAACCCTAGCTAATTGGGCCCCCAGCTCGGCCTTGCAGATAGGTCTCTGCTGTAACAGAATTGCGGCGCGGTGCTGGGGCGTGTATAGCTCGCTAGGGCGCCAGTGCTGTGCACGTGATGGATTCTAGTAGAGTTCGGTCGCTGGGGCGCGCTGAGGGCGCTGGGGCGCTCGATGCCAGTCCTGAATTCCACTGCTCCGCTTCTTACTCAATTCCTGATGTCTACTGCTCCAATAATTCCTATGACCTGCACCAAAAATACAATATACCCAAGATCAAGTGCAAAGGTCATCCTTGAATTGCAAAAACATTGATCATAAAACTTATTACTTTAGCCTTTATTTTCATTAAGTCCCAATTAATTCCAAATTGTATTAAATACAATAAAAGGCTAAAATAGAGCAAAGAAATGCACACAATCATCCAAATTAAGGGCATAAAATATTGGCAAAAACCACATTATCAAATATCCCCACACTTGAACAATTGCATGTCCTCATGCAAAAGCAATGATTCCAAGCATCTCTAAGAGTAAAGCAATGGCTAACACATCTTAACACCTATGTCCTAAAAGAAAAACAAAATACTACAGATGATAGAAAGTTATTCAAAACAGCACACCTTGGTCAACTTTATGCAACACCCACAATCATATTATAAGTTGGCATTCATGGAAATTCATGAGTTAAGAGAATCAGTTCATGTTATGTAAAGTTGGTTGATTGGCCCTCACCAGTGTGTTTTTCTCTCAATCACTCAGTGTTTTGGCTAAGCACTCAATTGAATAAACCACACAAGTATTCACATTCCATAAATTTGCTATACTCCTAACATTGCAATTCCACAAACATGGTGCATCAAGAGGTCTTTTCAGGGTTGTAACAGGGCTTGGGACAGGTGTGGCATATATGGGAAGTGGACTCGATTCCAAGAAACTAAGACTTCATGGTTCGATTAATCCCAGATGACTTCTATTACTAAAGAAAAGATGGAGAGAGAAGAGATGGAGAGAATAGAAACACCCAAAATCAATAAACCCACAATTTCTTAATTTTAACATTCTCAAGGTTCCCAAATAGTTTCACAGTAATTCCCAGGAACCCAACAACCTTTATTTGCAAAATTCACATATTTTTCTTTGATTTTTCTGCATTTTTTGAATTTTTTATATTAAATGAATTCCTCATCTCAATTCCTTTGGTAATTGAAATGAGGTGGAAAAGAAAACAGCAAAAGACCACTTATGTACAAAAGCTACCCTTACAATTATATTCTCATACCTTACAATTTATTCCAGTGGACAATTTAACCCAATTTCCCCACACTTAAGACCTTTGCCCAACAATCAAACCATGTCCTCCTAGTTTCTCGGAAGAGATTTTTTATTGTTTTTCTGTCTTTGGCTTGTAATGAGCTTAGTAACAATATAGGGATAAAGGCTCAAATTGGCTACAAACAATGGGAATTGTGTATAGGTTGGCTATTTGGCTAAGTGTCTTTTAGATGTAAAACAAAATCATGGCTCAATCACACGCCACATGTATAAAACACAAAACAAGAATCAAGCAAATTCAGGAATAACAAGTACAAGTGTGTGTGTGCCCACAGAAAGAAAAGTGATCAATTGATGTATTTAATCACAATAAGGCTCAAATCTCACAGGTAATCCAAACAACCAATCAGAGATAACACAAACAATTCATACCCAGCCAATTACCCAATGGCCCAAACACAAACATAACCCTAATTATCCTTAATTTCCACCCCACCCACCCGCGCCTCCTGCTTTCCCTTCCTCTTAGCATCTCTCTTTCTCTCACAAAGCACACACACATGTCACAAAAGAGAGAATTTAGGATAGGTCACCCACTCACCCTCACGACCTCATCCCTTCCGCCGCTCACTCACTCTCCCTTCGTCCATCGCCGGCCGCCGCCTCGCGCATTCGTGCCTCGGCCGCTCGGGCTCCGTCAACTCGAGCCCTCCACGGCGTGCTGCTGCTTCTGCTCACACACTCCGCAGCGCGGCTGCTGCTTCGATTCGACACCGCTTCTTTTCTGCTTTTGTTCTGCTCAGTACTGCTCCTATTAGCCCCGCTATTAGTGCTTCTTTTCTGCTTTTGGTTTTTCTTATATGTTCGTGACATTAAAGCCAGTATTTCTTCTTATTTTATTCTGTTCAATATTTTTTATTTTTATAATTACGTATTTAGTAGTAATAATAAAGTGTAAAATTACATACAGAGAAAATAGGTGGGCCAGCCCGCCAGCCCGCCAGCCCGCCAAAAAGCAGGGCGGGCTCCATTTTTAGGACCGCCAGAAATGCGGGGCGGGCTGGCCCACCCCCGCTTTCTGGCGGGCTTTTGGCGGGGCGGGCCTAAGCGGGGCAGGCTGCCCGCTTTGACATCCCTAGTAACTCTTCCAATTCTTGTAACTGGAGCTTCCTGTGTTCTCCTGCCAAGGTTATATCCATGTTGCACTACTTGATTGCCCAATAGGCTCTGTGTTCTAATTCCACTAGCAAGTGACACGCCTTCCCAAACACAAGTCTGAAAGGGCTCATGCCTATTGGGGTCTTGAAAGCCGTTCTGTATGCCCATAGTGCATCATCTAGCCTTAGACTCCAATCCTTCCTGTTGGGGTTCACTACCTTCTCCAAGACTCTTTTGATCTCACGATTGGAGACTTCTACTTGTTCGTTAGTCTGGGGGTGGTAGGCTGTAGAGATCCTATGAACAACCCCATACTTGCGGAGTAGGGCATCCATGCTCCTATTGCAGAAGTGAGTTCCTCTGTCACTAATGATGGCCCTCGGCGTTCCAAACCTGCAGAAAATATTGGACCTAACAAAAGCAACTACAACTGCGGAATCGTTAGTTCTGGTGGCAATTGCTTCCACCCATTTTGAAACTTAATCCACAGCGAGAAGGATGTAAACAAAACCATGGGAGCTAGGAAGTGGTCCCATGAAATCAATTCCCCATACATCAAATATTTCACAAAATAGTAAGGGTTGTTGGGGCATTTCATTTTTCCATGAGTTATTTCCAGCTCTTTGGCATTGTTCACATGATTTACAGAACTCATAAGAGTCTTTCTTAATGGAAGGCCAATAAAACCCACAGTCAAGGATCTTCCTAGCAGTGCGGTGAGGTCCAAAGTGACCTCCGCTAGGCCCAGAATGACAAAAGGTTAGGATTGATTGGAATTCCATGTTATCCACACAACGTCTAATCACTTGATCAGCCCCGAGTCTCCATAAATATGGTGCATCCACAAGTAGTATTTGCAATCACTTTTAAATTTTTCTACTTGGGGTTTTGAAAGGTTTGGTGGAATAACTCGGCCTGCCAAGTAATTGGCAATTGGTGCATACCATGGAATGACATCAACCTTTAGGAAGTGCTCTTCAGGAAAAGAGTCATTAAGTGGAAGGGGATCCTTGGGAATGTGCTCAACTCTACTCAAATGGTCAGCAACCAAATTAAGAGCACCACTCCGATCCCGTATTTCTAAATCAAACTCTTGTAAGAGTAGCATCCACCTAATTAACCTTGGCTTGGCTTCAGGTTTCTTTAAAAGGTATTTTAGAGCTGCATGATCTGAGTATACCACAACCTTAGAGCCTAGCAAATATGATCGAAATTTATCCAATGCAAAAACAATGGCTAAAAGCTCTTTTTCAGTAGTGGAATAATTGGATTGTGCAGCATCCAAAGTGCGAGAAGCATAGTATAGGACATGAGAAACCTTACCCACCGATTGGGCTAAGACAGCGCCCAATGCATAGTTTGATGCGTCACACATGAGCTCAAACGGCAACGTCCAATCCGGTGGTTGAATCACAGGTGCAGTGGTGAGGTGTTCCTTCAATTCGTCAAAGGCCTTCTTGCATGCATCATCGAACTGGAACTCCACTTCTTTCTGCAGAAGCTTGGTCATGGGTAGTGCAATTTTGCTGAAATCCTTAATGAATCTCCGATAAAACCCTGCATGACCCAAAAAGGAACGAACTTCCCACACACTGGCGGGGTAAGGCAGAGAGGAAATAACATCTATTTAAGCTTTGTCTACCAAAGTTCCAGCTTTAGAGATGACATGCCCAAGTATCACACCTTGTTTGACCATAAAATGACATTTTTCGAAGTTTAAAACAAGGCGGGCAGAGATACATATTTTTAAAACCTTTTCCAAACTATGCAGGCAGTCATCGAAAGAAGATACAAAGACAGTGAAATCATCCATAAATACTTCCATGCAATTTTCAAGAAAATCGGAGAAGATGCTTACCATACATCTTTGGAAAGTACCTGGTGCGTTGCACAGCCCAAACGGCATGCGGCGGTAGGCATATGTACCAAAGGGGCATGTGAAGGTGGTTTTCTCTTGATCTTCAAGAGCGATGTGGATCTGGAAGTATCCAGAGAACCCGTCCAGGAAACAGTAGTGTGACTGGCCTGCTAGCCTCTCCAGCATTTGATCAATGAAAGGTAGATGGAAATGATCTTTCCAGGTGGCTTGATTAAGTCTCCGGTAGTCAATGCATACCCTCCAACTATTCTGAATTCTTGTAGGAATGAGTTCATTGTTCTCATTGTGCACCACAGCTATTCCTGACTTTTTGGGCACTACTTGCACTGGGCTGACCCACTGACTGTCGGAAATGGGGTAGATGATACCCGCGGCCAGCAACTTTGTGACCTCTTTCTTTACAACGTCAAGGATCAGAGGGTTTAGCCTTCTTTGGGGTTGCCTTACTGGTTTGGCTTCATCTTCCAAAAAGATGCGATGAGTGCATGTAGAAGGACTAATACCCTTGATATCTGCCAATGTCCAACCAATTGCCTCCTTATGACCCTTCAATACATTGACGAGTCTCTCTTCTTGCTCAGATGAGAGGTCATTGGCGATAATTACTGGCTGGTTCTATCCTTCTCCCAAAAAGGCATATTTGAGGTGTGGGGGAAGTGGTTTCAACTCCTCTTTAGGTGTGTTATGCCCCCCCTCTTTTGAGTCACTTGAAATAGAGAATACCTTGGCAGAAGAACAAGCATTATATCTTGAAATGGAGTCAGGAATAGAAAGGGTCTGTTCAGAATTGCAGATAACAGCAAAAATTGAATTTTCTGCATTGCGAACGTGCGCTCCGGCGCCCAGGGGGCGCTCGGGTGCGAGACCCTGCTGCAAAAATTCAGCAGTGGTGTCGTCGTTCTCAGTGCAAGAAGGATCTGTCCCATACCCGAATTCATTAGTCAAAATCGAGTATTCTTGGGGTATCCCCAGGGACAAATCCATTGCTAAACAATTTTCACAAAGATCCTCACACTTTTCACAGTCTGGACAATTGAATTCAAAGTCAAAGTCTAGCCATGAGTCAAAGCCATTCGAGATACCATCAATATTGTTTTCAAGTAGAGTTTGAAGGTGTATTTGTGCACGAGAAGGGGGGGTTGAATCGTGCAGGTTTAAAAAGTTGCTTCTAAAAAGTTTTCTTAGAAAGCTGTTTACTCAGAAGGATGAATTTAGAGTTTGCAGCGGAATAGCCTTTCTGAGAAAGTTAAGCTTCTGAGAACTTTTACCTTTCTGAGAAAGTTCCTTTCTGAGATTTTTCTGAAAGTGTTTTAAGATTGATTTCTCTCAAACTCTTTCTAATTTTAACTTAATAGATTTTCACCGTTATGATTAAGTTAAAAACGTGTTTATGAGTTTTCTTAGAAAGTAAGAGTTGAAGGAAGAAAAGCTTAACACAAAGAGATTTTTATACTGGTTCGGTTTTAACCAACCTACTCCAGTCCTCAACCTTCCGTTGAGAGTTCTTTAGATATTCTTCTTATAGTGGCTTCTCAGACAACACTGCCTTTACCACGTAAAGGACTTTCACCACTTCACAATCCGAAGTGGATTTTCTTGCCTCCAACACTAGAGGACTTTCCTTGCCTTAACCAAATTAAGGACTTTATCTTGCCTCACAACTGAGGACTTTACTTGCCTTAAACACTTAAGGACTTTAACTTGCCTCAAACAATCGAGGACTTAAAAACTGCCTTCACACACGAAGGACTTAGCGTTTATCGAATAGAGTTTTTGTTTCGAAAAGAACTACTAAGATTAAGATACAGACTTTGTTTTCTCTTAGTAAACTTCTAGATTTAACTTACAGACGTAAGAATTTACACCAGTACAAAGCTAGAAGATTTTTCGCAAAGTTAGAAAAACAGTTTCAGAGAAATGTCTTTCTGAGAAAGTTCTAAGTTTTCGCAAATAATGATTTTCAATTCAACAGAGTTTTGGCACGATTGATCAAGAGTTTTTGCGTTAGAATTTCGTCACCATGCTCTGGAATCGAACTCATATATATGGGCATCAAAGAGCCGCGAATTTAGAAGCTTTCACTTTGCTGATGTGGCTGTCTTTGGCTCAGAACGGCTCCCTGCAACAGTCAGCGCGAAATGAGGAACTTTCTGACTTGTACAGTGCGCGTGTTCCCACTTCCTCTTGCTTGTTGTTTCGAGCTTTCTGAGAGTTGATGCTTTATCCATTGAGTCTTGACACTTGGTTGCTTCTGAGTCCAACTTTCTGAGAGTTGTACGGACTTCTGAGGCGAACCTTCTGAGGAAGGACCCTTCTGAGGAAGGACCCTTCTGAGGAAAGACCCTTCTGAGAACCACTAGTCGCAGGGTCTTCTGAGACCTTTCTGAGGCGACAGTGTTCTTCTCTCAGAACTGCACTTTCACCTTTGCGCTTTCTGACTATCCTTTCTGATGTCTTTTCACGCCATGATTTCTTCTTGTAATTCATAAGGTTACTCATTGCTTGTCTTGATCTTTACTCATGGAATTTGCAAAACTTTAAGCTTTCTGAGACACTTAGCACACATGTTAGCAAAACCTTAAGTAAAATTTTATACTTATGGCTTACTTTGTTATCATTAAAACCTTCTATCTCTCTAAGAGAAATACATCAATTTCTCTCAGAAGGGTTCTGGAGCTTACAATCTCCCCCTTTTTGATGATAACAACTTAAGTCTTAAGATAATAATTTTGCTTAAGTTCTGAAGTGTTTCTGATTAAGTTCACCACTTACTCAGAATGCACTTTTGCTTTCTTTAGAAACTAACTTAGCTTTCTGAGAGAATGCTTTGTTATTTTCTTAGAAGGCTTTGATAATCAACAGATAAATATGCAATGTATGAATATTGTTTTTAGATTATCAATTATAGCGTGTATTTCTTGATGAATGAATTACGATTTTAGAAATACCAAAGCTATTTTATAACCGAGAGATGCCAAAACATGAATAATATTTCATTAAAATTCAAATGGGGTTACAAACAAAAGTTTTGGCTCCCCCTAAATCTGTTGCTCTCCCTATTCCTAGGTACTCCCCCTAAATCCTAGGCCTAGTTGTTTATATAGCCAAGATATTATCTATTTTTCTTCTCCCCCTTTGTTACATCAAAAAGGGTGGCTAACATAAACATCATCATGGACTTAGAGCTGCTATCCTCCTAGCAATAAAGCGGAGCAGTTTGCACATTTCCATTTGAACTTCTGCTTGATCCGCGCCTGGAGGGCATTCTGGAGGTATGCCATCAGAAGAGGTGGGAGGAGGAGGAGGCCGAAAAACTTCAGCTTCAAGAATAGCATCCATTGACACCAGTCTTTGTTTTTCAGAAGTTCCTTCTTCTTCTTCAGCGACATCTTCTTCAATTCTGTCCGTAACTCTTTCTTCAGTAGGGATTTTGAAGGCACACAACACTGGTGAATTTATTTCTATCCTCTCCTCATGAGAGCTAAATTCACTTATCGTATCTGATACAGAGGGCTTTGGACCAAGTTGGAGTGGAGGTGACTTGATCAAATTGAAGTGACGCTCCAGGGATTCCTTGTGTACTTCTTGATCAGACTGAGTTTCTTGTACAATTTCTTCAGTTTCATAGGACGCTGAGACATGAGACGTATCAGTGTCTGATTCTGAGCAGGGCTCAGTTCTAACAGCATTTGTCACTCTTGCACTCTTTGGAATGTAGGTTTTGTTAATCTCAGATGTTTGACCATGTAAGTTTCGATCATCCAAAACTTTCTGAGTTTTTGGCTTATTATGCATTGTATCTTCGTGCTTCCATTTGTGCTAAAGAGTACTTGCATCCAATTTCCTTTTCCTTCCTACGAGTTGATCTGTTGATGCTTTCTCAGAGTCTTCAGCTATGAAGGTTATCATAGGGTTCTTCCAAGAGACCTTCTGAGGTGTCTCAGAACCCATGCCTCTCTGTGCAGAACATGAGTGAGTCTCTTTCCTTTTCCTCTGTTTTTCATCAGAAGAGTTGGTTGCTTTACTCATTTTCGCATCCACTTGAGAATGGGTTTACGGTTTGAGTGAGAAAAAGGGAGGGATGAGGGAAGAGAGGTGAGAAGAGAATTTTGACAGAGTTTGGGTGAGATATTAAGAGCAAATATCAATTATGGAACAAGGTTGTTCGATTTTATAGAGTAGGTAAGAACTAGCCGTTGCAGAATTTAATTCAAAAGTTACCGTTTGGTAACAACTCTCTCAGAAGGCACTCTTTTGAGAAGGGTGGCCCTTCTGAGAGTATTTCCTTCTGAGAGATTATTCAAAAGATTACCTTTCTGAGAGGTAGGTCTTCTGAGACATGAATTTTCTTAGAATAGGTTTCCTGATATTTTGCTCAGAAGTCAGCTCTAACTTATCTGCCTCAGATTCTAAGCTTAGGACTAAGAGGAGTTTCTATGTAGACAATTTTCAAAATTTTAAATACTTAGAAACGTCTTAGATTAAGAAGTCCTTTTAGAGCATTAAAACGATCCTCGGGTAAAGGCTTTGTGAATATATCTGAGATTTGATCCTCAGTATTCACAAATTTGATTTCCACATCGCCTTTTTGCACATGATCCCTAATAAAATGATGTTTTATATCTATGTGCTTGGATCGTGAATGCTGAATAGGATTCTTTGCTAAGTTAATTGCGCTAGTATTATCACAAAGAATGGGAATTTTCTCATACCTTAGCTGATAATCTTGCAATTGATTCCTTATCCAGAGCATCTGAGCGCAGCAGTTTGCTGTTGACACATACTCAACTTCAGGTGTTGATAGTGCAATGGTGTTCTGCTTCTTGCATGACCATGTAATCAAGCATTGTCCGAAGAAACAGCAGCATCCGCTTGTGCTCTTGCGATCGATCCTGTCTCCAGCGCAATCAGCATCACAGTATCCTACAACATCAGAAGAACAACCTTTCTCGTACCATAAGCCAAGATTAGTAGTTCCGATCAAATATCGCAGAATTCTCTTAACAGCAGTTAAATGTGATTGCTTGGGTTTTGACTGAAATCTAGCACAGATGCCAACACTTAGTTGAATATCTGGTCTAGAGACAGTGAGATAGAGAAGGGAGCCAATCATGCCACGATAGTTGCTTTCTGAGACTTTCTCACCATCTTCATCCAAGTCAATTACTTGAGAAGGATGCATGGGAGTGCTCATAGGCTTGGCTTTATCCATCAGAAACTTCCTTAGAAGTTCTTTTGTGTACTTCTCTTGATATATAATGGTTCCTTTTGACTCTTGCTTGATTTGCAATCCTAAGAAGAACTTAAGTTCTCCCATCATGCTCATCTCAAATTCTCCTTGCATTAGCTTGGAGAGTTCTTTGCATAGCCTCTCATTGGTTGCACCAAAGATTATGTCGTCAATATAAATTTGGACAATCAAGAAGCCAGAGTCTTTTGAGAGAGTAAATAGAGTGGTGTCAACTTTCCCCCTTGAGAATCCATTTGTAAGCAAGAAGGAGCTCAATCTATCATACCAAGCTCTGGGAGCTTGTTTTAGACCGTAGAGAGCCTTTGTAAGCTTAAAAACATGTTCTGGGAAAGAATCATTCACAAATCCAGGAGGTTGTTTCACATAAACTTCCTCAGAAAGGTATCCATTTAAGAAGTCGGACTTTACATCCATCTGATAGAGTTTGAAGCCTTTGTGTGCTGCAAAAGCTAGCAACATTCTAATAGCTTCCAATCTTGCGACTGGAGCAAAGGTTTCGTCATAGTCTATCCCTTCTTGTTGGTTGTACCCTTGAGCAACCAGTCTGGCCTTATTTCTCACGACTTGACCGTTTTCATCAAGCTTGTTTCGAAATACCCATTTAGTCCCAATGACACTTTTGCCTTTGGGTTTCTGAGTAAGTTTCCAAACTTGGTTTCTCTCGAATTGGTCTAGTTCTTCTTGCATGGCATTTATCCAGCTAGGATCATCTAACGCTTCTTCTATGGATTCTGGTTCAAGTTCAGAAACCATAGCAAGATTCGTGTAGTTCCTTCTGGTTCTAACACCACGCTCGGGATCACCCAAGACTTCATTCTGAGAGACGTTTTTCAAGTCTCTTGAACCTCTATATCCTTTGGGAATAGGGTTCTGAGAAGGTGGCTCAGAAGGTTCTCGCTCTGAGTCATCAGAAGCTTGACTTTCTGAGAATCTAAATTCCATTGATGTTTGAGGAATAGATTCATCAGGTTCTGGAGCTTCAATGATGCTTTTAGATTTTTCTTTCGATGGAGGAGGCTTTTCCATAGATTGGAAATCACTCTCATCATCTATAAGAATTTTCTTTTTGGATTTCATAGAAGAGATGTTGAGTTTCTCAAACTCATCTTCTAAGTCAGCAACCTTCTGAGGCAGATCCTTACTAAGTTCTTTGAACTTAATATGGATTGTCTCTTCAACACATTTGCTCCTTTTGTTATAGACTCTATAGGCTTTAGAGACCGAGGAATATCCTAGGAATACTCCATCATCGGATTTAGGATAAAACTTAGCTAGTTTGTCCTTTGTGTTGAGTATAAAGCAAGAAGAACCAAAAACATGAAAATACGATATGTTGGGTATTTTGTTCTTCCAAAGCTCGTAAGGTGTTTTCTTCAGAATTGGTCTCAGAAAGACTCGATTCTGGATATAGCATGAGGTGTTTACAGCCTCAGCCCAAAAACCTTTTGAAAGACCACTTTCTAAGAGCATTCTTCTTGCCATGTCTTGAAGGCTTCGATTCTTTCTCTCAGCCACTCCATTTTGTTGAGGAGTTCTGGGAGAAGGGAATTCATGAGCAATGCCCAGATTTTCACAAAGTTTTTCAAAAGCGTGATTCTCAAATTCACCTCCATGATCGGATCGTATGGTGTGAATGTGAGAGTCTTTTTCGTTTGAAACTCTTTTCGCAAAAGCTTTGAATTTTTCAAAAGTTTCTTCCTTAGAAGCTAGAAAGAATACCCAAGTGAATCTAGAATAATCATCCACTATGACAAGACCATAGCGTTTTCCAGAAAGGGAAGCCGTTCTAGTTGGTCCAAAGAGATCCATGTGAAGAAGTTCAAGTGGTTTATGAGTAGAAATTCCACTTTTACTTGGAAATGAGGCTTTGGTTTGTTTTCCCTTTTCACAGAAGTCGCAAGTTGCATCCTTCAGATACTTGATGTTGGGAAGGCCCTTTACAAGTCCTTTCTGAGAGAGCTCAGAAAAAAGCTTCATATGAGCATGACCAAGTTTCTTATGCCAAAGCCACTTGTCTTCTTGGACAGAGACAAGACACTTCACATTTTGATCCTTTAGATCATCCAGATGGATAACATAGATGTTACCAACTCGTTTTCCTTCTAGAACGATCTTGTCGTTAGTGAGATTAATCACATGGCAATATTTGGCATGAAACTCAACCTTTAAGCCTTTGTCACAGAATTGACTAATGTTTAATAGATTGTGTGTCAAGCCATCAACTAAAAGTACATATGAGATTTGGTGAGAAGAATCCTTACCAACATCTCCTATGGTAGTGACTTTCCCTTTGGCACCATCACCGAATCGCACCGTTCCTCCTTTCTTGGGTTGAAGGTTTCTGAACCAGTGCTTGCTTCCAGTCATGTGCCTCGAGCAGCCACTGTCTAAGTACCACTGCTCATCTTGGTGGTGGAGCAGTGCTTGTTGATGCACCTACAGACACAAATTTCACTGGTTTAGGTACCCATGCTTTGTTGGGTCCTTGCTTGTTAGCTTTCTGAGCCTTTTGTCTTCTTTCCTTAGAGGGATTGTGGTTCTGAGACTCAGAAATCTTTTCTTTGCCCTTTTCAGAAGCCTTCGCTTTCTAAGAAGCCTTATCCTTCTGAGAAGGACTTATCTTCTGAGAAGACTTAGCCTTCTGAGAGTTTTTAACCTTCTTAGCCCTTTTGGGCAGAGAAGTGTTTCCTTTACTAAGCATAGGGCAAGTCTCAGATCCATGTCCATCTTTGAAACATGAGATGCACATGCGATGTGATTTAGTTAAGGATAGATCAAGGTCGTTGGGTTCGAAAATCTCTTCACATCCGAGTCCTCTTTTATCTTTGTAAGGTCTTTGACCTCCAAGTAAAAGAGTCATCATTTTCCCACCATCGACCATCTTAACTAGATCAGAAGTGAGAAGCTCATTTGTCTTTTGTAATTCTATTAAGGCTAACTCAGCCTTTTCAACAGTTACAGAAGACATTGTTTCTAAAGCTTGATAGAGATTGTGACTTTCAAGATATCTGTTTTTAAAATCATCTCTTTCAAGTTTTAGGTTCTCAACTTCTTGAATTAGTCTAGCATTTTCATCTTCTAGATGTTTGTAATTTTTCTTTAAGCTGCTGAAACTGTTAGCTAATTCATTTGAGTCTCTCAGAAGCTCTTCATAGAGTTCTGAGACCTCGTTATGTGAATATGAAAGAGGAGGGGAGTTAGGTACCTCTTCTGACTCAGATTCTGTTTCTAGAATGTAGTCAGTACCAGCCATGAAGCAGACGTTAGCTTCTTCATCGTTTGCTGGCTCAGAACCTTCTTCTTCCGAGTCACTCCATGTAGCAGCCATTGCCTTCTTTTTCTTTATGGGGATGAACTTCTTCTTCCCTTTGTTCTGAGGGCACTCCGTTCTGAAGTGACCCTTTTCTCCACAACCATAGCATGTGGCTTCAGAAGGCTTCAGCTTTCCTTTCTTAGGAGTAATCTCTTTGCCTTTGCTTGGCCTTTTCCTCCAAGCTTTCTTCATTTATCTGACGAGAAGAGAAATGTCATCCTCTTCTGTTTCTGAGTCTGATTCATCTTCTGACTCAGAAGCTTCTTCGACCTTGAGAGCTTTGGAGGATCTCTTTATTTGACTTTTAAGAGCCAAGCTCTTCTGAGGCTTGGATGAAGAAGATGGTCCTCCAAGCAATCCTTCCAGCTCAATCTCATGTGTTCTGAGAGAGCCAAATAGCACATCCAAACCAAGCTGATTTAGATCCTTGGCTTCTTGGATTGCTGTAACCTTTGGACGCCATTTTGAGGATAGACTTCTGAGAATTTTTCTGACCATCTCAGCGTTTGAGTAAGTCTTTCCCAAGACTTTGAGCTGGTTGATGATATGAAGAAAACGTATTGACATGCTGTCAATGGTTTCATCTTGCTGCATGCAGAAGGATTCGTACTTGTGTACGAGCATGAATATCTTGGTCTCCTTGACTTCGTCATTTCCTTCATGCAACATGTGAAGCCTTTCCCATATCTCTTGTGTTGTATCGCACGACACTATCTTGTCGTATTCTACCTTAGGTAGTGCACAGAGGAGAATGTACTTGGCCTTGAAGTTCAGCTGAATCTTCTCCTTCATTTCTTGAGTCCATTCATCCTTGGGAACTCGTCTAGTGTAAGTTCTGGGCGCTGGAGGTGCTGCTCCAGGTTCAGCATCTGCTGCAACAACAGCTTGTTCTGTTATTGTTTGCAGAGGTTGACAATCGCCATTTTCAATCCTGTCCCATAGGTCAAGACTGGTGTGCTTGATGAACAAGGTCATCCTGTCACGCCAATAGTCGAAACTATCTCCAAGGAACATTGGAGGTCTGTTGATTGAAGCCCCATCAGATATGAACGCAGCTGGTGAGTCCATAGTCCTTTCTTAGATCTTTTTCCTTGACACTGTTAAGTGCTCAACCCCTTAATGACCGAGCTCTGATGCCAATTGAAGGTGTATTTGTGCACGAGAAGGGGGGGTTGAATCGTGCAGGTTTAAAAAATTGCTTCTAAAAAGTTTTCTTAGAAAGTTGTTTACTCAGAAGGACGAATTTAGAGTTTGCAGCGGAATAGCCTTTCTAAGAAAGTTAAGCTTCTAAGAACTTTTACCTTTCTGAGAAAGTTCCTTTCTGAGATTTTTCTGAAAGTGTTTTAAGATTGATTTCTCTCAAACTCTTTCTGATTTTAACTTAATAGATTTTCACCATTATGGTTAAGTTAAAAACGTGTTTATGAGTTTTCTTAGAAAGTAAGAGTTGAAGGAAGAAAAGCTTAACACAAAGAGATTTTTATACTGGTTCGGTTTTAACCAACCTACTCCAGTCCTCAACCTTCCGTTGAGAGTTCTTTAGATATTCTTCTTATAGTGCCTTCTCAGACAACACTACCTTTACCACGTAAAGGACTTTCACCACTTCACAATCCGAAGTGGATTTTCTTGCCTTCAACACTAGAGGACTTTCCTTGCCTTAAACAAATTAAGGACTTTATCTTGCCTCACAACTGAGGACTTTACTTGCCTTAAACACTTAAGGACTTTAACTTGCCTCAAACAATCGAGGACTTAAAAACTACCTTCACACACGAAGGACTTAGCGTTTATCGAATAGAGTTTTTGTTTCGAAAACAACTACTAAGATTAAGATACAGACTTTGTTTTCTCTTAGTAGACTTCTAGATTTAACTTACAGACGTAAGAATTTACACCAGTAAAAAGCTAGAAGATTTTTCGCAAAGTTAGAAAAACAATTTCGGAGAAATGTCTTTCTGAGAAAGTTCTAAGTTTTCGCAAATAATGATTTTCAATTCAACAGAGTTTTGGCACGATTGATCAAGAGTTTTTGCGTTAGAATTTCGTCACCATGCTCTGGAATCGAACTCATATATATAGGCATCAAAGAGCCGCGAATTTAGAAGCTTTCACTTTGTTGATGTGGCTGTCTCTGGCTCAGAACGGCTCCCTGCAACAGTCAGCGCGAAATGAGGAACTTTTTGACTTGTACAGTGCGCGTGTTCCCACTTCCTCTTGCTTGCTGTTTCGAGCTTTCTGAGAGTTGATGCTGTATCCATTGAGTCTTGACACTTGGTTGCTTCTGAGTCCAACTTTCTGAGAGTTGTACGGACTTCTGAGGCGAACCATCTGAGGAAGGACCCTTCTGAGGAAGGACCCTTATGAGGAAAGACCCTATTGAGAACCATTAGTCGAAGGGTCTTCTGAGACCTTTCTGAGGCGACAGTGTTCTTCTCTCAGAACTGCACTTTCACCTTTGCGCTTTTTGACTATCCTTTCTGATGTATTTTCACGCCATGATTTCTTCTTGTAATTCATAAGGTTACTCATTGCTTGTCTTGATCTTTACTCATGGAATTTGCAAAACTTTAAGCTTTCTGAGACACTTAGCACACATTTTAGCAAAACCTTAAGTAAAATTTTATACTTATGGCTTACTTTGTTATCATTAAAACCTTCTATCTCTCTAAGAGAAATACATCAATTTCTCTCAGAAGGGTTCTGGAGCTTACAGAGTTTCCATGATATCCAATGCAAAAACAGAATGGTTCTCGGATGGAAACTTCATGGCATCTTTCAAATTAAATTGAACTTTGAATTCCCCACATTCCATAGAGAGGCTACCAGCATGGACATCAATCTTGGCTTTAGCAGTTTTTAGAAAAGGTCTACCAAGGATTAATGCTTGCTAGTTACACTCTCCTTCTTGTGCCATTTCCAATACATAAAAATCAGCTGGAAAAATTAAATCATTTACCTTAACCAATACATCTTCCAATAGCCCATCCGGTTGTTGTATGGTGCGGTTGGCCAATTGAATAATCACGCATGTGGTTTTGAGTGCTCCAACATTCAGAGCTTGATATACCGATCTTGGCATGACATTTATGGCTGCACCCAAATCAGCCATAGCTTCCCGGAATTGCATGTTGCCAATGGTGCATGGAATGGTGAAAGTGCCGGGATCCTTGCATTTTTGTGGGAGGTTTGGAGTGATTATTGAGGATGCATTCACCCCAAATTTTACCTTTTCATTCCCTTTAAGTTTCCTTTTATTAGTGCATAGTTCCTTCAAAAACTTGGCATACTTAGGAATTTGCTTGATAGAGTCAAGCAAGGGAATGTTCACCTCTACACTTCTGAAGATGTCCAATAGTTCTCTGTCTAGTTCCACTTCCTTTTTATTCTTTTCTGCTAAGGTGGCTTGAGGAAACAGAATAGGAGGTGGGACTGTGTCTGGCTCCTTGGGAGCCAATTCGGAAATCACCTCTTCTACAGGTGGATCAACTGCAATATTCTCTGTTTCAAGCAAATCATTCTCCTTTGTAGGTTGAGATGATTTGGGTTCTTTTAGTGCTCTCCCCGATCTCAATTGAACGACAAGTACATTCCCCTGGCTATCAGAAATTCTCTTGCCCCCTCTCATCTGGTTAACCTCATTCTGTAAATTGATCATCATCTTTTGCTGCTACAGGAGCAGTTTCATCACATCACTCAGGGATGGTTCAGCAGATACGGAAGGTGCAGGTAGAGCCAATAGTTGGGTCGGTGGAGGTAAAGGCATTGGGGCTTGAGGCTGCCTTTGATGGGGGGGTTGGTATCGAACTTGCTGGGGTTGAAATCGGGGCTTTCCCGGAAGAGTATTTGTACCTCCCACCATTGTTGCTTCTCCTTGAGGGTGTAGGCACTGGTTAGTTACATTGGAGTCCAAGGAATATACCCCACACATCATAGGCTGGCTTGAGGTTCTCGTTTGGGCTTGGTTGAGGCCAATTGCTTCATGAAGGTTGCAATTTCATCCAGCTTCTAGTATAGGCCACCATTCTCCTGTTGAGCTACCTCATTCACCCCTTTGGTTACGGCAGTTGCTCTTGTGCCAAATTGCTGTGAATTCACAGCCATGTTTTCGAACAGGAGCGTTGCATCCGCCGGAGTCTTATCCATCAAAGCACCACCACTAGCAGCATCGATCATACACCGATCCATTCTCGTCAGACCCTCATAGTAGTATTGGATCAAGAGTTGTTCTGAGATCTGATGGGTTGGACAACTTGCCACTAGCCTTTTGAATCTCTCCCAGTACTCATGGAGAGACTCACCTTGGAGTTGGTGGATGCCACTGATGTCTTTCCTTATGGCAGCTGCCCTCGAGGCTGGGAAGAATTTCTCCAAGAAGATTTTCTTCATGCCAATCCATGTGGTGACAGCCCCGTTTGGCAGATTCAAGAACCATTGCTTCGCTTGACCGTCCAGAGAGAACGGAAAAGCTCGAAGCTTCACATGCTCCTCGTTGATTCCTCTTGGCTTGAGAGTCTCACACACCACTCTCCGGCCAGTCCGTGGAACTTAGGAAGCAAGTGAAGAATTGCTCCCGTAAGTTCGAACTCGCTGTCCAACCTTGGGTAGGTGATTCCCAAAGGTTGTTGAGTGAGGTCCAGAGCTGCGAGTTCCTTCAAGGTAGGGATATGATCTTCCATGGCTTGAACTTATACCCGAAGCACTAACAAATAGATCAGAAAGTTCAGGACCAGGGGAAAGCAACGTTGTAAACAGTTGATTTTCCGGTTAAAATCGAGTCATACAAAATTGCAACTTGCAGTCGCAGTCGTGCGCTGGAGCGCTGCACGGGCGCTGGGGCGAGTTTGACAGCAGCAGACTCAGCTGTTCTTGGAACAACGAGTCTGGGAAGAGCAAATAAAAATACAAAAATGAAAATAAAATGCAAAATAAAAGGAAAATCTTTTTGTTGTTTTTATTTTTGAAAGAAACAAAGAAAAACAAAAGAAAACGGTTATGTACACTATGCACAAATCACACATCTAGTGATTACTTTCATCGCCATTCCCTGGCAACGGCGCCAAAAATTTGATGGGTGAGCGTCGCAACTCCCATAAATTTAATTATTTTTAAAACCAAGTTCCCCTAATATAGTTTAGGGGAAACCAGGGTCGTCTCTCACAAGGAATGGCTAAGAGAGCAATACGCAAGACTAGTCGTATGACGGTTGTCACAAGTTGGGGGTTTTTTTGTTTGGATGCAAGGGAAATAAATTGGAATAATAAAAAGCAGTAGTTTATGAGGTAAAACATTCATTAGGGAATTTATCATTGGCTACAAAAGAATGCATGAGTTGATTAACTACGCCAGAGTTAGATCTAACCCTATTGTCGTGATTCTAAAAGTTGATTGCCTAGAACAAGATTTATCAGTGAGATCTCACCTTTAGTTTCGTTTTCAACAATCTTAAAAGCCAATCACATTAATCTAATTAAAAAAACTAATGAGCCAAATAATTAATCATTACCAATTCCTGATATGTCATGCATCAATTAATCAATTAATACATAAACACATGCAAATGAATTGGCTTAACTCAATCGAATAAGCCAAGATAAAGGGTTTAACACACAATTTAAGATCTCAAATTATATACCAAGGTTTGATAATGAAAACTTATGCAAGATTAAGAGCAAAGCCTCAAATTACCCCAATGATGTTTACACCCTCATAAACCACCAAGAGACTTAGTTACTCATGGAGGAAATAAAAGGGCAGAAAATAAATTGGAATTAAAAACAAAAATGTAATGAACAAATTAAACAACTTGAACAATAAAGAGTAAAGCAAAGAAAATAAATGCAAATTGGAAAGATGGAAAAAAGGAATAACTGAATTAATTAAAAGAAGTAACTTACAAAACCCAAAGGGCTTGACGAATAACGTTGGAAATACAATGGAGGAAGTTAGAGCTAGACTAGGAAAGAAGATGGAATCCTAATGGAGAAAATAAACTCTAACTAAAAAGCCTAGGGTTGAAAGTAAGAAAACTAGGAAAAGAAAATATGTAAAAGTGGTGGTAGGTGAGTGATGTGTTTTTTGATGCATTAGCCTTCTTTAAATAGAGAGAGCAACCTCCAAACCCTAGCTAATTGGGCCCCCAGCTCGGCCTTGCAGATAGGTCTCTGCTGTAACAGAATTGCGGCGCGGCGCTGGGCGCTGGGGCGCCAGTGCTGTGCACGTGATGGATTCTAGTAGAGTTCGGGCGCTGGGGTGCGCTGAGGGCGCTGGGGCGCTCAATGCCAGTCCTGAATTCCACTGCTCCGCTTCTTCCTCAGTTCCTGATGTCTACTGCTCCAATAATTCCTATGACCTGCACCAAAAATACAAAATACCCAAGATCAAGTGCAAAGGTCATCCTTGAATTGCAAAAACATCATAAAACTTATTACTTTAGCCTTTATTTTCATTAAGTCCCAATTAATTCCAAATTGTATTAAGTACAATAAAAGGCTAAAATAGAGCAAAGAAATGCACACAATCATCCAAATTAAGGGCATAAAATATTTGCAAAAACCACGTTATCACTTCTTACATTCCTGAATTAACTTAACGCTTTTAGCTTCAAGGTTTTTAAAAGACTTTTTTCTGAGCACGAAAACGTTGAGCTAATTCATTTGAGTCACTCATAAGCTCATCATAGAATTTTGAGAGTTCCTCATATGAGTGAAGAGGGAGAGAGTTTTGTACCTCTTCTGATTTGGATTCTGTTTCCATAATGAAATCCTCATTAGCCATGAAGCATACATTAGCTTCATCTTCTTCTTGTGAGTCAGAGACTTATTCTTCCGAATCACTCCATGTTGCAGCCATTGCCTTCTTCGTCTTTGGGAAGAACTTCTTCTTACCCCCCTTGTTCTGAGGGCAGTCCGTTTTGAAGTGTCCCTTCTCACCACAGCCGTAGCACGTGGCTTCTAAGACCTTCATCTTCCCCTTTCTATCCTTTTTGGATGCGACATCTTTTCCTTTTCTTGGTCTGTTCTTCCATGCTCTTGTCATCTTTCTAACCAGCATGGAGATGTCTTCACCCTCAAAGTCTTGCTCTGTCTCACCTTCTGAGTCTAAGACCTCAAAAGCTTTGAGTGCCTTGGAAGGCTTCTTGGAAGGACTCTTCAGAGCGAGACCCTTCTGAGGTTTGGAAGTGGATGCTTCCAGTAATCCTTCTAGCTCAATCTCATGGGTTTTGAGAGACCAAAATAAGACATCTAGACCAAGTTGGCTCAGATCCTTGGCTTCTTTAATGGTTGTTACCTTTGGTCGCCATTTAGAAGAAAGACTTCTGAGGATCTTCCTTACCATCTCAGCACACGAGTAGGTTCTCCCCAGAACCTTCAGTTGGTTGATGATGTGTAAGAACCTTATGGACATGCTATCTATGGTTTCATCCGACAGCATGCTGAATGATTCATACTTGTGTACTAGCTTGGAAACTTTTGTTTCTTTGACTTGATCATTTCCCTCATGTAGCATATGCAGCCTTTCCCAGATCTGCTTTGCAGTATCGCAGGACACGATCTTGTCATACTCTACCTTGGGCAACGCACATAGGAGTGTGTACTTTGCTTTGAAGTTCATATGAATTCTATCCTTAATTTCCTGAGTTCATCTATTCTCAAGAATCCTTCTGATGAACGTTCTTTGAGGCGGTGGAGGTACTCCTGGAGGGACTCTTTCTGGAGTTTGAGCGTTAGGATCTACAACAGTTTCTATTGGCTCAAAAATCTGCATTTTCCATAATGTTCCACAAGTCCAGACTTGTGTACTTGATGAAAAGTGTCATCTTATCGCGCCAAAAATCAAAATCATCCTCATGGAAAATGGGAGGCCTGTTGATAGATGCGCCATCAGCCACGAACACTCCTTGTGAACCCATTTTCTTTTGGATCTTTTCCTTAACACTGTTAAGTGCCCAACCCTGAAAGACCGAGCTCTGATGCCATTTGAATGTGTGTGTTTGCACGAGAAGGGGGGTTGAATCATGCTGTGGATTTTAAAACTCTTTTTCCAAAAACAAGTTCTTAGAAAAAACTAGACTTAGAAGTAGTTCCTTCTAAGTGACAGCATAAGACTTTCTAAGAAGGGAATTCTTGTGAGAAGCTTTGCCTTCTAAAATAGTTGCCTTCTGAGAAGTTAAAATGAGTTTACAGATTTAGTTCAACACCTTTTAACTTAAGATTGATCAAGTTAAGAGTTTGATTCAGAAGGCTTAGTTTTCATAGAGTTATTTCTTGAGTTTTTCAATATAAGAGTTGTTTAGGAAAAGAGAGAAAAACACAAAAGAATTTTATACTGGTTCGGCTCAATGTTAGCCTACTCCAATCCTCAACCTTCAGTTGAGAGTTCCTTAGATATTCTTCTTAAAGTGCCATCTCAAGCAACACCACCTTTACACCCGTAAAGGATTTTCACCGCCTCACAACCCGAGGAGGATGTCTTTGCCTCAAACACAAGAGGACTTTCCTTGCCTCCCACTCGAGGACTTTACTGCCTCAAACAATAGAGGACTTTGCTGCCTCAAACAATCGAGGACTTTGAATGCCTTACAGCCGAGGACTTGAGTTTTTCACAAATGGTGTTTTTAATTTAAAAACACTATCAAGTTACTTAGACGCAGCTAAGTTGAAACTCTTGATAGACTTCTAGATTTAACTTACACAAGTGTAAGAATAAAACAGTAAAGAACTAGAAGATTTTTACAAAGTTTTCTTTTTAGAAGGTGAGGTCCTTCTGAGAGAAATTTTTCTAAGTTTCAAACATATTTTTAACTTGGCAGCATTTTAGCACTTTGATTCAGTCCATTTTTTCTCTAGTTGATTAGAGCCTTCTTCTAGTATTTATAGAGAATGAATCTGCTGATGTTTGAAAGCTTTTTGGTGCTTATGTGGCTTCATTCCTGGGTTCAGAATGGCTCTCTACACTGTCAACGCAAATCCTGGAACTTTTCGGAGTCTGCACAGTGCAAAGCTTCCAATGGTTGCTTGAGAATGTTCTGATCTTGTTGAGAACTTTTTGTGTGGTTAGAGTCCTGAGACTTGATCACATCCAGATGGTGCCTTCTGAGAAGAGTCAGCCTTCTGAGTTACGAGCCTTCTGAGTGGAGGTCCTTCTGAGTCGAAGTTCTTCTGAGACCCAAAATTCTACACTGCTTTCTAAGAGGCTTTCTTTATTTCTGAATTTTGATCCTCACTCCAGGCTTGCATTTTTCACCTTGTAGCTTATGAGTCACCCTTTTTGGGTTCTTCTAAGCTTCAGATTGATCTTTCATTTTGAGGTTACTTTGCAATTCTCAAGACTTATTCGATTTGATTGTTCTTATTAAGATTTTAGATTTCTGAGAACCACTTAGCACACAAATCAGTCTTTATCAATCAAAATCTTCACTATTGACTGTTTGTGCCAGAAAAGCATCTTGTGTGACGTCAGATTGTTATCATTAAAACATTTGAGTTCTGTAAGAGAAATTTTTAAATTATAATTTCTCTTAGAAGGGTTCTGGAGCTCACAACTTCGAGAGTTTTTGGTTCTCATAAGGCATAATCACTTAGAAGTTGTCCTAGTGGTCACCCAAGTCTCAAAACTTCCAATGGGAGAAGAATTCTCGAAGAGTTCAGAAGGGTAGAAGCAAGTATTTAGGAAAGTGTGCACTGTACACTCTATGAAAAAGCACCTTAAAATGCACTGACTTGCAAGGAGTCATTCCAAGAGGCTAAGTCACCACACAAGCTGTAACACCCTAATAATTACCTCTTTATGCTTAAGTCATATTTAATTAATTATCGGAAATTAACATCTTGTTTCAGAGATCAAAGTTGATTAAAGTAGTAATTACGCGGAAAATAGAGCCGATTTTTTTTTCAAAAGAATCAGAAGTTTAAAAAAACTTGGCTTGTGCAGTATAACTGATATGAATAATTATATCATGCTAAGAAACTACTCATTATAAATACATAACATTAGAATACACAACGGTGGCCCACACGTACATAAATATGGTATTACAATATCTGAGATGCACGTAATATTATAAATATCATAGGTAATACAAGTATATAGTAGTGAACTTTTAAGAGAATCATAAGCTTGTACAGCCACTTATAACTCCCTTAAAGGTTCCCAAAAAGATGACATTGATCATGTAGTACGAATACAAGATATAACAAAAGAAATGCTAAAATCCTAAACTCCAGAGCTTCCAAGCTCGGTCTTCATGTAAGCTCCAAGTCACTCAACCTGTAGATGTGTTGGCACCCCTGTCTGTATCTAAACAAAAATGGTGGAATAGGGTGAGCTCCACGGACTCAGTAGGGGAATCACTCCGGTTTATTATAAAAACAGTGTAATATGCAAGATTCAAATTATTGGGGATTTCATAAATCAATTTATATCGAGTGTCTTTCCTATATGCGTCTTGATTAATATGTATGCAATATATATAAATCTGAAAGCATCACCACTCATTTAATTTCTGACTAGTGCATAAACATAGACTCATCCTTGATATGTGCATAATATACCTTTATATGAGTTGGCACTAACCTTCTTATCTCTTTCTACCTCCACATCGCCAAATCCCAAGACTATGAGCTCATATCTCTCTAGTTTCTACTAGACACACGGGGAAAGAGGGGTTCCTCACCTTCCCTTACTAGTGATGTCAGTGACCGAGGTTGCCAACCCTCCCTTACTGACGACACTAGTGACCGAAGGTTACAAATGTATACTTGATCTTACATTGCCTTTCTTTCATATTCAACATATCATATTTTGACTTGTCATAGCATTACAATAGGTAAGTACATACACAACTGAACATCTCATTCTGGAATAAGTACGAATCATTCATAACATGCTTAATTCAGAATTCATTTGAAAACATATCACTTTGCACATAATTGCATCTACATGTCATTTTCTTTTTAATTTGCTTGATTCTTTTCACAATCACCATTTTCTGTTTCAAACATATATAATAAACATGTTACAGTAATTTGGATCCTTAGAAAAGGGTTAGAAATCATTAAAATACGAAAATCACAAAAGGCAGCATTTAAGGCAATTCTGCAGAAATTCTGCGAATTGGCCGCTAGCGCGTCCTCTGTGGCCGCTAGAGCCCAATAATGCACAATCACTCGCTAGCGCCTAGATTATGGTCGCTAGCGCGTGATTACTCGCTAGCGGCTATGATTTTGGCCGCTAGCGCGTGTCCCGACTCTGCATTCATACCAGTTTCAAAACAGCAATCATATTCGAGCATATAATGATTTCTAACCGATCTTTATGCATGAAAACATACAAATATGTATTATAACATAAATCTAAACCCCTACCTCTTGTAGTTTTGCCCTCTAATGCTCAAATCACCTTGTTCTTCCTTGAGCTACTTGTTTAACACTCTAACTAACTTTTATTGATGATGGAGATGATCCTAGAGCTTCTGATGATATATGTTCGGTCTAAAATGAAGGAAGTAGGATAAGGAATTCAGATATGGGGTTAGATTCTTTGTGTGCTGAGTTTTGGATGGTGTGGTGATGAGTTTTATGAAGTTTGGAGGATATGGAGTTGAGAGAATTGTGTTTGAAGGGTTTAGAGACTTTGAGATTATGTTTCTGATGGTTATGTGGTTTCTTCAGAGGTAGGTAAGGGTTTTAAGACGGAGAGGGTTAAAGGAAAATTTTAAAAGATGGAGGATTTGAAAGAAAATGCAAAAAAACTTGCAGAAATGTTGTTCTGTCCTCGAGCTGGTCGCTAGCACGTGTCTCGTGGTCGCTAGCGACCGCTATCACCGCATTACCCGCTAGCGAGCTTAACTGGTCGCTAGCGAGAAAGTACTACTACATGACAGCAGCAGTAGTTTTCTTACATCTTTAACTCCAATTTACACCTAACCTTCTATAAACCATTTCTAATACCCTAATCAATATTTTTACACCTAAATAAATTTGTACATCACCATAAATGCTTAAAATCTCTTGTGATTACTTCCTACATTTCTTTCTTAAATTCTTGGTCCATTTTATCATATTTTAACTCATACACATTGCATTTTTCATTATTTCATATACATAAGACACATAATGCACATAACACATATTAAACAACGCATATACATCAGAATGCATTCCAATAACCTACATATTCCAATCACGCCTTAATTAAAGTGGTTATAACTAAATCCCTTTAATTTAAGGTATGATTAGAATTTCGGGGTCTTACATTCTCCCCTCCTTATAAAGAATTTCGTCCTCGAAATTCAATACCTGTAAATAGAGTCGGATGCAACTCTCTCATCTCTTCCTCTCTTTCCCATGTATATTATTCTGCCCTCCCCCGCCCCCAGGCCACCTTCACCAATGGAACGGTCTTATTCCTTAAATTCTTGATACTCTGAACTACTATTCGTGTAGGAGGTAAAGGTAAAGTTAAGTCATCCTTTAGTTGTACCTCTTCGATTTCTAACACATGACTTGGATCAGAATTGTACTTTCGGAGTTGTGATACATGGAATACATTATGGAGATTTGACAATTTTGGGGGTAAAGCAATGCGGTATGCAACTGGACCTATACGACTTAGAATCTGAAATGGACCTAAGTACCTAGGACTCAACTTCTTAACTTTGATTGCTCTACCTATTTCTGTGGTAGGAGTCACTCGTAAAAACACATGATCTCCAGCCTCAAATTCCAATGGCCTACGCCGATGATCCGCATAACTCTTTTGACGACTTTGAGCCGTCAAGAGCTTTTCCCTGATTCTTTGGATTTGTTCTGTGGTTTCTCTTACCAACTCAGGTCCTAGGGTACTCTTTTCTCCCGGATCATACCAACATAGTGGAGAACGACACTTGCTACCATACAACGCTTCAAAGGGTGCCATTCCTATACTAGCATGGAAGCTGTTGTTGTAGGAAAACTCAACTAGAGGCAACATCCTATCCCAACTACCCTTATCATCCAAAACACAAGATCTCAACATATCCTCTAGGGTTTGGATGGTCCGCTCGGACTGTCCGTCGGTTTGTGGATGGTAAGTTGTGCTCATACGGAGTTCGGTCCCAAATGCCTCTTGCAAGGCCTCCCAAAAACGAGAAGTAAACCTCGGATCTCGATCCGAAATGATACTTTCGGGTACTCATGTAATCTCACAACTTCTCGGACGTACAAACTCGCTAACTTCTCTAAGGGATAGGTTACTCTGATGGGTAAAAAGTGAGCCGATTTCGTCAATCGGTCTACTATTACCCAAATGGCATCATTGTCGGCTTGGGTCCTTGGCAATCCCACTACAAAATCCATAGATATACTCTCCCACTTCCAATGAGGGATTTGTAGTGGTTGTAACAAACCGGGTTCCTTTTGGTGCACAATCTTCACTTTTTGACATACTAAACACCGGTTCACCCAATCCGACACATCTTTCTTCATACCGGGCCACCAAAACATTTTCTTTAGATCTTGATACATCTTGGTTGCGCTCGGGTGAATGGTGAAGTAGCTTTTGTGAGCCTCCTCCAGAATACTACTCCGGAGGTCACCATAAGCGGGTACACAAATCCTCCCTTTACATCTCCATAAATCATCTCCGTCCTTACTAAACCCTTCTACTTTCTCGTCATTCGCCGCCTGTACTAACTTTAGAAACTCCTCATCAATCCCTTGAGCTTGCATAATATCCTCCTTGAACTTACTAGAAACTGTGAGGTGGCTAACGCTAACACTTGACGGGGTAAAAGAAACCCCTAGGTTAAGGTTCCTCAAATCTTCCAATAGTTCTGTCTCCTTTATCATCAAGTGAGACACATGAAGCATTTTGCGACTCAAAGCGTCCGCTACTGCGTTCGCCTTTCCCGGATGGTAGTTCAACCCAAAATCATAATCTTTTAAAAATTCCATCCATCGTCTTTGCCTCATGTTTAGTTCTTTCTAATCAAAGAGATATTTCAAACTCTTATAATCAGAGAAAACTTCGAATCTCACTTCGTACAAGTAGTGCCTCCAAATCCTCAAAGCAAAAACAATTGCGGCCAGCTCCAGGTCATGGTTAGGATAATTCACCTCACGTGGCTTTAATTGCCGTGAAGCATATGCCACTACTTGGTGATGTTGCATCAATACGCAACCCAACCCTTTTCCTGAAGCGTCACAATAAACTTCAAAAGGTTCATTAGGATCAGGCACCACAAATACAGGTGTTGTGGTCAATCCACTACGCCAAAATGACCAATTTGCGACACTAGCTTTGCGACGGTTATTTACAACTGCCGCAAATAAATGAAATTGTGACGGTTTATGCAGCGGTTTTGCAACCGCCGCAGGTAAAATAACTTATGTTGTATGCTTTAGTGAGAGTTTTGAAGACACACTGAATAAATCCCCTCCAAACCCAATTTACATTATATTTCCTTTCTTTTTTAAAGCCCACGTGAACCCTAACCCCATAGTTCTCTTCTCTTCGCTCTCCCTCTACTCAATAACACTGCCGCCCTTCCGACCGTTTTCCCTCCGCCGACTCACCGCCGTTCGACGCCAGGAAGCAAGTAGTGTGTTTCCCTCTCAACCCACTTCCATTTAACCGGTTAGATTTTGAGTATTGTTTTTGTTTCTCTCCTTTTAGGTATCTTATTCTCTTTCTCTCCCATCGTCTCGCCGCCGCCGCTGCAAACGACGCGACTACTACAGTGAAGGTCGCCATTGCTGCCGCGAAGAGGAGGCCGCTGATTGTCACTGGTATGTTCTCCTTCTTCCTCCTCTGTTTCTGGTTCTTTCTTTTTTGTTCTCCCTTTTTTCTGGATTGTTTTTTGTTTCTTGATCTGATTGTTAACATAACTTGAGCCCTCCCAATTGTCATAAAATGTATGAAATGCTTTTTGCTTCTTTTCTTTCGGTTCAGTTCTCTTATCTAGGTTTGCACTTCCGAGCTTTAGTTATTACTGAGTTATTGGCTATGTAATTTTGTGTAAAATAGTTAATCAAATCCATGTATGCTCTAATCTTTCATATAGGTCTTGCATCTACATTCAATGAGGCAAAAGTTTCATGTTGTAACTTTGTATTTAATGATTAAGCTTTTAGACCCAAATTATTTTTTAATACAATAATTCATTTTTAGTATAACATATAATGGGTTAGATCAATTGAATGTATGCAACATATAATCCTTTTTTCAAGTCTGCCAGTTCTTTTGAAAAGTTTATCAAAGTGTGGTTTGCAATAAAGAACTCCATCAAAAGAGTTGCTAACCAGCAAAAGAGATAGAGGCTTAGGATTGCATATTGTCATGTTCTGTCTTTATTAAAAGCATGTTTAGTTCAGTAATAACCAAACTATGCCTTAGTGCCTTCTTTATACTACATGCCACTCATTTTCTTTCCTTTTTTATTTAATTCTATTTGTTTTAGTATTTGCACCTTATCATATGAGTTTGACAGAGCAAATAGAAATCACATCATCATCATCACTATATACACTCATTTAAGGATAAATAAAAGAATTCTTAGAGAGAGCTGAGAGCTTCATTAGTTAAAAATATACACTAAACTTAATATTGGTCCAATGCATAAAATGTGATATTGTGTTTTCTCTCTCTATATGTAGTTATGAATGAATATTCATAATCTTATATTAGTTTTTTATTAGTTAAGAATAAATCATATAAGATACTTTTAAATTTTTTATTTATATTTAACGGCTAATAAACTGTGTTGGATAGCATACTCATAATAAGTATGAAAAACTGAAACATGCAGCATCTTCTTTGCTGGTTGTTACAACAAAAATGTGTGCATATATATTTATATATAATATAGAAAGAGCCATAGAGAAATACTATTTGAATATGTGGATTCGATGATGATTCATACTGCTAAGTAATTTTTCTTGTAACTTGTAAGTAACTTTTTATGCTACATCCCTTGCAGGTCACCCTTATTGATATTCTGGATACTTTTTGAAAATGTTATGTGTCAATGCACAAGACCAAGGCAACAATAGAAATATTTTATAGATTATTGTTTGAACTAGTGCCTTATGCTCTCAAGGAAGCCTGCATTCTGCTATTGGTTATTTTTCTTTTATATTTATTGTCCTATTATCTTCCGTGTAGCACATAGATAGAATAGAAGTACACATCTGTGTCCATTATTTACTGAAGTTTGTAATCTTTTCTTTAAGGGATAGGAAGATTCAAAATTCCTTTTCTTTTTCCTTTCTTGTATTGTAATGATGCTCAAACTTGCAATTTGTACCTGTAATATGTGAAAGTGTATGTGTGCACGAGAAGGGGGGGGGGGTTGAATCGTGCAAGTTTTAAAAATTACTTCTTAAAACTTTTACTTAGAAAGCTGTTTTTACTCAGAAGGTAGAACTAAGAGTTTGCAGCGGAAATTGCTTTCTGAGAAGATTAAGTTTCTGAGAACTTAGTCTTTCTGAGAAAGTTCCTTTCTGAGGAATTTTAAGAAAATGACTTAAAGTTAGAGTTTCTTAAAAGCTTTCTGATTTTGATCAATAAGATTTTCACGAGACCTCTTAATTAGGATCGTGGTAGAGTTTTTCTCAAAGATTTATGCAAGTAAAGAGCAAGGGAGAAAAGCTTAACACAAAGAATTTTATACTGGTTTGGTTATAACCAACCTACTCCAGTCCTCAACCTTCAGTTGAGAGTTCTTAGATATTCTTCTTAAAGTGCCTTCCCAGACAACACTGCCTTTACCAAGTAAAGGACTTCCACCACTTCACAACCCGAAGTGGATTTCCTTGCCTCACACTAGAGGACTTCCTTGCCTCCAATCACTAGAGGACTTTCCTTGCCTTAAACACTTAAGGACTTCCTTGCCTCACACTGAGGACTTCTTTGCCTTAAACACTTAAGGACTTCCTTGCCTCACACTGAGGACTTCTTTGCCTTAAACACTTAAGGACTTAAACTTTGCCTCAAAACACTCGAGGACTTAAACTGCCTTCAAACAGCGAAGGACTTAGCATTTTTCAGAAAGTTTGATTTGATCGAAAACGACTACCAAGACTAAGTTACAAACCTAGTTTTACACTTAGTAGACTTCTAGAAATAACTTACACAAGGTAAGGATTTACACCAATAATGAACTAGAAGATTTTCGCAAAGTTAGAAGAACAATTTCGTAAAATGTCTTTTGAGAAAGTTCTAAGTTTTCGCAGATGATTTTCAATTCAGCAGAGTTTTTGCACGTTTAATCAAGAGTTTTAGCGCAAGAATTTCGTCACATTGCTCTGGAATTGAACTCATATATATAGGCATCAAAGAGCCGCGAAATTAGAAGCTTTCACTTTGCTTATGTGGCTGTGTCCTTTTCAGAACGGCTCCCTGCTACAGTCAGCGCGAAATGAGGAACTTTCAGAACTGCACAGTGCGCGTGTTCCCACTTCCTTGGCTAGTTGTAGCGAGCTTTCTGAGACTGCTTGCGCTCCCTTGAGTCCAGACACTTGGTTGCTTCTGAGTCCAACTTTTGAGAGTTGTACGAACTTCTGAGGCGAACCTTCTGAGGGAAGACCCTTCTGAGAACTACTAGTCGCAAGGTCTTCTGAGACCTTTCTGAGGCGACAGTGTTCTATCCTCAGAACCATGTTTTCACCTTCTGCGCTTCTGAGACATCCTTTCTGATATCTTTGGCGCTATGATTTTATCAATTGATCTCGAGGCTACTTGATGTTTTGTCTTGTCTTTGCTCATGGTATTGCAATAATTTAAAACTTTCTGAGACACTTAGCGCACATATTACCAAAACCTTAAGTAAAATTTTTATACTTATGGCTTACCTTGTTATCATTAAAACTTTCATGTTCTAAGAGAATTATCCCTAATTCTCTCAGAAGGGTTTTGGAGCTTACAATCTCCCCTTTTTGATGATAACAACTTAAGTCTTAAGATAATAATTTTGCTTAAGTTCAGAAGTGTTTCTGAGTAAGTTCATAACTTATTCAGAATGCACTTTGCTTTCTTAGAAACTAACTTAGCTTTCTGAGAGAAGGCTTCGTTATTTTCTTAGAAGGCTGTGATAATCAACAGTTAAAGTATGCAATGTATGATCACTGTTTGAGATTATCAATTACATAGCGTGTATTTCATGATGAATATATGTATGAAATTCAGAAATACCAGGCTAAGTAAATCAAGAGATGCCAAATAAAAAATAAGCATAAAATTAAGTAAAACATGAGATACCAAAATAATGATTTTTCATTGATGGTTTTTGTAGAGATACAAGATATTTGGCTCCCCCTAAGTTGTTGCTCCCCTAAGTCCTAGCCTAGTGTTTACGTATAGCCATTGTACAAGAATTTATCATTTATCTACTCCCCTTTGTTACATCAAAAAGGCGGCTAAGACATAAACGCCATCATTGACTTAGAACTACTGCCTTCTGGCAATGTAGCGTAGCAGCTGCATATCTCCATGAGAATCTCGCTCTGAGTCGCATTCTGAGCGCATTCTGGAGGTAGTTCAGAGGCAGTGGAAGGCTGTTGAGAAGATGAGGGTGAGAAGAAGAGACGAGAGACTTCAGCCTCAAGTACTTCATCGATGATATCCTCTTTTGATATTCAGGAAGTTCTTCTGCTTGGACAGCTTTGCTTCAATAGCAGCAAGTTCAATGGAAGGCTGCTTTGAGTGTCCTCTGAAACTAGAGCAAGGTCTTGATCGAAGGTTGCCGAGCTGATGGTTGCTCCATTTCACCAGAAGTCTGAGCATCTTCAGAGAGGTTGAAAGTTGAGATTTGGCTATTATGGCTTCAATGCACTTCAACTTCTCGTTCGACCAAAGAAAGACCGAAATTGCACAGAGGGTGGTGTGACTACCATTCTTCCTAGCTGGAAGCCAGGACTAATCATCGAGTCCGTAATCGAAAAGGTAGGACCCTGTGATTGAAGATGGAGGAGAAACTTCTGTGAGATCGAGAGGAGGAACCGCTGGTTCCTTCTGAGAGTCCTTCTCAGATAGAGTTCCTTCTAAGGAACTGTGGCAACAAATGCCTCAACTGCTGCAACACCGGCAGCCATGGTAGCGTCAGCGCCCACCTCTGAGCTGAGCCCAGTGCTGGTGGTCCCTGGCACTACTTCATGTGTTGAGACATGAGTTTCCTCATGTTCCAAAGGGATCTCAGAAGAGAGGAGACCAACCTCAGAAGTTGGTTCAAGTAAGGCTTCCTCATGCTGTAGTTGTTGTTGTGGCTGCATCTGAGCAGCTTCTGGAGTCTCAGAAGGTTGATCCAGTTCTTTCTGGACATCAAGCATCGTCTGAGCCAACGACTCAGCATTCACAGTGCAACTTCAGTTGTGGTTGTCTCAGAAAGTTCCACCATAGAAACCTCAGATGGCTTCTTCTGGGGCTCTTTCTTGGAGCTTCCAGCATCTGGAGTGCGATGCTCAATGCGGAAGCTTGCCGCATCTCCTTCCTCAAAAGAGGAATCAGCAACATTTCCTCCATGCCCTTGAACGTCTTCTCTGGTTGGAGAGACATTCCCAGAGGGGGAGGAGTGATGAGAAGCTTCTGCTTCCTCTTCAGCAGCAGCAGCAGTAGTAGCAGCAGCAGTAGTAGCAGCAGCGGTGGGGCAGCAGTAGCAGCAACTGCTACAATTTCTTTACCCGTCGGCTTCGGCGGGCTCTCTTTCTTAGTGGTTTTTATCCCCACTCCTTTGTGAGATTTTCCCTGATAATTCAAGGAATGCAGGAGCTTAGTTTTAAATTTGGTGGGTTTAAAACCAGCAACAGGATCAGACACAGAAATTGAAGTAGAAGAAGATTTAAGGAAGGAAGGTGGAGTTTTAGAGTAAGCTTTTACCAAACGACCACGTTTCTTTTCCTTCTGGTGGCACGTCTGGGACTTGGAGAGTTGGAGGTGTTTTCCTCTTTCTGGTCATGGGTTGCTCAGACGTTGTTTCTTCTGAGTCTTCAGCAGCCTCAACAACCTCAGGTTCCTTCTGAGGAGTCTTCTGAGCTTGCTCAGAAGCCATACTCCTTGTCACCCTTGTTGGAGAAGGGTGAGTCACCTTTGGCTGCTTCTTCTTCCTTTCTGAGGGGTCAGAAGCTTTTCCTTTCCTTTCTCAGCCTTAGAGGGCTGTTTGGTGCTAGCAGCTCCTTGTAAGGCTTTGCTTTCTCCTTCTTCTTAGGTGCCCCCGTCTCTGGTACCTTCTTCTTCTTGATGTTGTTGAAGGTGACCATGGTGAATTTGTTGTGATTGAAGACATACTCGTAGTCCTCAAGTGGAAGGAGAAATGGTCGAGGATTCTGGTCAGAAGGCTTCCGTAAGGTAGACTTGTGAGAGCCCTCTAGGATGAGCTTGGTGCATCATGTAGTTGAGCACCATCCTTCCAAAATCTACTCTTCCTTCTTTAGCAGGTGGTACAGTAGGCATGCATCCATGGTGGTAACATTCCCCATGTCTCCAATCCGAGGGAGAAGGGTATGTTGAACAACTGAGAAGATGATTCTGGCCTCTTGCGTAAGATGAGGCACCTTTACGCCTTGAGTGGTAGACTGTTGCTACAGTCAGAAGTGTCACCACTTCTTCTTCTGAGTCATCTACCTCCTTGACCCATTCTGGTCGTCGGCGATGACAACACCACCATTCAAGGTCTTGAAAACTTTGTTGATGTCAGAGGAGGAGAAGCGGATTTGCTGATCAGCAATCGTGCTTTTGACTCCTTGTTGGTGAACCTTTCTATCTGCGAAAAGAATGCTCTCACCAAATTTGGGTAGCACACGTCTCGGAGCTCATCATGGCTGGCCATCCAGGTTGCTTGAGGAAAGTGAGTTGAAGTTCATCCACTTGATTGTATACGTTGAGAGGTAGTACTCTTCCCATAGCAAGATTTCTTGGAAGATAAGTCTTGTGGAATAGGGATTGCATCTCCTCATTGTCGTAGAGAATATCTTCGGATACTTCATTGAGATTGTTTCTCATTAAGCCCTTGATTTCTCAGAGGAGGCCATTAGGAAGAAAAGGTTTAAGTTTGGAATGAGATGAGAGGAGATAGAGAAGAACAAGAGAGTAGAGATAGCAGAGAGAGAGAGAGAATAGATGAAGATTGGAAAGCGAGGAGAGGATTTGGCAGAGTTTTGGTATATTTTAAGCGCAAAGTGCTCAAATGGAACAATGCCATGAGTATTTATAGAACTGGCTTGTAACTAGCCGTTTCTGACGCTTATCCAAAAGTTACCGTTGGTAACTTGTTTTCTCGGAAGGTACCCTTCTGAGAGAAGTGGTCCTTCTGAGAAATGCTCCTTCTGAGAGATGTTTCAGAAGATCTCCTTTCTGAGGGATGAGTCTTCTGAGAACAAATTTTCTCAGATAGAGTTTTCTGTGTTTATCCTACTTCTAGCTCAGAAGCTTAGTTCTATTATTTGTCTCAGAGTCTAAACTAGGACTAAGAGGAGTTTCTAAGAAAAATGTTTAATTTCAAAGTACTTAGAAACGTCTTAACTTAAGAAGTCCTTTCAGAACATTGAAACGATCCTCGGGTAAAGGCTTTGTAAATATATCTGAGATTTGATCCTCAGTATTACAAATTTGAGTTCAATGTTGCCTTTTTGTACATGATCCGAATAAAATGATGTTTTATATCAATGTGCTTGGATCGAGAATGCTGAATAGGATTCTTAGCTAAGTTGATAGCACTTGTATTATCGCAAAGGATAGGGATTTTGGTGTACCTTAATTGATAATCAAGTAGCTGATTCTTAATCCAGAGCATCTGAGAACAGCAGTTCGCAGCAGATACATATTCAGCTTCAGCAGTTGATAGGCGATCGTATTTTGCTTCTTGCAAGACCAAGTGATCAAGCATTTTCCAAAGAAGCAGCAGCAGCCACTTGTGCTTTTGCGATCGATCCTATTTCCAGCGTAGTCAGCATCACAATATCCTACAACATCAGAAGAACAACATTTCTCGTACCAAAGACCAAGATTAGTAGTTCACTTAAATATCGTAAAATTCGTTTAACTGCAGTTAAATGTGATTGCTTAGGCTTAGACTGGAATCTAGCACAGATCCAACACTGAGTTGGATATCTGGTCTGGAGCAGTTAAGTAGAGAAGTGAGCCAATATCCCTCGATAGTTGCTTTCTAAGACTTTCTCACCATCTTCATCCAAGTCAATTACTTGAGAGGGATGCATGGGAGTGCTCATTGGTTTGGCTTATCCATCAGAAACTTCCTCAGAAGTTCTTTGGTATACTTCTCTTGGTGGATAACTGTCCTTTCTGATTCTTGCTTGATTGCAATCCTAGGAAGAATTTTAATTCTCCCATCATGCTCATCTCGAATTCACCTTGCATAAGCTTGGAAAATTCTTTGCAAAGGCATTCATTGGTTGCGCCAAATATTATGTCATCAACATAAATCTGGACAATCAAGAAGCCAGAGTCTTCTGAGAGTGTAAGAGAGTTGTGTCCACTTTCCTCTGAGAATCCGTTTTAAGTAGGAAAGAGCTCAATCTATCGTACAAGCTCTTGGAGCTTGTTTAGACCATAGAGAGCTTTGTAAGCTTAAATACGTGATCCGGAATGCATCATTCACAAAACCAGGAGGTTGTTTTACATAAACTTCCTCAGAAAGGTATCCATTCAAGAAGGCAGACTTAACGTCCATCTGATAGAGTTTGAACCTTTGTGTGAGCAAAGCTAGCAACATTCTGATAGCTTCCAACTCTTGCGACTGGAGCGAAAGTTTCATCGTAGTCTATCCTCTGTGGTTGTTACCTTGAGCAACCAATCTGGCCTTGTTTCTCACGACTTGACCGTTTCATCAAGTTTGTTTCGAAACACCCATTTAGTCCCATGACACTCTTGCCTTTGGGCTTCTGAGTAGTTTCCAAACCTGATTTCTCTCGAATTGGTCAAGTTCATCCTGCATGGCATTTACCCAGCTAGGATCATCTAACGCCTCTTCTATGGAGTCTGGTTCAAGTTCAGAAACCATAGCAAGATTTGTGTAGTTCCTTCTGGTTCTTACGCCCACGTTCTGGATTACCCAAGACTTCATTCTGAGAGACGTTCTTCAAGTCTCTTGAGCCTCTAATCCCTTTAGGAGTAGGGTTCTGAGAAGGAGACACAGAAGGTTCTCTTTCTGAGTCATCAGAGGCTTGACCTTCTGAGAATTTAAATTCCATTGCATTTGGAGAAGTAGATTGTCTAGGTTCTGGAGCTTCGATGATGCTACTAGATTTTTCTTTAGATAGAGATGGTTTTCCATGGGTTGGAAGTCAGTCTCATCATCTATAAGAATTTTCTTTTGGCTTTCTCAGAAGAGATGTTGAGTTTCTCAAACTCATCTTCTAAGTCTGCATCTTTCTGAGACATGTCCTTACTAAGTTCTTTGAACTTAATATGGATTGTCTCTTCAACACATTTACTCCTTTTGTTATATACTCTGTAAGCTTTAGAGACTGAGGAGTATCCTAGGAAGCATCCATCATCGGACTTAGGATCAAACTTAGAGAGTTTTCCTTTGTGTGAGAATAAAACAAGAAGAACCAAATACATGGAAATAAGAAATGTTTGGTATTTTATTCTTCCATAGCTCGTAAGAGTCTTTTTTCAGAATTGGTCTCAGAAAGACTCGATTCTGAATGTAGCATGAAGTGTTAACTGCTTCAGCCCAGAAACCTTTTGAAAGTCCGCTTTCTAAGAGCATTGTTCTTGCCATCTCTTGAAGGCTTCGATTCTTTCTCTCAGCCACTCCATTTTGTTGAGGAGTTCTGGGAGATGAGAATTCGTGAGCAATTCCCAGATTTTCGCAAAACTTTTCGAAAGCATGATTCTCAAATTCATCACCATGATCTGATCTTATGGTATGAATGTGCGAATCCTTTTCTATTGAGACTCTTTTCGCAAATGCTTTGAACTTCTCAAAAGTTTCTTCCTTAGAGGCTAGAAAAAACCCCATCTCAAATCCACTATGACAAGACCATAGCGTTTTCCAGAAGGGAAGCCGTCTGGTT